>JAEVFN010000106.1:0-357086 GCA_030449075.1 Murraya paniculata | reverse complement strand
TCTGGGAAGATTTATCAACTTGCACTTTTCTGCTTAGATAGAATCTGTGAGAGAAAAGAATTCTTCAAAGATCTCATGAAGAACAATCAGCCACTCAAGATTGCATGCAAGAAACCTCATCTACAGATTAAATGCAAAGATGAGAAAAAGTGTCACTGCTCCCCGAAAAAATCCAAACACTTCACCAAATACAAAACCAAACACTCAGCCAATCCATCTAAACCTCAGTCAAAGAAATCTTATCGCTATTTCAAGCGAAAACATACCTCAAAGTCTATATTAGCAAAACACAGCCGTTGTTTTCTTTGCAAAAAGATAGGCCACTTTGCAAAGGATTGTCCTTGTAAGAGTAGTAGCATATAATGCCGTGAGGCACCACATATACCATAACTCATTAGCTGAGAATTCTCTGGTAGGATTAAAGAAAAGACCTGTAAGAAAGGAAACTTTCAGGGTTGTGATGTTGCATAATCTTGAATTTGATGGACACTGGAGAAGGTGGTTTGAGGAGGAAAAGCTCTTATAGATAAAGCATGGTTCATATATGGATGAGTAGATTGGGAAAATGGAGGAACTGAAGGAGTCACCATTGCTATGACTAGAAATGAGAGATTAGAGGAGATATGGACAATTTGTTTGGAGGTTGATGGTCTGGTGAGGAGATCAGGGATGAGGTTCTTATCCCCTTTTATATTCATACAAGATGGTACTTACCATCCTGGTCCACACATAGCCCAAGAACTGTTACACTTCCCTGAGTCCAATTTCACTAAAAAACAAGTCCAACAGTTTTTAGGGATCATCAATTACCTTCGTGACTTTATTCCTAGAGTTAGTATTCATGTTAGCCAGCTGTCCCTCATGTTAAAAAAAAATCCTCCTCCTTGGGGTCCTGCCTAAGATACAGCTGTCGCCACACTCAAAAAGATTGCCCAAAATCCTCCTCCACTCAAAATCCCATCCAATGGAAACCGAATCCTGCAAACCGATGCCAGTGATCTTTATTGGAGTGCCATCCTTCTTGAAGAAGTAAATGGAAAAGAACATTTCTGTGCACATGCAAGTGGCAAATTCTCCACCGCAGAATACAATTATCATGTGATCTATAAAGAGATCCTTGCAGTAAAGTGTGGCATAAAGAAATTTAAATTCCACCTCATCAGCCATAACTTTCTCATCCGACTTGATAATTCAGCTTTTCCAAAAATCCTTGACTTTAAACAAAAGACACTCCCAGACAAAAGACTCCTCAGTTTAAAGACTTAGTTCTCCCGATATGACTTCACAGTCCAGCATATAAAAGGGGATAAGAACCTCATCCTTGATCTCCTTACCAGACCACCAGCCTTCAAACAAATTGTCCATATCTCCTCTAATCTCTCATTTCCAGTCATAGCAATGGTGACTCCTTCAGTTCCTCCATTTTCCCAATCTACTCATCCATATATGAACCATGCTTTATCTATCAGAGCTTTTCCTCCTCAAACCACTTTCTCCAGTGTCCATCAAATTCAAGATTATTCAAAAAAAGTTTATCTTTCGATATCTTTTTAATGTCCAACATCACAACCCTGAAAGTTTCCTTTCTTTTCATCCTGACTGTATATTTCTTACAGGTCTTTTCCTTCATCCTACCAGAGAATTCATAGATAATGAGTTATGGTACATGTGGTGCCTCACGGCATTATATGCTACTACCCTTACAGTTATGCAACTTCACTCATGTGGACCCTCCTGGAATGGTTTTCTCCACTTACATGGTGGCGGAAAGAACTCCACACTCTTTACTACCAAAACAATCTCCACCATCTTATCCCAGACCAAGCGAACCAGTATGTCTCCGTCTTCATTGTCCACCGACCCTATTTCCAACATCTAGTTACACGTCTATTCTGGACACAAAATCAAGTGTACGAATGGAATACCTTTCCAAGTACATTTCCTCTCCTCTATCATCCACCAATTATCTCCGAAATTAAAAAATTCCTCTATGAACTCAACCACTATAGTTCTCCTGAAAGTCTTATTCACCATACTTCTCTTGGTCCTCAGTATGAGATGCTTTTTATCCCTACTCCAGGCCAAAATCCCACTCATGTCACAAACCATTCTCCTCTAGCCTCTGGTATTGTTATCAAACAAGAACGTTCGGACTACACAGATGTCCTATGGCAAGATTCCCAAGATCCATGGGAAGAATTCATGTCTCTCTTCTCCCAAACTCAGTCACACACACCAATCCAAGTTCCTGATCTGACATGTACAGAAGATCCATCCTCCATCATGTCAATACTCTAGGATCCAGCTCACAAGCTCCAGATCTGAATATGGCCTCCAGTTCTCGACCACCTTACTGCCACTCACCCGATCCATATAAAGGTACCACCAAGTATCCGTTGCATTATGAATCACTCTCTTGCGGTCATTTCCGACCTGTCTATGATGATGAACCACCATCTCCTCCATCCGAAAGACAGACGTACCGTTTCATACCAGAAGTTCCTCCCTCTGATATTCCAGATCGTTACGCGAACTAACCAAAGCGAAAGCCCAAGATTAAAGTCCGGTATCGAGATGATTGTCCCTACTCTGCAGACTGTTCCCACTACACCACATACTATGCTACAAGTGACACTACCAACAGCAGTAGCACTGACGGTGATGGTGACATCACCCATGACACAAGCTAGTCCCTCTGGACCACAAGAAGTAGCCAGCTGTCTTGTCTATTATGCTTTTACTTGGATAAGGGTCCTGTCTTATCCATATACTTTATTTCAAAAGCTTTGTCACTTTTTCCTTTTAATTTTGCTTTTAGCGTTGTGTGTTCTCCTCCTTTTCTTTTGTCAGGCTTTCTGACCGTTCTAAACACACATAGAGGCTTTGGGCTATGCATTTGGCACTTTTGCCTTTTGGGGGCTTATGAGATATAGATGATGCTAATGAGATAGAGGCCTTTAGGGTTTGTTTGAGTACACACAAAGGCTTTGGGTCATGTGCTTCAGCACCTTTGGCCTTTGGGGACTATTTTACGTCATTGGTCTACCTGTGGTAGCTCCAAGCATGACAGTACCTAGATAATATGTAAGTTTATTTCCTTGGGTACGATACAATTTCATGATTATTACATACCTCTTTATACTCAATTTAAAGGTCAAATAATTTATTTATATTTCTTACATATAGGTTGATAAAATGGTATAGATATTTTCAATTTTGGTCACGTGATGGTGCTAAGAGATATAGATGGTATTGTGAGAACATTTTGATCATCTCCTTTTTAGGATTGAATAACTTTGTTATTTCTTTTATGTCAACATTAACTATAATTTAATCTTTTGATACTTTCAAAATATTTTGGGTAATATAAGTTTTATGGTTGAGGAGATTGATCAATGAAATTGGTTGTATATTGATTTATTTTGGGGGTACTTGTTTTACACATTTATAGGTTGGAAATGTTATATTTATAGGGAAACGTGATTGAACTTTCTAAGTTCAAGATAGAGATTCCCGATTCACTTTTAAGTTCTAGACCAGCTTGGAAAATGATTTATGCAATGAGTCAAACTTCAGTACAGGTTGAAATTCCCAGTCCACAGATTGATGGTCAATCAGAGCGTACTATTCAAACCCAGGGGGATATGCTACAAGCTTGTGTTATGGAACATTTATTTATCTTAGATGGAATTTGCTTATAATAACAATTATCAAGCTAGTGTCAAGATGGGGCCATATGAGGCTGTGTATGGTAGATGAAGTAGGCTAATTGGTTTTAAAATAGTTCAGGATACTAATAAGAAGATAAAACTCATCGGGGATAGATTAAAAGTGGACCAAAATAGGCAGAAGAGCTATGTAGACAAGTGTATGTGAGAACTTCAATTTGAAGTTGGCTGTGTGGACCACAACGAAATTGAAGCATCCTCTTATTACGTTGTATGTCATCTATAGGAACAGGAGGACGAACTTCACCGAAGGAACTCTGGATGGTTCGTGAAGTGGATGGCATACTCTGTTGTATAATGAGTTTGGAGTTGGAAGGAAAATGTTGCATAGAACAGGACTGCTGGTCTGTCGACTGAGAAGTAAACTACTCTGCAAGTTGAGAGGAGGACTGAGAAGTATTGTTGAGGTGAGGCTGTGGGAAGAGAGAGAGAAAATCTTCCCAAGGATCCTGGGAATCTTGGAAAAGAAGATCAAGTCGGTCTGGCTTTTCTTCTTTAATGACTAACCCGGAATTGGTTTGCACTCGAGGAGGATAGACTTCGTCAGAGAAAACAGCAGGAAATATGGAGACTAGTTCATGCTGAGGACCAATGGAGGTATGGGTTATGGTGCTATCAGGAGGTGGTATATGGTTTAAGTCAAACAGGAATTTTTCTAGAGACCCTGAGACCTGTGGGTCTGAATGGATAAGATAAGGATGAGAAAAAGTACCCCATTCATAAGCTTGGTCTTGGGTCCAAAACATCTTAGCTTCAGGGTGTTGGAAGTAAGGACGATGGACAATGAAGACAGAAGTATGGAGGTTGGCTTCATGAGAAGGCATATTGTCAAGGTTTTGTCGCTTATTTATTTCAAAGAGGGTTCTTCTCCACCAAGGAAGAGGAGAATACCATTCTAGGAGAGTCCAAAGCAGAAAAGCTGCTTCAGCAGGATTATTAAGCTGTGTGAGAACTGGTCCGGGAGTTTGGTAGCATAAAGGACAGTGAGACACCAGAAAAACCAAAGTTGGTTTTCTGTGACTGGTTTGAAAGGTTCTAGGGTAAGACCTAGGAGGAACATTTGTTCAGGGTGAAAGGAAGGAAGGGTACTTCGGATACTATCACGTTCGATATTCAGAAAATATCTGAACATGAAACGTTTGGCATAATCCTGGATTTGGTGTGGAGAGGAGAAAGTCATTCGAAGCGGGAAGCTTCTTTTGCTAAGAGCATGTTCAAGAACATTGGTAGCCATTGCTATGAGAGGGAAGGAAAAGGAAGAAATGATGAGAATAGGTAGAGAGTCAGGAGGTTCCTTTACAGGTCGGGAGAGAAAATCTGGGATGAGATTTTTCTTACCAGAGATATGTTCGACTGTGAATTCATACCTCGAGAACCATTCTTTTAAACGCAAAATCTGTTTGTCAGGTAGCTGCTTGTTCTTGAAGTGGAGAATCTTTGGAAAAGCACAGTTGTCAAGTCTGACGATAAAGACATGGCCAATGAGATGGAACTTAGAAACAACAGCCGCTATTTCCTAGATCTCCATCTCTGCCTATACCAACAGCCTCTTTCAGCACTTATCAGCCATTCTATTCACCACCAGCTCCACAGCCTTTCAATTATGATAGCTTCTTTGGCTTCTCCCATCACTCTGAAGCTTTTAAACAAGCTGAAGCCAAACAACGAAAATTTCAGAAAGCTGTTCCTCCTAAAGCAAGAAGGTCATCCCCACATTCTTCTTCTAGACCTGTTCCTGCTCAAAGGTCTAGTTCACCTAAATCTACTCCTCCAGCTGAACCACCTCAATCTCAGCCACCGTTACAAAGTCCTCCTCCGTCACCTCAGTATACACCAATACAACCTTTGCCATCCAAAGACAAAGCTCCTATGCACCAGTATTCTCAGCAGATTGTTTCTTCTCCAGAACAATCAGAACCAGAATCAGATTCAAGCTCAGAACCTTCTGAAAATGCATCCTATGAATCAGTTCCATCAGATTCTCAATCTGTTGAGTCTATTCCTACCTCTTCAGACTCTGAAGCCAATTATGCTGATGTCTCTAGACTTCTCATGGTCCAACCTTCTACTGGGTCAAATGAACCTCAAACCACTGAAGTCCCTGAAACACCTTCTCCTCCTCCAAAAGAATAAACTGCTAACCAGTTTGCTCCCCCAGAACCAGGGCAATCCAGTCAGCAAAGCCAAGCAGAACCATCCTTTAAACCTTCTAATGGTCCATGGTTCACCCTTGATGACATTCCTCGAAAACAGTGGTATAATCGTTTTCAGGAAATGTGTGCTTGGATTGATGTCCAGATGTTACGATCTGGAGCCAACAGTCAAAATGTTCTCAAAGAATTTTGCACAAGATTCACAGGTCAACTCAGAGATTGGTATGATAGCCTCGGTCAATACAGGCAAATGTCTTTCTGCCAACTTCCTATTGCCCATGCCATTTCACATCTCTATGAGCAATTTCTTGGAGAACCAGGTACTGCTACAGAGCTTCACAGACGTGAGTATCATCAGATGAAATGTTGTTCCTTGTTAATGAAAGACTTGGAATATCATTACAAGCGGATGTCACAGCTCTATTGCAAGCTTAATGGATACAATAATCCTTCTCTTCGGCATGTCTTTGTCGCCTCTCTTCCTAAAGAGTTACAACCAGAGCTCCAACGACAAGTCAATGCCCATAAGCTCGACATTGGACAACTTCCTCTTGGTAAGATTTATCAATTTGCAGTTGCTTGCCTTGATAAAATGTGTGAACAGAAAGAGTTCTTCTCCGAATTGATCAAACGGAAGGAGCCCTTTAAGTCAGCCTGCAAAAAGCCCTATCTTGCCATCAAATGTCCATAAGAGAAAACTTGTGTGTGTAAGCCCAAGAAAAAAGCCCATTTTTCTAAACACTTCCACAAGCCCAAACATAAACACTCCAAAAGATCCAAAGGCCCATATAGATACTTCAGAAAAAGGATCCAAGCCAGTACAGAAAAGTCAAAGGCAGCAGATGCTACATCTGCAAGAAAAAAGGTCACTATGCCAAAAACTGCCCCAACAAGCCGGCCCAGTCAGCCCCAGCTGAAAAGCATTACCATATAGTGTTCAAAGAAGCATTAGCCGTGAAATATGGAATTCAAAAGTTCGAGTTCCACCTCATTGGCCATGTCTTTACCATCAGACTTGACAACTGTGCTTTTCCAATGATTCTCCACTTCAAGAACAAGCAGCTACCTGACAAACAGATTTTGCGTTTAAAAGAATGGTTCTCGAGGTATGAATTCACAGTCGAACATATCTTTGGTAAGAAAAATCTCATCCCAGATTTTCTCTCCCGACCTGTAAAGAAACCTCCTGACTCTCTACCTATTCTCATCACTTCTTCCTTTTCCTTCCCTCTCATAGCAATGGCTACCAATGTTCCTAAACATGCTCTTAGCAAAAGAAGCTTCCCGCTTCGAATGACTTTCTCCTCTCCACACCAAATCCAAGATTATGCCAAACGTTCCCTGTTCAGATATTTTCTGAATATCGAACGTGATAGTATCCGAAGTGCCCTTCCTTCCTTTCACCCTGAACAAATGTTCCTCCTAGGTCTTACCCTAGAACCTTTCAAACCAGTCACAGAAAACCAACTTTGGTTTTTCTGGTGTCTCACTGTCCTTTATGCTACCAAACTTGTCCTCCCTCCCGGACCAGTTCTCACACAGCTTAATAATCCTGCTGAAGCAGCTTCTCTGCTTTGGACTCTCCTCGAATGGTATTCTCCTCTTCCTTGGTGGAGAAGAACCCTCTCTGAAATAAATAAACGACAAAACCTTGACAATATGCCTTCTCATGAAGCCAACCTCTATACTTCTGTCTTCATTGTCCATCGTCCTTACTTCCAACACCCTGAAACTAAGATGTTTTGGACCCAAGACCATGCTTATGAATGGGGTACTTATCCTCATCCTTATCTTATCCATTCAGACCCACAGGTCCATTGGTCCTCAGCATGAACTAGTCTCCATATTTCCTGCTGTTTTCTCTGACGAAGTCTATCCTCCTCAAGTGCAAACCAGTTCTGGGTTAGTCATTAAAGAAGAAAAGCCAGACCGACTTGATCTTCTTTTCCAAGATTCCCAGGATCCTTGGGAAGATTTTCTCTCTCTCTTCCCACAGCCTCACCTCAACAATACTTCTCAGTCCTCCTCTCAACTTGTAGAGCAGTCTATTTCTCAGTCGACAGACCAGCAGTCCTATTCTATGCAACATTTTCCTTCCAACTCCAAACTCATTATACAACAGAGTATGCCATCCACTTCACGAACCATCCAGAGTTCCTTAAGTGAAGTTCGTCTAGATGACATACAACGTAATAAAAGAATGCTTCAATTTCGTTGTGGTCCACATAGCAACAACGACCTCAACAGTCCCAGTCTTGGTGATAATGATGACACTGACAGCTGCTCAAATTGATTCCCGCTGTCTACCACTACAAATGGGGGTCCTATCCCATTTTATCTTGTATAATTATTAAAGTTTGTACTAATTGCCAGCACATGGCAATCCGTGTGTCTTTGCTTTTGCTTTTTAGTTTTTGCTTTTGTAAAAAGGAGATTACCTCTTATCTCCTTATCTTGACGGAGTTTGCTTTTAAATTATTGCTTTGCTTTTGTAAAAGTAGATTCCTTTGGTGGGTCCTGTCTCAAAGGTATCCTAAGCTCTCCTCTCGCCTATATAAGGGAATTCAGTTTCTCTTTCTCGGCAGACAGAGTTTCTACTTGTAATCTCTCTTGTGAAATACAACTATGGTTTGTTAATTTCCTCTTTCTTTTTTTATCGTGAGATCTGAGGGAGTCATCCCTGGATGGGTTGCTTTGGTTGGATTAATAATTATAGATTACCAGCCCTTAAACTGTTTCCTACAAGATGACAAATTTCCTCTATGATTATTGATTTCCCGATTAAGAAGAGACAAAGAAAGAGCTTCGCAACCATGGCATCCAGTTCACACTCAAGTGAGATTTCTCCTGTTACTCTATCTTCTACTTTATCCTTACCAAAATCCTGCACAAAACACTCTGCTTCGAAAATAGAGAATCTTATAGAATATTCCTATATTCCTGACTCTGCACAGATTTCTGAGTCTTTCATGCCTCTTATCTCTCCCTACCAGTTGTATAAAAGAAACACTTCTCTTACCCGTAGTATTCGTACACTCATCTCTACCCGTAGACCTCATCCTAAATAGTATGTCCAGTCTTCTAAACTAGACCAGTGTGCTATCCAAGCTACCCAGGCTGAACAATATGTCACTCTTGAGATTCCACCAGAACTTATCACCCAGTGGAAAAGAGAAGGCTACACCTATCTCCATCTTGGAGGTGTACGCCTCATCCTTACTCTCCATGGCCGTAAAGGTCTTCCTGTCACAACCAGAATTGCCTTGCTTGACACCCGTTTCAAGGAGTACCAACATGCTGTAATTGGTACCATCCTTACTACTCTCCAAGCCGGTAGTGTCTTGCTTACCTTTTATCCAAACTTTAACCTTTCTCTGCAAGATCCAAACCTCTCCACAACCTTCAAAGTCCAGATTCAGCTCCAAGGAGCAGAACAGACCGTAACCTCAAAAATAGCCACTCTCCATCACCAACTTGTGTATCGTTTGCAGAATCATGCACTCGATCTTCCTACTCCTCACACCACCACAAATACCCTCATGATCTTAGCCGACACAGAGACTATCCCTACCATAGTCCAGATTCCAAAATAGATTCCCAAACCTGAACTCCTTAAACTCATGCCTCTTGAATGGCTTTCCAACTACGAGAAGTTCCATCAGAACTCTCAGCCTCTCCAAACCACAGAAACATCTTTTGAGAGAAGAACAGACGGCACAGTCAAGATGACCTTCCAGTCTCCTACTGAACCTCTCAGTAAGACACCGTCCTTCTCCTACACTGCTATGATCACTGCAGTCAATAATCCTCAAGAAAAAGTCCCTATCCATCATTTTGGCTCAGATGGCTATCATGTCTACGTCGACAAGATAGATGGCCACTTCATATGGGATGTTCCTGGCTCAGGCATGTGCGATCCAGGCTGCACCTGCCACCAAGATTACTATTCCTCTGACGAGGATGAAGATGAACCCAGAAGGCGCAGAAGGCGGAAAAAGAAGGTGATCCATCCTACTCCCTACAGATATCCTTCTCCTCCTCCTCCAGAGCCTCCTAAGCCTACACCACCTTTGCCTATCTACAACAAAGCCCTCAAAATCATCTGATCTAATCCCTCACACTGCAGATCAGAACTTCCTCCTCTGTTACCTACACCACCTGTAGCAAATTGCTACATGTTCTCAACCTTCTCCAGTAATTACAATATAACCTTCCCTTCTCTTGAAAAGAAGACTGATTCCAGAACCAAAATGGTCTCCCAGCCTTTTGTCTCTTCACCTGTCACTCCTTCAGGACAGCATGAAGAACCCAAACCTTTTGAGTCTGTTCTCAACTGGCAATCCTCGAATGCCTCAGCTCAGAATATAGTGCTCAAACGCGTTGACTCCAAACCTGATCATGTCTCAACCCAAGCACATCATACTTCAAAGAAGATTGATTCCATTGAAGCACAAATGGAACGCATCTATCATGATCTCAAGGCAAGGATTTCCCAACTAGATACTTATTTGCATGCAATGATCCGAGATTGGTATTGGGGTCCAGAGTTCGATAAAAAAGAAGCTGAAATCAGACAGTTTAAAGCTGAGCTAGCCAGAATTGATGCTGATAAACAAAAACAACAGCCGCTGTTTCCTAGGTCTCCATCTTTGCTTATACCAACAGCCTCTTTCAGCACTTATCAGCCTTTCTATTCACCACCAGCTCCACAGCCTTTCAATTATGATAGTTTTTTTGGCTTCTCCCATCACTCTGAAGTTTTTAAACAAGCTGAAGCCAAACAACGAGAATTTCAGAAAGCTGTTCCTCCTAAACCAAGAAGGTCATCCCCGCCTTCTTCTTCTAGACCTGTTTCTACTCAAAGGTCTAGTCCACCTAAACCAACTCCTCCAGCTGAACCACCTCAATCTCAGTCACCGCTACAAAGTCCTCCTCAGTCACCTCAGTATACACCAATACAACCTTTGCCATCCAAAGACAAAACTCCTATGCACCAATATTCGCAGCATATTATTTCTTCTCTAGAACAATCAGAACCAGAACCAGAATCAAGCTCAGAACCTTCTGAACCAGCATCATACGAATCAGCTTCATCAGATTCTCAATCTGTTGATTCCATTCCTGCTTCTTTAGATTCTGAAGCAAATTATGCTGATGTCTCTAGACTTCTCATGGTCCAACCTTCTACTGGATCAAATGAGCCGCAAACCACTGAAGTCCGAGAAACACCTTCACCTTCTCCAGAAGAAGAAACTGCTCACCAATTTCCTCCCCCAAAACCAGGGCAATCCAGTCAGCAAAGCCAAGCAGAACCATCCTTTAAACCTTCCAATGGTCCATGGTTCACCCTTGATGATATTCCTCGAAAACAGTGGTACAATCGTTTTCAGGAAATGTGTGCTTGGATTGATGTCCAGATGTTACGTTCTGGAGCTAACAGCCAAAATGTTCTCAAAGAATTTTGCACAAGATTCACAGGTCAGCTCAGAGATTGGTATGACAGCCTCGGCCAGTACAGACAAATGTCTTTCTGCCAGCCTCCTGTTGCCCATGCCATTTCACATCTCTATGAGCAATTTCTTGGAGAACCAGGTGCTGCTACAGAGCTTCACAGACGTGAGTATCATCAAATGAAATGTTGTTCCTTGTTAATGAAAGACTTGGAATATCATTATAAGCGGATGTCACAGCTCTACTACAAGCTTAATGGATATAATGATCCATCCCTACGGCATGTTTTTGTTGCCTCTCTACCCAAAGAGTTGCTGCCAGAACTTCAAAGACAAGTCAATGCCCGTAAGCTTGATATTGGACAACTTCCTCTTGGTAAGATTTATCAATTTGCAGTTGCTTGCCTTGATAAAATGTGTGAACAGAAAGAGTTCTTCTCCGAATTGATCAAGCGGAAAGAGCCCTTTAAGTCAGCCTGCAAAAAGCCCTACCTTGCCATCAAATGTCCATCAGAAAAAACTTGTGAGTGTAAGCCCAAAAAGAAAGCCCATTTTGCTAAACACTTCCACAAGTGCAAACACAAACATTCCAAAAAACCCAAAGGCCCATACAGATACTTCAGAAAAAAGGATCCCAGTCAATACAGAAAAGTCAAAGGCAGCAGATGTTACATCTGCAAGAAGAAAGGCCATTTTGCCAAAAACTGTCCCAATAAGCCGGCCCAATCAGCCAGACTTATCAAGCATCTCGCCTAATGCAGCCTTTCTCTCTGACTCTGAAGATATTGAATCCTGCTTCTCAGAGCAAGATGTTTATGATGAGCATACAGTGTTTGCTCTCAAAGCTGATCCTTCCAGCAGCAGTGATGAAGAAGATGATCCCCTCTCTGTTCCTGTGTACAAGGTACAACATACTCATCCTTCTTCTTCTCCACTACTATTGCCTACTCCTTCTGTCAAGATTCAAATCCTACCATCCAAGTATTCAACTCTTATTCCTGTTATTGGTTTCATAGATACAGGTTCTCAACGAACCATGTTAAATCATTCCATTCTTCCTGCCAAACATTGGGAAAACCATACAGAATACTATAGAGCCGCCAATGGTGAATTGTTTCAGTCTCACCTAATTTCCAAAAAACCCATAGATATCCAATTCTTTCCAAATTATACTATCTGGGTTAAAATCATAGGCTCTAATCTCCCTGATAAAGATCTCCTCATAGGATTTGATCTCCTTCAATCGGTCAAACGTCTCCAGATCACAGTCACAGGTATTCGGTACAAACAAATGTTTCAACCGTATACAAAAATCCTAACGATGTTTGCTCTTACTGATGCTCCTCCATCCTACCAACCTTTCTGTGATAAACTCCTTTCTTACTGTCCCGAAAACCATAGTCAATTCATCCATCCTAAACTTTGTGGAAAAATCCAGAGTTCTTCATTAAGCTTCCATTTAAGCTTAACGAGGATATTAATCCAACCAAAGCAACCCTTCCAGGGATGACTCCCTCAGATCTCACGTTAGCCCAATCTGAATGTGCAGAACTCCTGGCCCAAGGCCTCATTGAACCAGCCCAATCTCAATGGGCTTGTCAAGCCTTCTATGTGAAAAAAAGGTCAGAAATCCGTCGTGAAAAAAAGCGTCTTGTTATAGATTACCAGCCCTTAAACTGTTTCCTACAAGATGACAAATTTCCTCTCCCAAAAATCAATTCCCTTTTTGTCCACCTCAATAACGCCACTGTTTTTTCCAAATTCGACCTAAAATCAGGATTTTGGCAATTGGGTATAGATCCATCTGAGCGGCCCAAAACCGCATTCTGTATTCCAAATGCCCACTATCAGTGGACTGTTATGCCATTTGGCCTCAAGACTGCACCATCCATCTTCCAACGGGCCATGACCCGTATCTTTGAGCCCATTCTGTCTCAGGCTCTTATCTATATTGATGATATCCTCCTGTTCTCTCCAACCCATGAGTCTCACCAACTCCTTTTGGACCAATTCTTCAATTTGGTTAAAGCCCACGGTATTATGATCTCATCCAGGAAAAGTGTCATTGGTCAATCCTCCATAGAGTTCTTAGGAATGATCATTGAGAATGGTAAATACCGTCCAGGTCCTCACATTGCCCAAGAATTACATCACTTTCCAGATGACAATCTCTCTAAGCATCAGATACAACAGTTCCTTGGAATTGTTAATTATCTCAGAGATTTCTTTCCAAAAGTGATACAACACACAAGCCACCTGTCTGTTATACTGAAAAAGACAGCCCCTCCTTGCTGTCCTCTCCAGACAACAGCTGTAAAAGAATTAAAGCAGCTTTGCCAAAAGCTGATCCCTCTCCATATTCCATCTGTCGGCCACCGCATACTTCAGACAGACGCAAGCGATGATTACTGGGGAGCTGTCCTCCTCGAAAGCATCAATGGAAAAGAAAGCTACTGTGCTCATGCTAGTGGACAATTCAAGCCAGCTGAAAAGCATTACCATATAGTGTTCAAAGAAGCATTAGCCGTGAAATATGGAATTCAAAAGTTCCAGGTTCCACCTCATTGGCCATGTCTTTACCGTCAGACTTGACAACTGTGCTTTTCCAAAGATTCTCCACTTCAAGAACAAGCAGCTACCTGACAAATAGATTTTGCGTTTAAAAGAATGGTTCTCAAGGTATGAATTCACAGTCGAACATATCTCTGGTAAGAAAAATCTCATCCCAGATTTTCTCTCCCGACCTGTAAAGAAACCTCCTGACTCTCTACCTATTCTCATCACTTCTTCATTTTCCTTCCCTCTCATAGCAATGGCTACCAATGTTCCTGAACATGCTCTTAGTAAAAGAAGCTTCCCGCTTCGAATGACTTTCTCCTCTCCACACCAAATCCAAGATTATGCCAAACGTTCCCTGTTCAGATATTTTCTGAATATCGAACGTGATAGTATCCGAAGTGCCCTTCCTTCCTTTCACCCTGAACAGATGTTCCTCCTAGGTCTTGCCCTAGAACCTTTCAAACCAGTCACAGAAAACCAACTTTGGTTTTTCTGGTGTCTCACTGTCCTTTATGCTACCAAACTTGTCCTCCCTCCCGGACCAGTTCTCACACAGCTTAATAATCCTGCTGAAGCAGCTTCTCTGCTTTGGACTCTCCTCGAATGGTATTCTCCTCTTCCTTGGTGGAGAAGAACCTTCTCTGATATAAAAAAACAACAAAACCTTGACAATATGCCTTCTCATGAAGCCAACCTCCATACTTCTGTCTTCATTGTCCATCGTCCTTACTTCCAACACCCTGAAACTACGATGTTTTGGATCCAAGACCAAGCTTATGAATGGGGTACTTATCCTCATCCTTATCTTATCCATTCAGACCCACAGGTCTCAGGGTCTCTAGAAAAATTCCTGTTTGACTTAAACCATATACCACCTCCTGGGCTCTGATACCAGGAGGTGGCGTGGAGTACGTGACACAAAATCTAGCTCAACGTCAATATTTAAAAACAGTACTTCAACACTTACCACCCACAACACAAGCCTTCCATGGCTATTTCAATAGGGTGAACTGTGTTTGGTACTATGTTTATGTATACTGAAACTAAGTTGAAACTGGATCATATGAAACTTTCTGATGCACAGGATCCTCATAAGAGGCAAGTGCAGAGCATACTTGTCAAAGATGCGAGTGAACAGATATTTTCATTGATTCCCTTTTAATTGAAGATAAAGAAAGAAAGAGGAGATTAGCAAACCATAGTTGTGTTTCACAAGAGAGATTACAAGTAGAAACTCTGTCTGCAGAGAAAGAGAAACTGAATTCCCTTATATAGGCGAGAGGAGAGCTTAGAATACCTTTGGGACAGGACCCACCAAAGGAATCTACTTTTACAAAAGCAAAGCAATAATTTAAAAGCAAACTCCTTCAAGATAAGGAGATAAGAGGGAATCTCCTTTTTACAAAAGCAAAAGCTAAAAAGCAAAAGCAAAGACACACGGATTGCCATGTGTTGGCAATTAGTACAAACTTTAATAATTATACAAGATAAAATGGGACAGGACCCCCATTTGTAGTGGCAGACAACGAGAATCAATCTGAGCAGCTGTCAGTGTCATCATTATCACCAAGGCTGGGACTATTGAGGTCGTTGTTGCTGTGTGGACCACAACGGAATTGAAGCATTCTCTTATTACGTTGTATGTCATCTATAGGAACAGGAGGACGAACTTCACCGAAGGAACTCTGGATGGTTCGTGAAGTGGATGGCATACTCTGTTGTATAATGAGTTTGGAGTTGGAAGGAAAATGTTGCATAGAACAGGACTGCTGGTCTGTCGACTGAGAAGTAGACTGCTTTGCAAGTTGAGAGGAGGACTGAGAAGTATTGTTGAGGTGAGGCTGTGGGAAGAGAGAGAGAAAATCTTCCCAAGGATTGTGGGAATCTTGGAAAAGAAGATCAAGTCGGTTTGGGTTTTCTTCTTTAATGACTAACCCGAAACTGGTTTGCACTTGAGGAGGATAGACTTCGTCAGAGAAAACAGCAGGAAATATGGAGACTAGTTCATGCTGAGGACCAATGGAGGTATGGGTTATAGTACTATCAGGAGGTGGTATATGGTTTAAGTCAAACATGAATTTTTCTAGAGACCTTGAGACCTGTGGGTCTGAATGGATAAGATAAGGAAGAGGATAAGTACCCCATTCATAAGCTTGGTCTTGGGTCCAAAACATCTTAGTTTCAGGGTGTTGGAAGTAAGTACGATGGACAATGAAGACAGAAGTATGGAGGTTGGCTTCATGAGAAGGCATATTGTCAAGGTTTTGTCGTTTATTTATTTCAGAGAGGGTTCTTCTCCACCAAGGAAGAGGAGAATACCATTCGAGGAGAGTCCAAAGCAGAGAAACTGCTTCAGCAGGATTATTAAGCTGTGTGAGAACTGGTCCGGGAGGGAGGACAAGTTTGGTAGCATAAAGGACAGTGAGACACTAGAAAAACCAAAGTTGGTTTTCTGTGACTGGTTTGAAAAGTTCTAGGGTAAGACCTAGGAGGAACATTTGTTCAGGGTGAAAGGAAGGAAGGGTACTTCGGATACTATCACGTTCGATATTCAGAAAATATCTGAACAGGAAATGTTTGGCATAATCTTGGATTTGGTGTGGAGAGGAGAAAGTCATTCGAAGCGGGAAGCTTCTTTTGCTAAGAGCATGTTCAGGAACATTGGTAGCCATTGCTATGAGAGGGAAGGAAAATGAAGAAGTGATGAGAATAGGTAGAGAGTTAGGAGGTTTCTTTACAGGTCAGGAGAGAAAATCTGGGATGAGATTTTTCTTACCAGAGATATGTTTGACTGTGAATTCATACCTCGAGAACCATTCTTTTAAACGCAAAATCTATTTGTCAGGTAGCTGCTTGTTCTTGAAGTGGAGAATCTTTGGAAAAGCACAGTTGTCAAGTTTGACGGTAAAGACATGGCCAATGAGGTGGAACTCGAACTTTTGAATTCCATATTTCACGGCTAATGCTTCTTTGAACACTGTATGGTAATGCTTTTCAGCTGGCTTGAATTGTCCACTAGCATGAGCACAGTAGCTTTCTTTTCCATTGATGCTTTCGAGGAGGACAGCTCCCCAGTAATCATCGCTTGTGTCTGTCTGAAGTATGCGGTGGCCGACAGATGGAATATGGAGAGGGATCGGCTTTTGGCAAAGCTGCTTTAATTCTTTTACATCTGTTGTCTGGAGAGGACCCCAAGGAGGGGCTGTCTTTTTCAGCATAACAGACAGGTGGCTTGTGTGCTGTATCACTTTTGGAAAGAAATCTCTGAGATAATTAACAATTCCAAGGAACTGTTGTATCTGATGCTTAGAGTGATTGTCATCTGGAAAGTGATATCATCAATATAGATAAGAGCCTGAGACAGAATGGGCTCAAAGATACGGGTCATGGCCCGTTGGAAGATGGATGGTGCAGTCTTGAGGCCAAATGGCATAACAGTCCACTGATAGTGGGCATTTGGAATACAGAATGCGGTTTTGGGCCGCTCAGATGGATCTATACCCAATTGCCAAAATCCTGATTTTAGGTCGAATTTGGAAAAAACAGTGGCGTTATTGAGGTGGACAAAAAGGGAATTGATTTTTGGGAGTGTTTATGTTTGGGCTTGTGGAAGTGTTTAGAAAAATGGGCTTTTTTCTTGGGCTTACACTCACAAGTTTTCTCTGATCGACATTTGATGGCAAGATAGGGCTTTTTGCAGGCTGACTTAAAGGGCTCCTTCCGTTTGATCAATTCGGAGAAGAACTCTTTATGTTCACACATTTTATCAAGGTAAGCAACTACAAACTGGTAAATCTTACCAAGAGGAAGTTAACCAATGTCGAGCTTATGGGCATTGACTTGTCGTTGGAGCTCTGGTTGTAACTCTTTAGGAAGAGAGGCGACAAAGACATGCCGAAGAGACGGATCATTGTATCCATTAAGCTTGTAATAGAGCTGTGACATCCGCTTGTAATGATATTCCAAGTCTTTCATTAACAAGGAACAACATTTCATCTGATGATACTCACGTCTGTGAAGCTCTGTAGCAGTACCTGGTTCTCCAAGAAATTGCTCATAGAGATGTGAAATGGCATGGGTAATAGGAAGTTGGCAGAAAGACATTTGCCTGTATTGACCGAGGCTATCATACCAATCTCTGAGTTGACCTGTGAATCTTGTGCAAAATTCTTTGAGAACATTTTGACTGTTGGCTCCAGATCGTAACATCTGGACATCAATCCAAGCACACATTTCCTGAAAACGATTATACCACTGTTTTCGAGGAATGTCATCAAGGGTGAACCATGGACCATTAGAAGGTTTAAAGGATGGTTCTGCTTGGCTTTGCTGACTGGATTGCCCTGGTTCTGGGGGAGCAAACTGGTTAGCAGTTTATTCTTCTGGAGGAGGTGAAGGTGTTTCAGGGACTTCAGTGGTTGGAGGTTCATTTGATCCAGTAGAAGGTTGGACCATGAGAAGTCTAGAGACATCAGCATAATTGGCTTCAGAGTCTGAAGAGGTAGGAATAGATTCAACAGATGAGAATCTGATGGAACTGATTCATAGGATGCATTTTCAGAAGGTTCTGAGCTTGAATCTGATTCTGGTTCTGATTGTTCTGGAGAAGAAACAATCTGCTAAGAATACTAGTGCATAGGAGCTTTGTGTTTGGATGGCAAAGGTTTCATTGGTGTATACTGAGGTGACGGAGGAGGACTTTGTAACGGTGGCTGAGATTGAGGTGGTTCAGCTGGAGGAGTAGATTTAGGTGAACTAGACCTTTGAGCAGGCACAGGTCTAGAAGAAGAAGGTGGGGATGACCTTCTTGGTTTAGGAGGAACAGCTTTCTGAAATTCTCATTGTTTGGCTTCAGCTTGTTTAAAAGCTTCAGAGTGATGGGAGAAGCCAAAGAAGCTATCATAATTGAAAGGCTGTGGAGCTGGTGGTGAATAGAATGGCTGATAAGTGCTGAAAGAGGCTGTTGGTATAGGCAGAGATAGAGATCTAGGAAATAGCGACTGTTGTTTTTGTTTATCAGCATCAATTCTGGCTAGCTCAGCTTTAAGCTGTCTGATTTCAGCTTCTTTTTTATCAAAATCTGGACCCCAATACCGATCTCGAATCATTGCATGCAAATCAGTATCTAGCTGGGAAATCCTTGCCTTGAGATCATGATAGATGCGTTCCATTTGTGCTTCAATGGAATCAATCTTCTTTGAAGTATGATGCACTTGGGTTGAGACATGATCAAGTTTGGAGTCAAGGCGTTTGAGCACTGTATTCTGAGCTGAGGCATTCTGGGATTGCCAGTTGAGAACAGACTCAAAAGGTTTGGGTTCTTCATGCTGTCCTGAAGGAGTGACAGGTGAAGAGACAAGTAGAGATTACAAGTGGATTTTGTGTCACGTGCTCTATGATCATGTTTCTACCCAGATGCACCATACTTCAAAAAAGGTTGATTCCATAGAAGCACAAATGAAACGCATCTACCATGATCTCAAGGCAAGGATTTCCCAACTAGATACTGATTTGCATGCAATGATCCGAGATCGGTATTGGGGTCTAGAGTTCGATAAAAAAGAAGCTGAAATCAGACAGCTTAAAGCGGAGCTAGCCAGAATTGATGCTGATAAACAAAAACAACAGCCGCTGTTTCCTAGGTCTCCATCTTTGCCTATACCAACAGCCTCTTTCAGCACTTATCAGCCATTCTATTCACCACCAGCTCCACAGCCTTTCAATTATGATAGTTTCTTTGGCTTCTCCCATCACTCTGAAGTTTTTAAACGAGCTGAAGCCAAACAACGAGAATTTCAGAAAGCTGTTCTTCCTAAACCAAGAAGGTCATCCCCGTCTTCTTCTTCTAGACCTGTTTCTACTCAAAGGTCTAGTCCACCTAAACCAACTCCTCCAGCTGAACCACCTCAATCTCAGTCACCGCTACAAAGTCCTCCTCAGTCACCTCAGTATACACCAATACAACCTTTGCCATCCAAAGACAAAGCTCCTATGCACCAATATTCGCAGCAGATTGTTTCTTCTCTAGAACAATCAGAACCAGAACCAGAATCAAGCTCAGAACCTTCTGAACCAGCATCATACGAATCAGCTTCATCAGATTCTCAATCTGTTGATTCCATTCCTGCTTCTTCAGATTCTGAAGCAAATTATGCTGATGTCTCTAGACTTCTCATGGTCCAACCTTCTACTGGATCAAATGAGCCGCAAACCACTGAAGTCCCTGAAACACCTTCACCTCCTCCAGAAGAAGAAACTACTAACCAATTTGCTCCCCCAGAACTAGGGCAATCCAGTCAACAAAGCCAAGCAGACCCATCCTTTAAACCTTCCAATGGTCCATGGTTCACCCTTGATGATATTCCTCGAAAACAGTGGTATAATCGTTTTCAGGAAATGTGTGCTTGGATTGATGTTCAGATGTTACGTTCTGGAGCTAACAGCCAAAATGTTCTCAAAGAATTTTGCACAAGATTCACAGGTCAGCTCAGAGATTGGTATGACAGCCTCGGCCAGTACAGACAAATGTCTTTCTGCCAACTTCTTACTGCCCATGCCATTTCACATCTCTATGAGCAATTTCTTGGAGAACCAGGTACTGCTACAGAGCTTCACAAACGTGAGTATCATCAGATGAAATGTTGTTCCTTGTTGTCTATTATAAGCTTAATGGATACAATGATCCGTCTCTACGGCATGTTTTTGTTGCCTCTCTACCCAAAGAGTTGCAGCCAGAACTTCAAAGACAAGTCAATGCCCATAAGCTTGATATTGGACAACTTCCTCTTGGTAAGATTTATCAATTTGCAGTTGCTTGCCTTGATAAAATGTGTGAACAGAAAGAGTTCTTCTCCGAATTGATCAAGCGGAAAGAGCCCTTTAAGTCAGCCTGCAAAAAGCCCTACCTTGCCATCAAATGTCCATCAGAAAAAACTTGTGAGTGTAAGCCCAAAAAGAAAGCCCATTTTGCTAAACACTTCCACAAGTCCAAACACAACCATTCAAAAAAACCCAAAGGCCCATACAGATACTTCAGAAAAAAAGATCCTAGTCAATACAGAAAAGTCAAAGGCAGCAGATGTTACATCTGCAATAAGAAAGGCCATTTTGCCAAAAACTGTCCCAATAAGCCGGCGCAATCAGCCAGACTTATCAAGCATCTCGCCAATGCAGCCTTGCTCTCTGACTCTGAAGATATTGAATCCTGCTTCTCAGAGCAAGATGTTTATGATGAGCATACAGTGTTTGCTCTCAAAGCTGATCCTTCCAGCAGCAGTGATGAAGAAGATGATCCCTTCTCTGTTCCTGTGTACAAGGTACAACATACTCATCCTTCTTCTTCTCCACTACTACTGCCTACTCCTTCTGTCAAGATTCAAATCCTACCATCCAAGTATTCTACTCCCATTCCTGTTATTGGTTTCATAGATACAGGTTCTCAACGAACCATATTAAATCCTTCCATTCTTTCTGCCAAACATTGAGAAAACTATACAGAATACTATAGAGCCGCCAATGGTGAATTGTTTCAATCTCACCTAATTTCCAAAAAACCCATAGGTATCCAATTCTTTTCAAATTGTACTGTCTGGGTTAAAGTCATAGGCTCTAATCTCCCTGATAAAGATCTCCTCATAGGATTTGATCTCCTTCAATTAGTCAAACGTCTCCAGATCACAGTCACAGGTATTCGGTACAACCAAATGTTTCAACCGTACACAAAAATCCTAAAGATGTTTGCTCTTACTGATGCTCCTCCATCCTACCAACCTTTCTGTGATAAACTCCTTCCTTACTGTCCCGAAAACCATAGTCAATTCATCCATCCTAAACCTTTGTGGAAAAATCCAGAGTTCTTCATTAAGCTTCCATTTAAGCTTAACGAAGATATTAATCCAACCAAAGCAACCCATCCAGGGATGACTCCCTCAGATCTCACGTTAGCCCAATCTGAATGTGCAGAACTCCTAGCCCAAGGACTCATTGAACCAGCCCAATCTCAATGGGCTTGTCAAGCCTTTTATGTGGAAAAAAGGTCAGAAATCCGTCGTGGAAAAAAGCGTCTTGTTATAGATTACCAGCCCTTAAACTGTTTCCTACAAGATGACAAATTTCCTCTCCCAAAAATCAATTCCCTTTTTGTCCACCTCAATAACGCCACTGTTTTTTCCAAATTCGACCTAAAATCAGGATTTTGGCAATTGGGTATAGATCCATTTGAGCGGCCTAAAACCGCATTCTGTATTCCAAATGCCCACTATCAGTGGACTGTTATACCATTCAGCCTCAAGACTGCACCATCCATCTTCCAACGGGCCATGACCAGTATCTTTGAGCCCATTCTGTCTCAGGCTCTTATCTATATTGATGATATCCTTCTGTTCTCTCCAACCCATGAGTCTCACCAACTCCTTTTAGACCAATTCTTCAATTTGGTTAAAGCCCACGGTATTATGATCTCATCCAGGAAAATTGTCATTGGTCAATCCTCCATAGAGTTCTTAGGAATGATCATTGAGAATGGTAAATACCGTCCAGGTCCTCACATTGCCCAAGAATTACATCACTTTCCAGATGACAATCTCTCTAAGCATCAGATACAACAGTTCCTTGGAATTGTTAATTATCTCAGAGATTTCTTTCCAAAAGTGATACAACACACAAGCCACCTGTCTGTTATGCTGAAAAAGACAGCCCCTCCTTGCTGTCCTCTCCAGACAACAGCTGTAAAAGAACTAAAGCAGCTTTGCCAAAAGCCGATCCCTCTCCATATTCCATCTATCGGCCACCGCATACTTCAGACAGACGCAAGCGATGATTACTGGGGAGCTGTCCTCCTCGAAAGCATCAATGGAAAAGAAAGCTACTGTGCTCATGCTAGTGGACAATTCAAGCCAGCTGAAAAGCATTACCATATAGTGTTCAAAGAAGCATTAGCCGTGAAATATGGAATTCAAAAGTTCGAGTTCCACCTCATTGGCCATGTCTTTACCGTCAGACTTGACAACTGTGCTTTTCCAAAGATTCTCCACTTCAAGAACAAGCAGCTACCTAACAAACAGATTTTGCGTTTAAAAGAATGGTTCTCGAGGTATGAATTCACAGTCGAACATATCTCTGGTAAGAAAAATCTCATCCCAGATTTTCTCTCCCGACCTGTAAAGAAACCTCCTGACTCTCTACTATTCTCATCACTTCTTCCTTTTCCTTCCTTCTCATAGCAATGGCTACCAATGTTTCCTGAACATGCTCTTAGCAAAAGAAGCTTCCCGCTTCGAATGACTTTCTCCTCTCCACACCAAATCCAAGATTATGCCAAACGTTTCCTGTTCATATATTTTCTGAATATCGAGCGTGATAGTATCCGAAGTGCCCTTCCTTCCTTTCACCCTGAACAGATGTTCCTCCTAGGTCTTGCCCTAGAACCTTTCAAACCAGTCACAGAAAACCAACTTTGGTTTTTCTGGTGTCTCACTGTCCTTTATGCTACCAAACTTGTCCTCCCTCCCGGACCAGTTCTCACACAGCTTAATAATCCTGCTGAAGCAGCTTCTCTGCTTTGGACTCTCCTCGAATGGTATTCTCCTCTTCCTTGGTGGAGAAGAACCTTCTCTGAAATAAATAAAGGACAAAACCTTGACAATATGCCTTCTCATGAAGCCAACCTCCATACTTCTGTCTTCATTGTCCATCGTCCTTACTTCCAACACCCTGAAACTAAGATGTTTTGGACCCAAGACCAAGCTTATGAATGGGGTATTTATCCTCATCCTTATCTTATCCATTCAGACCCACAGATCTCAGGGTCTCTAGAAAAATTCCTATTTGACTTAAACCATATACCACCTCCTGATAGTACCATAACCCATACCTCCATTGGTCCTCAGCATGAACTAGTCTCCATATTTCCTACTGTTTTCTCTGACGAAGTCTATCCTCCTCAAGTGCAAACCAGTTCCGGGTTAGTCATTAAAGAAGAAAAGCCAGACTGACTTGATCTTCTTTTCCATGATTCCCAGGATCCTTGGGAAGATTTTCTCTCTCTCTTCCCACAGCCTCACCTCAGCAATACTTCTCAGTCCTCCTCTCAACTTGCAGAGCAGTCTACTTCTCAGTCGACAGAGCAGCAGTCCTGTTCTATGCAACATTTTCCTTCCAACTCCAAACTCATTATACAACAGAGTATGCCATCCACTTCACGAACCATCCAGAGTTCCTTCGGTGAAGTTCGTCCTCCTGTTCCTATAGATGACATACAACGTAATAAGAGAATGCTTCAATTCCGTTGTGGTCCACACAGCAACAACGACCTCAACAGTCGCAGCCTTGGTGATAATGATGACACTGACAGCTGCTCAGATTGATTCCCGCTGTCTGCCACTACAAATAGGGGTCCTGTCCCATTTTATCTTGTATAATTATTAAAGTTTGTACTAATTGCCAGCACATGGCAATACGTGTGTCTTTGCTTTTGCTTTTTAGTTTTTGCTTTGTAAAAAGGAGATTCCCTCTTATCTCTTTATCTTGACGGAGTTTGCTTTTAAATTATTGCTTTGCTTTTGTAAAAGTAGATTCCTTTGGTGGGTCCTGTCCCAAAGGTATCCTAAGCTCTCCTCTCGCCTATATAAGGGAATTCAGTTTCTCTTTCTCGGCAGACAGAGTTTCTAGTTGTAATCTCTCTTGTGAAATACAACTATGGTTTGCTAATCTCCTCTTTCTTTCTTTATCTTCAATTAAAAGGGAATCAATGAAAATATCTGTTCACTCGCATCTTTAACAAGTATGCTATGCACTTGCCTATTATGAGGATCCTGTGCATCAGAAAGTTTCATATGATCCAGTTTCAGCTTAGTTTCAGTATACATAAACATAGTACCAAACACAGTTCACCTTATTAAAATAGCCATGGAAGGCTTGTGTTGTGGGTGGTAAGTGTTGAAGTACTGTTTTTAAATACTGACGTTGAGCTAGATTTTGTGTCACGTACTTGAGCTAGATTTTGTGTCACGTACTCCGCGCCACCTTCTGGTATCAGATTTGGGAAGTGACTAAAGTTAAGTCCACGCTATATTGGGCCATATGAGATCATAGAGCACATTGCTTTGTTAGCTTATCAATTAGCTCCACCAGAATCCACATTGTGTTGCATGTCTCAATGTACGTTGCAAATCATGTCTTATTGAAGCAATCAATTTAGTTAAAGGGGAAGACTTAACTTACGAAAAGGAACTAGTGCAGACATTGGAAGGGTAACACCAAGTCTGATGCGATCTAGAGTGCTCAAGGCATTAAAGATCCATTGCTTAGTGCCAATTATGAGAGCACAAGCTAAGAAGATCAAGGAAGCAATGCAAGGATTAGTTCAAGCTACTTTGGATAAATTCAATTCAAGTTTAATTTGCAAGAGGAACCAGCCTTAGTATACTTGATTCGAACTAATGAGGTGGTGAACGTTGGAGATAATAATTTTTTGAAGTAGAATAAGGGCTGAAAAAATAATTCTGAACTTGTAGCTACATTCCTTACATTGAGAGCTTCGAAACGGTATATTGTGGGCCAAAATCAGACGTCATATGCCCAAGTTACGATTCGTTTAAAATTAGTGGCTCTACAGGCCAGAGCCCATGCGACTCTGGGTTTTAATTTTAGTTTTTCGGTGTTTTTCAGTTAAATTAAGGTTAGCCACCTTATATAAACACCCTTTATGTTCTTTGAACAAACTTTGACAATCTTGAGTTTGATATCATTGGAAAGGATTTTCTCAACTTGTTCTTGAAAGAACTTTCAACTTATCAAAGGAGTCACCAACATTTGTGATTTCTTAATTAGTACTCTAGGTCTACAATTTTTTGCCACAGATGAAACACCTTCCTGTCTTTTTAGGATTTTTCCTTTTCTTGACATACTTGTAGGTCTTGGAACCTTTGTGCTTGCACGATAGGTTCTCTCACCAGCGAAGTACCCTCTACCTATTTCATGTGCTTCTTTAGGTCTTGGGACCTATAATGGTTCTGAATAAGTTCCATGGCCATCTGGTACAGCTGTGCCAGGCTGAGCATCGATAAATCTATAATAGCATCAGATTTGAACTTTGCTTCCATAATCCCAACTACTGGTCGTGGCATGTTAAGAACAAAGGTCCTGTGGATAGTGTCTATCGATTTATGGAACAGATAGTACAGTCACTCCTGCTTTATAGAGTATTCCTCCAGCTGCTGACATCACAACATTTGTTCTGTAAGAATTGCTTTTCAGCCATCTCTTTGTCTCTCTGGCTTGGTCCCATGAAATCAAGAATTTAATTATCCAGAATAGATCCACATGGGTCTTCTCTACTCAGCATGTAGTCTCGTTGATGCCTAGTCAAGGTTTTAGCCCACCATCTTCGAAGAGATCCTGTAAATCCTGCTACGAGTCGTAGTGCTGCAGCTCTCCTAGTTAGCTGGGTTCCCGTTGACAGTCTCCCTCGTACCAAGACATCATTTGCTTGACATAAGCCAGTCTCTCTTTAGGCTTAATTTTTTCGATGTTCCAGAAGATTTTTCCTCTAAGAGAATAGGATATGTGTACTCTAGTTTCCCATTTTTCTCTTTGTTCATAGTCTTCTCCCTGTTCAGTGGTAGGAACATTTCTTTGTCTGACCGTTGCGTTGGATTCTACCCTTGATGTCTGCTCTTCTTCTTCCATGGGAGTAGTGAATTGTGCCATCCCTATATGATTTTGTTAAGTTGGTGTAGGATTGGTAGAGAGTCCAGAGTTTGTAATATAGAGTCTGTAACCAGCCAGTCTGGAAGTTTTTATTACAAGACTGGTTGGTTACAGACTCTATATTACAAACTCTAGACTCTTATTAGGCTCTCGTTAACTCTGCCCTCTCACTTACTAAAGGCTCCCTTTTATAGCCACCAGGGAGTTCTTATTCACACATTATTTAATTATTAATCCTTATCACTAAAGAATCTATTTTACAACTCACAACCTACTTTATACTATTTACATCATTGATCCTTATCTCTAAATAATCTACTTTACAAGACATCCTTATCTAAAAGGAATCACACATGGGACACATGTCATTATTAATCACACGTAGGACACATGTCATTATTATTATCGTCATTGCTTCTACTGTAGGGTCTACTATGCTTCCACTCATTGGGAACTGCTGTCAAGGGTATCCATGTCCAATCTGTTGGCCATTCTGTCTTCTTCCAAAGCATTCAATCTATCAGCAAGTTCCTGCCAATCATCATCTTCTTATGGTAGGTTACCTAGGTCTGGCCAATGGTCAGGTTATGGCCATTGTTAATTGTTTAGCCACTGTTCTAGTTCATCGAACTCATTTGCCCATGCATCCGATGGGGGTTCTGTGGATTAAGGATCTCACTTTGTCGTCCTTGTCATTCTAACCAGTCGTTATATCTTTCTCGCATCTCGGTTTCAGACTGCTGGTTTTCATGTAGCCGAGCATTTTCTAATCTCTTCCCTGTAGTACAGATCTGGTGTACTTAAGGCTTGTGGTGAGAGAGGGTTGTGAGTGATGTACATGGGTTCTGTTCTATAGACTTCTACTAATGTCTGTCTGGCACATAAACATCCCGTCTAGAATATGTGTCATCTCGGTGATGGTCGTGGTCAACAACCTGAACCATAGGAGGTTTGTATCGTCCTCAAATGTCTGTATGCTGCACAATGACAATAATACTGTGCATGATTTGGAACCCATTGATTAATTTGAGTGTTAGGAGTCCTAAAAAATTGGGGCGAACATCTTATCAAACCATCGTCTTCTCTTGTACCGTTTGCTGGTGTGGATGAGATTTGGCTCAAATAACATGGCTACTGGGTACATGTTCAACCAATACCAGAATATGTAGTAGGCTTGAGGGGTTATGTCACAGATGACATAATGTCCCCAGTTGGAGTTTTCATCTATTACGTAAAGGAATGTAGGCCCAACTTTGAACACTGTTTCATGCATTTGATCTTGTTCTAGGAATGGTTCGAATGGTCTCTGGCAGTAGCACCTGCATCTGCCCAGTAGCACCCAAACTCGCCAATGTAGTGCTTCGTTGTTGGTGCTTTCTTTATGATCAACAACCTTTTGGAATATCGTCTCCCTTATCTTTGGTGGAAGACATGAGATGAGAGTTGAGAGGTTATACAAGAAAGGAACTCTTTCTGTATGGCAGTCTAGATAAAAAATCTACAACTGTATTGGATTCTCCTTTGATATACTTAACTTAAAATTTGAATCGCAGGATTATGACAAAACTAGTCCATGCTTGTACATAAATTCTTTAACTTGAAGAGGTGCTCCTCATGCTCTTCCTCACTGTTATTGAAGATGATGATTATGAAATAGGTTTGTAGACTTCATTCATCATATTCTCGAATTCTAATGGAGCATTCTTTAGTCCGAATGGCATGACATTCCATTCATAATGGCCATGTGGGACTACAAAGGCTGTGTTGTGCCTGACTTCTTCTTTTATCCCAATCTGCCAAAAGCCATATTTCATATCAAACTTTGAGTATACTTTTGCACCAGCTATTCTTTTTAAAAGATGCATTCAACGTGGAATGGGGTATCTGATGTCCTGTAGACAATCATTCAATTTTCTATACCAATCGCTTCTTTTCACGTACTTGCTGTGAATTCACATAGAACGCTGAGTTGGCCCAATGAGACTTTGAAGGCCTTATGAGCTTAAGATCCAAGAGGGTCTGTATCTCCTGTTTGCACAGTTCCTCGTCATGAGGCATTCCAGGATGAGAGGCTGTATGGGCATTACTCATCCATCTTTGTAAGGAAGAGACACAAAATGCTATTCTCTGGACCAAAACTGATTTGATACTTCTGTACAGCACGCTAGGAGTTGTGTGTATTAGGCTTCAAATTTTTGGATTGGGTTTCGGCTGATTTTTCTCTTTTCACCCTTCCCAAAAAGGGAGACTTTCTAGACCCAAGGGGTAAGAAATGAATAAGTAGCATTATCAATGGGACTAGTGAGAGTATAAGCAAACCCTTCGGGTGCAAGCAGGCTAAGGAAGCCAGTACCCAAGAGAATATCCCCACCAGAATGATCAAAGGTGAAGAAGTTGAGGCGTTTACCAAAGGGTGCAACTTCGATAGGCCTTGTATATTCGTGGCTGTAAAACTTTTCTCCATTGGCAGCAAAAGATACCAAAAGGGCTGGTGGAGTGCCAATCCCACATCGCTTGAATATCTAACGCCCACATGGTGTATGAGTATGGGGTATTCCCCAATCTCGCGAGGCCTTTTGGGGTTGGACCCAGATCCCACTCATGTTTCAATTTGGTATCAGAGCCATGGTTGTGGGGGAAGGTGAAGGACGGGTGGAGTGACAATCCCACATCGCTTGAATATCTAACGCCCACATGGTATATGAGTATGGGGTGTTCCTCAATCTCACGAGGCCTTTTAGGGTTGGGCCTAGAGCCCACTGATGTTTCAATTCGGCATCTTCTTCAAATACTTCGAATCCCACAAATCTCTCCCTAGTCTCTCTTTCTTCTACTTTATCTCTTCCTAGATCTTGTACCAGACACTCCGCCTCTAAGATTGAAAATCTTGTTGAATACTCCAATATTCCTGATTCTACTCAGATTAATGAATCCTCTATGCCTCTTATAAGCCCTTACCAGCTTTATAAGAGCTTACAGTACCTGTGTCTATTAGTGCTGTTAGCGCAATTTGTTCCTGGTCCGATACTTTGAGGACGACCTTGATGTATGGCCTGAAAAAGGTCGGTGTATGCGTGGTGAGATCAACTGGACCGATTGGCTGTTCATCGAACATTAGGACTGGTTCGTCTACGTCAGTAGAGGAATCAGTTGTGTCTGATGTGCTACTGTCATCAGTACCATGCTACAAATCAATTGCCTAAAATAATATGTTACTTAAAATATTGCTCCAAGAATAATCATTATTGGCAAAATCTGGTTGTTCAACAAGTTCAACAATTTAGCATAATGTCCTTTCTTGTCACAGATGAAACACTTTCCTGTCTTTCTGAGATTTTTCCTTTTCTTGACAAGCTTGTAGGTTTTGCCCTTGTATGATTTCCACATTCGCTTGCACGAACCTTTGTGCTTGCACGAACAGGTTCTCTCACTTTATGTACATCCAAACTTGTTGGGTTTGTCATTACAGTACCTCAGCAGTCAAGTACCCTATACCTGTTTCGTGTGCTTCTTTAGGTCTTGGGACCTATAATGGTTCTGAATAAGTTCCATGGCCATCTGGTACAGTTGTGCCAGGCTGAGTATCGATAAGTCTATAATAGCATCATATTTGTACTTTGCTTCCATCATCTTAGCTATTGGTCTTGGCATGTTAAGAACAAAAGTCCTGTGGATAGTGTCTATTGATTTATGGAACATATAGTACAATCGCTCCAGCTCTATAGAGTATTCCTCTAGCTGCTGACATCACAGCATTTGTTCTGCAAGAATTGCTTTTCGTCTCTCTAGCTTGGTCCTATGAAATCAAGAATCAAATTTTGACCGAATCCCTCCTCAAGAAGCGGCACTACACACCTCTGTTTTCATCCAACACCCAATCACTCAGATGTTTTGGACTCAAGACCAGGCCTACGAATGGCAGACATTTCCTCATCCACATCCTCTTAATTTTGACCCACAGATCACAAGAACACTCAAACAATTTCTTATGGATCTCAATCATGTCGAACCACCGTCCTACGACATCCAGCACATTTCTCTTGGACCACAACATGAATTAATCCACATTTTCCCTGCAGTCTACTCTGACTCCGTCATACCTCCACAAGTTCAGACCAACACAGGAATCATCATTAAAGAAGAGAAACCAAACTCAACCGACATCCTGTTCCAAGATGTACAAGATCCTTGGGATGATTTCCTCTCACTCATCCCATCCTCATCCAGCTCTACCCAGTCCTAGGATCAGCAATCCTGCACCATGTAGCACATGCCTTCCAGCTCAAAAGTCATTCTAGAAAGGTATCGCCCTCCGAGCTCTAAGGAAGTTAAAAAACGCCATTGTTGTCTCTTCCCCGAAACATCACATGATCGTGACCTTCGACATGCCACGGATAGTGACTCTGACTAAGCCAGCTGTCCTCCATTACAAGATGGGGGTCTTGTCCCATCTTTTTAAGTTTGTTTGTTTGCAACAATGCCATCACATGGCAACAGTGTGTTACTTTTGTAAAAAGAGGAAGCTTCATTTCTATTTCCTCTTTGATTGTTTTCCTTTTTCACTTTTACTTTGTAAATAGGTTTCCTCTTTGAGGGTCCTGTCTCAAAAGGAATCCAATGCTACTCTCTCCTATATAAGGGAAATCTTTCATCCCTTAGAGGCAGAGAACGAAATCCATTGTAAAATATTCTCTAAGTAATTAAAATGGTTTGTTAAACCTCTCGTTCTTTCTTTATCTAATTTGAAGGAAACAAATGGTCATATTTGTTCACCTCCATCCCTAACGAGTATACTCTGCACTTGCCTCTTTCGAGGATCCTGTGCATCAAAAAGTTTCTCAGATCCAGACTTAGCTTGTTTTCATTAAATAAGAAGATTATCAGACACAGTTCACCCTGTTGTTATAGCCATGGAACGCTTTTGTTTTAGGTGGTAAGTGTTGAAGTCATCTTCTTGATAATGGGACCAAGCTATATGGGTATATCGGCTGGAAAACCCGAGCATGTGGGCTATTGGTCCTAAGGATACTTCATGTACCATTACTCTGGTATAACAATGCCACGTACTCCGCACCTCCTAGTATCAGAGCCAATCCTTTTTCGAAGTGGTATGATATGATTAATTGTTTTCCGATAAGAAGATAAAGAAAGATACTCATTCACTATGGCATTCAGTTTAAGCTCGCCAAACAATGCTTCAGATACTTCTGTTACTCTTTCTTCTACTTTATCTCTTCCTAGTTCTTGTACCAAACACTCAGCCTCAAAAATAGAAAACCTAGTTGAATATTCCTATATTCCAGACTCTGCCCAAATCTCTGAATCCTCCATGCCATTAATCAGTCCTTACCAATTGTATTAAAGACAACCCTCTCTTACCAGACGCATTCGAACCCTGATTTCCACCAGAAGACCTGTTCTCAAAGAATATGTCCAGTCCTCCAGACATGACCAGTGTGCTCTACAAACAATATGTAACTTTGAAAATTCCTCCAGAGTTGATCACACAATGGAAAAGAGAAGGTTACACACATCTCCATCTTGGGGGTGTAAGACTTATCCTGACCCTTCATGGCAGAAAGGGCTTACCTGTCACAGCCCGACTTGCTCTTCTTGATACCCATTTCAAAGAATATCAGCATGCAGTCATCGGCACTATCGTGACCACACTACATGCAGGCAGTGTCCTTCTTACCTTTTATCCCAATTTTAACATTTCTTTACAAGATCCAAACCTTCCCACAACCTTTAAAGTACAGATCCAACTTCACAGAGCAGAACAATCTGTAACTTCCAAAATAGCCACTTTACACACCAGCTTGTGTATCGGTTACAAAACCATGCACTTGATCTACCTACACCTCACACAATCACAGACACTTTAATAATCCTTGCTGATACAGAAACTATTCCAACCATAGTGCAAATCCCGAGGAAAATACCAAAATCAGAGCTTTTACAGCTCATGCCTCTTGAATGGTTATCAAACTATGAAAAGTTTCATCAGAATTCTCAGCCCCTTCAAACTTCTGAAACATCTTTTGAGAAAAGATCTGATGGCACTGTAAAAATGACTTTTCAACCACCTACAGAAACCCTTGCCAGATCATCATCCTTCTCCTATACTGCTATGATATCAGCAGTCCAGACTCTGCAAGAAGACATCCCCATTCATCACTTTTCCTCTAATGGTTATCCTGTCTATGTTGACAAAATAGATGGCCATTTAATTTGGGATGTTCCTGAAGCCGGCATGTGTGACCCTGACTGTCCTTGCCAAGAAGAACCCACTGATGATGATGATGATGATGATTTGCCACGCAGGCGATGAAAGAAAAAGAGATCTCCTGACTCTCCTTGTAGATCTCCGCCTCATCAACCATCAGACAACTCTGATTCTGGTGCCCCTCTTCCCATCTACAAAAAAGGCTTAGCTTATCTTAAGAAGCATAAGCCTTTTCAAGGCTGCAAACCTTCTGAACAACCAATCTCTGTACAACCAGAGATACAGGACTGTATGATGTTTTCATCCCTATACAGTTCTTACCAAGACAATTTTTCGGCACTAGAAAAAAGTACAGATGCACAGACTAAAGTTGTCGTTCAGCCCTATGTATCTTCTCCTGTTACTCCCACAGGACAGCCTGAAGATCCTCGACCTTTCGAAATGCCAGAGCACAAAACAAAGTCCTACAAAATCTTGATTCCAAGGTTGAACGTGTCTCTTCCCAGGTCCAACAGATATCCAAAAGAATAGATACCATTGAAGCTCAAATGGAGCGTATCTATCTTGACCTAAAGGCACATGTATCCCAGCTTGATTCAGACCTACATGCAATGATTCGCAACCACTATTGGGGTCTTGAATTTGACAAAAAAGAAGCTGAGATCAGACAGTTGAAGGCTGAATTAGCTCGTATTGAGGCAGAAAAACAACAACAACAGATGCCTTTCTTTGGCAAATCTCCAGCTCTGCCCATGCCTACTCCTTCCTTTAGCTCTTATCAACCCTTCTATACTCCACCTCCTCAGCCTCAACAATCACTTGATTATGCCCAGTTCTTCGGACTTTCCCATATTGCTGTCTTTAAAGCTGCTGAAGAAGCACAAAAAGAAGAAGCTTAGAAAGCTGCTGCTGCTGCTGCCGCACAAAAAAGAAGATCCACGACCTCTACATCCTCCTCTCAACCAAAAACTACAAAACTCCCGGCTACTCCTCCCATCACTATTACAGAACCAAACCCACATGTTCCTTCTACAGAACCAAGTCCTCCTCCTTCACCACAATACACACCAAGTGCTACAGCTAAAGATAAAACACCCTTGCACCAATATGCTTATCAAGTCCTTGTTCTAGAAGAAAGTAGTTCTGATACTACTCCTGAGGCAGAATCAGAATCTTTAAACTCTCAATCTTATGAAGAACCCTTATCTTCCTCAAATTCTGAATCCTCCTATGGTTCGGCCATCTACAGGTTCAAATGAACCTCCAACTACTCAAGAACCATCCAGCCCTTCTTCTCAACAAGATATGGGTGACACCACTGAGCCACACGATCTTTCGTTGAGCATCCTCCAGAGCATGTTCCAAAATCTTCCAATGGCCCTTGGTTCACTTTTGATGACATTCCCAGAAGTCAATGGAACAATCGATTCCAAGAATTCTCTGCTTGGATTAATGTCCAGATGTTGCGTCCCGGTGCTACCTCTATGAATACTCTTAATGAATTCACATCCCATTTTACAGGGTCCTTAAGAGATTGGTTCGATAGTCTTGGTGCATACATGCAACTTCAATTTGTCCAATTTGAAATTTCTGCAGCAATTAGACACATCTATGAACAATTCCTTGGTGAACCCGGTACAGCATAAGAATTAGCCAGAAGAGAATATCTCCAGATGAAATGTTGTTCTCTTCAATTTCGAGATTTGGAATTCCATTACAAACGGATGTCCTTGTTATACTACAAGTTAAATGGATACAATACTACAATTTAAATGGATACAATACTACGGCATGTATTCATCGCTTCTCTTCCCAAGGAATTACAGCCAGAAATCCAGAGACAAGTCAATCTCCATCATCATGACGAGGACCAATGGATGTGTGTTGAATGTCATACTTGTCTGGTTCTATGTGCTTAAGGGTTTGGAGGAATTGTTTAAGAGATCCTGAGACCTGTGGGTCAGAATGGATAAGATAAGGATGGGCAAAGGTTTGCCATTCATAAGCCTGGTTTTGAGTCCAGAACATTTTCGTTTCTAGATGTTGGAAATATGGACGATGGACTATGAAGACAGAGGTGTGGAGGTTGGCTTCTTGAGAAGGAATGTTGTCAAGGTTCTGTCGTTGGCTTATACCAAGGTATGGGAGAAAACCATTCAAAGAGAGTCCATAACAGGAATGGTGCTTCAGCATGATTGTTAAGCTTATCAAGAATAGGTTTAACAGGAAAGACAAGTTTGGTAGCATAAAGAAGAGTGAGACACCAGAAATACCAGATTTGGTTTTCTGTGATAGATTTCAGAGGATCTATAGTAAGGCCTAGAAGGAACATTTGTTCGGGATGGAAACTAGGAAGGAGATCAGTTGTTTCACGAGAGAGATATTTAGAAAATACCTAAACAGGAAACGTTTTGCATAGTCCTGGATTTGGTGAGGAGAGGAGAAAGTAACACGGAGAGGAAAATCTCTTTTGCTAAGGGCGTGATTTGGAAGATTGTTCATCGTAGCTACAAGAGGGATGGTTGCTATAGAGGTGATGAGAACTGGAGATGGATCAGGTGGTTTCTTTACAGGTCGAGAGAGAAGATCAGGGATGAGGTTTTTGCTACCTTTGATGTGTTCAACTGTGGATTCATATCTTGAGAACCACTCTTTCAAACGCAGCACTTGTTTGTCGGGTAGCTGCTTATTCTTGAAGTGGAGAATCTTTGGGAAAGCACAATTGTCGAGTCTGACTGTAAAAGCATGCCCGATGAGATGGAATTCAAACTTCTGGATCCTATATTTGACAACGAGGGCTTCTTTGTATACAGTGTGGTAGTGCTTTTCTGATGGCTTAAACTGTCCGCTTGTGTGGGCACAATATTCTTCTTTTCCATTGATGCTTTCGAGGAGGACTGCTCCCCAATAATCATCGCTTGCGTCTGTTTGAAAGAATTCGGCGGCCGTCAGAAGGGATTCTGAGTGGAATTGGCTTTCGACAAAGTTGCTTGAGCTGTTGTACAACTGTGGTTAGGAGATGACCCCAAGGAGGGGCTGTCTTTTTTAGCATAGCAGACAACTGACTGGTGTACTGAATTACTTTTGGGAAAAAATCTCGAAGATAATTAACAATCCCGAGGAATTGTTGAATTTGGTGTTTTGTGAGATTTTCATTGGGATAGTGAAGTAATTCTTGAGCAATGTGAGGACCTGGAGTGTATTTTCCATTTTCTATTATCATTCCTAAGAATTCAATAGAAGATTGACCAAGAACACTCTTCTTGGATGAAATCATTATTTCATGAGATTTGACTAGGTGGAAGAACTGGTCAAGGAGTTTATGGTGAGACTCATGATTTGGAGAGAATAGAAGAATGTCATCAATGTAGATGAGGGCTTGAGATAAGATGGGCTCGAAGATACGGGTCATGTCCCGTTGGAAGATAGATGGTGCAGTTTTAAGGCCAAAAGGCATAACAGTCCACTGATAGTGGGCATTCGGTATACAGAATGCGGTTTTGGGCCGCTTAGATGGTTCTATACCCAATTGCCAGAAACCTGACTTGAGGTCAAACTTGGAAAACATAGTGGCATTGTTGAGATGGACAAAAAGAGAATTGATTTTAGGCAAAGGAAATTTATCGTCTTTTAGGAAACAGTTTAAGGGCTGATAATCTATGACAAGACGTTTCTTTCCTCTTTTGATCTCAGATCATTTCTCTACATAGAAAGCTTGGCAAGCCCATTCAGATTGGGCTGGCTCAATGAGGCCTTGTGCTAAGAGGTCTGAGCACTCAGCTTGGGCTAATTTGAGATCTGATAGTGTCATACCCAGATGGGTAGCTTTGGTAGGGTTAATTTCTTCATTAAGTTTGAAGGGCAACTTAACAAAGAAATCACGGTTTTTCCACAGAGGAGCTAGATGAGAAAACTGACTATGGTTTTCAGGATTCTAGTATAGGGTTGGAACATCTATTTGTGCCTTATACCAGAGACTGAAATTTAAAGATGCTTGGCTTGGTGGAGGATATCAAAACCTATAAGAAGGTCTTTATCAGGAAGGTGAGAACCTACGATTTTTACCCATATGGTACAGTTTGGAAAGAATTGAATACCTACGGGTTTCTTGGAGATCAAATGGGATTGAAATAATTCACCATTTGCAGTTCTGTAGTGTTCTGTATGGTTTTCCCAATAATGGGTTGGAAGGATGGAAGGGTTCATCATGCTTTTTTCTGAACCTGTATCTATGAATCCTATGACAGGAATTGTTGTGGAATATTTGGTAGGAAGGACATGGATTTTTACGGAAGGAGTAGGAGGAAGAGGAGATAGAGATGGAGGATATACCGGGTAGACTGGAACAAGAGGAATGTCATCACTATCATCATCGTCACTCGAGGGTTCATTTCGAAGGGCAAAAACAGTATGCTCGTCATATGCTTCTTGTTCAGAGAAACAAGATTCAATGTCATCATTGTCTGAGAGCATGTCTGAGTTGGAGAGATGTTGGATCAGTCGAACAGCTTGGGCCTTTTTGTTTAGGCAGTTCTTGGCAAAATGGCCTTTCTTTTTGCAAATGTAACAGCGACTGGTTTTGACCTTTCTGTACTGGCTTGGATCCTTTTTTCGAAAATAATGGTATGGACCGTTGAACCATTTTGAAGAGCGGTGTTTCTTTTTGTGAAAGTGTTTGGAGAAATGGGCTTTCTTTTTGGGCTTACAATCACAAGTTTTGTCTGAGGAACATTTTATGGCTAGATAAGGTTTTTTGCAGGCTGACTTGAAGGGTTCTTTGTGTTTGATCAAATCAGAGAAAAAGTCTTTTTGTTCACAAGCTTTTCAAGGCAAGCAGTTGCAAACTGATAAATCTTACCAAGTGGTAGCTGGCCAATATCAAGCTTGTGGACATTGAATTGTCGTTGTAGCTCTGGTTGTAGTTCCTTAGGCAAAGATGCTACGAATACATACCGTGGAGACGGGTCATTGTATCCGCCAAGTCTGTAGTAGAGTTAAGACATACGCTTGTAATAAAACTCTAAGTCTTTGGATAACAAAGAGCAACATTTCATCTGATGGTATTCTCGTCTAGCAAGTTCAGCAGCAGTAATAGGTTCTCTAAGGAATTGCTCGTAGAGATGTGCAGTAGCATGAGCAATGGGCAATTGACAGAATTGGAGTTGGCGATAGGTGCCAAGACTATCATACCAATCTCTTACTGAACCTGTAAATCTGGAACAAAATTCTCTGAGAGTATTTTGACTTGTTGCACCGATCCGCAACATCTGAACATCTAACCAGGCACAGAATTCTTGAATCAATTGTACCATAATTTTCTGGGAATATCATCAAGTGTGAACCAAGGACCGTTGGATGGCTTTGGACTAAGATCTGGGTGACTTGGTTGAGCAGGAGAAGCAAATTGGTTTTCAAAAGTTGCTTCTGCTTCTGTTTGTTCAAGAGGAGGAGAAGAAGTACCTTCTTCAGGTGGTTTATTGGAACCTGTGGTATGTTGAACCATGAGCAATTTGGAAACATCAGCAAAATTGGCTTCTGAATCTGAGGAGGAAATAGTTCCAACATATTGAGAATCTGTAGAAACTTATTCATAGGAGGCTGATTCAGATGTCCCAAGACTTGGATCAGTTTCAGGTGCTGAGTCTGATTTTTCAGGAGAGACTGAAGGTTGAAAATATTGGTGCAATAGAGCTTTGTCTTTTGTCTGGGTTTGTACAGGAGTGTACTGATGAGAAGGAGGAGGACTTTGTACTGGAGGCTGTGGTGGTTCAGCTATAGTAACAGGTGGAGTTGGTTTTGGAGGACTAGACCTCTGTGAAGGAGCTGGTCTAGAAGAAGACAGAGGAGACTGTCTTCGTTGTTTCGGCGATGCAGGTTTTCTAAGCTCTTGTTGTCGAGCTTCAGCTTGTTTGTATGCTTCTGTATGATGGGAGAAACCGAAGAATCGGTGGTAATCAAAAGGTTGAGGTGCAGGAGGTGTCTAGAATGGTTGGTATGAACCAAATGATGCAGTAGGCATAGGCAAAGGAGGTGAGATGGCAAACAGTGGTTTTGTATGCTGTTTGTCAGCATCAATTCTGGCTAGCTCAGCTTTCAGCTTTCTAATCTCAGCTTATTTCTGGTCAAATTCTGGACCCCACTACCGATTTCGGATCATTGCATGCAAATCAATGTCAAGTTGGGAAATCCGTGCTTTGAGATCATAGTAGATATGCTCCATTTGTGCTTCAATGGAATCTATTCTTTTGGTAGTATGGTGCATCTGGTTGGAGACGTGATCTATCTTAGAATCAATACGTTTGAGCACTGTATTCTGAGCTGTAGCATTTTGGGTCTGCCAATTGAGAACTGACACAAAAGGTTTTGGTTCTTCATGCTGTCCAGTAGAACCGACAGGAGAAGACACAAAGGGTTGAGAGACGACTCTAGTTCTGGAGTCTGTACTCTTTTCAAGGGTAGGAAAGGTTTCATTGTAAGTAGCCGAGAGGGTTGAGAACTTGTAGAAATTTGCCACAGGTGGTGTTGGTAAAACAGGAGGAAGTTCTGATCTGCAGGGTTTGTAGGAAGGATTAGATCGAATGGTCTTTAAGGCTTTGTTGTATATGGGTAAATGAGGAGATGGTTTAGGCAGCTCTGGAAAAGGAGGTGAAGGAGATCTACAAGGAGTATGAGGGTGGATCACTTTCTTTTTGCGCCTTTTGGGCTCATCTTCAGCCTCATCAGAGGATTCATAATCATGTAGGCAAGTGCATCCTGGATCACACATGCCTGAGCCTGGAACATCCCAAATGAAGTGGCCATCAATCTTGTCAACATAGACTGGATACCCATCTGAAGAAAAGTGATAGATGGGAACCTTTTCTTGAGGATGGTCAACCGCAGTAATCATAGCAGTGTAGGAGAAAGAGGGAGTCTTGCTAAGCGGTTCAGTAGGGGGCTGGAAAGTCATCTTGACGGTACCATCTGGCCTTTTCTCAAAGGAGGTTTCAGAAGTCTGGACAGGCTGAGAATTCTGGTGAAATCTTTCATAGTTGGAAAGCCAATCAAGAGGCATGAGGTTAAGAAGCTCAGACTTTGGTATCTGTCTAGGGATCTGGACTATAGTAGGAATAGTCTCTGTGTCAGCAAGGATCATCAGGGTGTCTGTTGAGGTGTGAGGTGTAGGAAAGTCAAGTGCATGGTTCTGTAACCGATACACAAGTTGATGATGAAGTGTGGCTTTCTTTGAGGTCACTGTTTGTTCTACTCCTTGGAGCTGAATCTAGACTTTGAAGGTAGTGGATACATTCGGATCTTGGAGAGAAAGGTTAAAGTTTGGGTAGAAGGTAAGGAGAACACTGCCAGCCTGGAGAGTTGTAAGGATGGTACCAATAACAGCATGTTGGTATTCCTTAAAGCGGGTATCAAGTAAAGCTATTCTGGCTGTAATAGGAAGACCTTTGCGGCCATGGAGAGTAAGGATTAGGCGTACACCTCCAAGATGGAGATGGGTGTAGCCTTTTCGTTTCCACTGGGTAATCAGATCCGGTGGAATCTCAAGGGTGACATATTGTTCAGAGAGGGTTACTTGAAGAGCACACTAGTCAAGCTTAGAAGACTGGACATATTCTTTAGGAACAGTTCTACGGGTAGAGATGAGAGTACGGATACTACGGGTAAGAGAGGTATTTCTTTTGTACAATTGGTAAGGACTGATAAGAGGCATAAAAGACTCAGAAATTTGTGCAGAATCTGGAATATAGGAATATTCGATAAGGTTTTCTATTTTGGAAGCAAAGTGTTTTGTGCAAGATTTAGGAAGAGATAAGGTAGAAGAGAGAGTAGCAGGAGAAATCTCACTTGAATTGGAACTGGATGCCATGATAGAGAAGCTCTTTCTTTATCTTTCTTATCGGGAAACCAATAATCATATCATACCACTCTTGAAAAAGATTAGGCTCTGATACCAGGTTAGTGCGCGGAGTACGTGACATTGTTATACCAAAGCAATGATACACTAAATACCCTTAGGGCCAATAGCCTGCATGCTCGAGTTTCCAGCCAATATGCTACCGATCACTAAGATTGCTTACCGTCATTACTTAAGAATAGTATTTCAACACTTACCACCCAAAACACAAGCCTTCCTTGGCTACTCAACAGGGTGAACTGTGTCTGATACTCTACTCATATAATGAAACTAAGCTAGAATGGATTGATATCTGAAAACTTTCTAATGCACAGGATCCTCATAAGAGGCAAGTGCAGAGCATACTCGTTTAAGGATAAGAATGAACTGATATACTCATTGATTCCCTTCAAATAAGATAAAGAAAGAAAGAGGAGTTGAGCAAACCATAATTGTATTTCACAGAAGAGATTTCTTACAAAATGAGCTTTGCCTAAGAAGAGAAAATGAATTCCCTTATATAGGCGAGGAGAGGCATAGGATACCTTTGAGACAGGACCCTCAAAGGAATCTGCTTTTACAAAAGCTAAAGCATAAAGCAAAGCAACTGACAGGATAAGGAAAGGTATGGGAATCTTCCTTTTACAAAAGATAAAGAAAAAGTAAAAGTAAAAAAAAACCACTCGATTACAGTTGACTTTCTAAGTCTCTCTTTCTCTCTCTCTACCTTCTTTAGCTTAACCGTAAAAGAACTCTTAGTTCATCTTCTATCTATCAACAAGTATGCTTTATACTTGCCTCTCTGAGGATCCTGTGTATCAGAACGTTGCTCCATGAATCTGAGTCTTAGCTAAGTCAGTCTTCCAACAGTTAAGCCGAGTTCCAAAGTCACCGTTTGTGCCAGAGTCGGCTGTTTAGGTGAATAAGTATGGTTAGTGGTGAAACTATTGTTAAGAATACTCATGTTAAGATCTGTTGTTGTTCAACCCAAGCATGCGGGTTACTGGTCTTAATACTTTGAAAAAGGACATACTAAAAATAGTATGTCCAGTCCTCAAAGTTAGACCAGTGTGCTCTCCAAGCCACCCTATCAGAACAATACGCTACACTTGAGATTCCACCGGATCTTATCACCCAGTGGAAAAGAGAAGGCTACACCCATCTCCATCTTGGAGATGTACGCCTAATCCTCACTCTTCATGGTCGCAAAAAGTCTCCCTGTCACAGCCAGAATAGCTTTGCTTGATACCCGCTTTAAAGAATACCAACATGCTGTTATTGGTACCATCCTTACAACTCTTCATGCTAGCAGTGTTCTCCTGACCTTTTACCCAAACTTTAATCTTTCTCTTTAAGATTCAAACCTTTCCACTACCTTCAAAGTCCTGATTCAGCTCCAAGGAGCAGAGCAAACCGTGACTTCTAAAATAGCTACTCTCCATCACCAACTTGTGTATCGATTACAGAATCATGCACTTGACCTACCTACACCTCACACCACAACAGATACCCTGATGATCCTTTCTGACACAGAGACTATTTCAACCATAGTCCAGATACCCAGACAGATACCAAAGTCCGAACTTCTCAAACTTATGCCTCTGGAATGGCTTTCAAATTATAAGCGGTTTCACCATAACTCTCAGCCACTTCAGACCACAGAAACTTCATTTGAGAAAAGGTTAGATGGTACTGTAAAAATGACCTTTCAGTCCCCTGCTGAAGTATCGAATCAAACACCTTCTTTCTCCTACACTACTATGATCAGAGCAGTTGATCACCCTAAAGAAAAGGTTCCTATCCACCATTTCTCTCCAAATGGCTATCCAGTCTATGTTGACAAAATAGACAGCCATTTCATTTGGGATGTTCCCGGCTCAGGCATGTGTGATCCAAGATGCACTTGCCTACATGATTATGAGTCCAGAAGGCGCAGATGGCGTCGCAAAAAGGTGATCTACCTTCATACTCCTTGCAGATCTCCTTCACCACCTCCTCCAAAGCCTCCTAAACCAGCTCCTCATTTACCCATCTACAATAAAGCCTTAAAAATTCTCTGATCTGATCCTTCCTACAAATCTTGCAGATCCGAGCTTCCTCCTCTCTTACCAACACCACTTGTGGCTAATTGCTACACGTTCTCAACCTTCTCCAATACATACAATGAAACTTTTCCTACACTTGAAAAGAATATAGACTCTAGAACCAGAGTCGTCTCTCAACCCTTTGTATCTTCTCCTGTCACCTTTTCTGAACAGTATGAAGAACCAAAACTTTTTGAGTCAGTTCTCAACTGGCAGACCAAAAATGCTACAGCTCAGAATACAGTGCTCAAACGCATTGATTCCAAAATAGACCATATCTCTAACCAGATGCATCATACTACCAAAAGAATAGATTCTATTGAAGCACAAATGGAGCGTATCTACCATGATCTCAAAGCACGGATTTCCCAGCTTGATACTGATTTGCATGCAATGATCCGAAATCAGTATTGGGGTCCAGAGTTTGACCAAAAGGAAGCTGAGATCAGAAAGTTGAAAGCTGAGCTAGCCAGGATTGATACCGGCAAATAGCAGACGAAACCACTATTTGCTATATCACCTCCTTTACCTATGCCTACAGCATCATTTGGTTCATACCAACCATTCTACACACCTCCTGCACCTCAACCTTTTGATTATGACCGTTTCTTCGGTTTCTCTCACCACACTGAAGCTTACAAACAAGCTGAAGCTCGACAACAGGAGCTTAAAAAACCTGCACCTCCGAAATAATGAAGACAGTCTCGTCCGTCTTCTTCTAGACCAGCTCCTTCACAAAGGTCTAGTCCACCAAAACCGACTCCACCTGTTACCATTGCTGAACCATCTCAACCTCCCGTACAAAGTCCTCCTTCCTTCTCCTCAGTACACTTCTGTACAAACCCAACCAAAAGACAAAGCTCCATTACATCAATATTTTCAACCTTCAACCTCTCCTGAGAAATCAGACTCAGTACCTGACACTGATCCCAATCTTGGGACATCTAAATCAGCCTCTTATGAATCAGTTTGCACAGACTCTCAATCTGTCGAAACCAATTCCTCCCCAGATTCAGAAGCTAATTATGCTGATGTTTCTAGATTACTCATGGCTCAACCTTCCATAGGCTCTAATGAACCACCAGAAGAAGGTACTTCTTCTCCTTCTCCTGAATAAACAGAAGCAGAAGCTACCTTTGAAAACCAGTTTGCTCCTCCTACCCAACCAAGTCAACCAGATCCCAGTCCAAAGCCATCTAATGGTCCTTGGTTCACTCTTGATGATATTCCCAAAAAGCTATGGTATAATCGATTCCAGGAATTCTGTGCCTGGATAGATGTTCAGATGTTACGAACTGGTGCAACAAGCCAGAACACTCTCAGAGAATTTTGCCTTAGATTCACAGGTTCATTAAGAGATTGGTATGATAGTCTTGGAACCTATCGCCAACTCCAGTTCTGTCAACTCCCTATTGCTCATGCTACTGCACATCTTTACGAGCAATTCCTTGGAGAACCTGTTACTGCTGCAGAACTTGCTAGATAAGAATACCACTATTACAAGCGTATGTCTCAACTCTACAATGACCTGTCTCTACGGCACGTATTAGTTGCATCTTTGCTTAAGGAACTACAACCAGAACTACAACGACAATTCAATGTGCACAAGCTTGATATTGGCCAGTTACCTCTTGGTAAGATCTACCAGTTTGCAACTGCTTGTCTTGAAAAACTTTGTGAACAGAAAGACTTCTTCTCCGATTTGATCAAACACAAAGAACCATTCAAGTCAGCCTGCAAAAAGCCCTACCTAGCCATAAAGTGTTCCTCAGACAAAACATGTGATTGTAAGCCCAAGAAAAAGACTCATTTCTCCAAACATTTCCATAAAAAGAAGCACAGACCTTCAAAACGGTTCAACGGTCCATACCGTTATTTCCGGAAAAAGGATCCAAGCCAATACAAAAAAGTCAAAGGCAGTAGCTGTTATATTTGCAAAAAGAAAGGCCATTTTGCCAAAAACTGTCCAAACAAACAAGCCCAAGCTGTTCGACTGATCCAACATCTCTCCAACTCAGACATGCTCTCAGACAATGATGACATTGAATCTTGTTTCTCTGAACAAGAAGCATATGACGAGCATACTGTTTTTGCCCTTCGGAATGAACCCTCAAGCGATGATGATGACAGTGACGACATTCCTCCTGTTCCAGTCAACCGGTAAGTCCTCCATCTCTATCTCCTCTTCTTCCTACTCCTTCAATTAAAATTCGTGTCCTTCCTACCAACTATTCCACACCAATTTCTGTCATAGGATTCATAGATACTGGTTCACAAAAAAATATGATGAACCATTCCATCCTTCTTAGCCATTTTTGGGAAAACCATACAGAACATTACAGAGCCGCAAATGGAGAACTCTTTCAATCCTATTTGATCTCCAAAAAACCCGTAGGTATCCAATTTTTTCCAAACTGTACTATATGGGTAAAAATTGTAGGTTTTGATCTTCCTGATAAAGACCTTCTTATAGGTTTTGATATCCTCCAACAAGCTAAGCATCTTCAAATTTCAGTCTCTGGTATAAGAAACAAACAAATGTTCCAACCTTATACTTGGATTCTTAAGATGGTTGCTCTCTCTTATGCTCCTCCATCCTATCAACCTATCAGTGATAAACTCCTTCTATTCTGTCCTAAAAATCACAGCCAGTTTTCTCACCCAGCTCCTCTGTGGAAAAACCACGATTTCTTTGTTAAGTTACCATTCAAACTTAATGAAGATATTAACCCTACCAAGGCCACACATCCAGGAATGAATCCATCAGATCTTAAATTAGCCCAAGCTGAGTGCTCAGAACTCTTAGCACAAGGCCTCATTGAGCCAGCCCAATCTAAATGGGCTTGTCAAGCCTTTTACGTGGAAAAAAGATCTGAGATCAAAAGAGGAAAGAAACGTCTTCTTATTGACTACCAACCACTAAACTGCTTCTTGAAAGACGATAAATTTCCTTTACCCAAGATAAATTCCCTTTTTCTCCATTTAAACAATGCCACTGTCTTTTCCAAATTTGACCTCAAGTCAGGATTTTGGCAATTGGGTATAGACCTATCTAAGCGGCCCAAAACCGCATTTTGTATACCTAATGCCCACTATCAGTGGACTGTTATGCCTTTCGGCCTCAAAACCGCACCTTCTATTTTCCAACAGGCCATGACTTGTATCTTCGAGCCCATCTTATCTCAAGCTCTCATCTACATCGATGATATCCTCATTTTTTCTCCAAATCATGCATCTCACCAAACTCTTGTTGATCAATTCTTCAATCTTGTCAAGTCCTATGGTATCATGATTTCTTCTAAGAAAAGTGTCCTTGGCCAGTCTTCTTTTGAATTCTTAGGAATGATAATAGAAAATGGAAAATACACTCCAGGTCCTCATATTGCTCAGGAATTACTTTATTTTCCTGATGAAAATCTCACAAAGCACTAAATTCACCAATTCCTCGGGATTGTCAATTATCTTCAAGATTTTTTCCCTAAAGTAATACAGTACACCAGCCAGTTATCTGCCATGCTAAAAAAAGCAGCCCCTCCTTGGGGTCCTCTTCAGACCACAGCTATCCATCAGCTCAAGCAGCTTTGTCAAAAGCCCATTCCACTCAGAATCCCTTCTGATGGCCACCAAATTCTTCAGATAGACGCAAGCGATGATTATTGGGGAGCAGTACTCCTCGAAAGCATCAATGGAAAAGAAGAATACTGTGCCCACACTAGTGGACAATTCAAGCCATCAGAAAAGCACTACCACACTGTATACAAAGAAGCCCTTGTTGTCAAATATGGGATCCAGAAATTCGAATTCCATTTCATCGGGCATGCTTTTACAGTCAGACTCGACAATTGTGCTTTCCTAAAGATTCTCCACTTCAAGAACAAGCAACTACCAGACAAACAAGTGCTGTGTTTAAAAGAGTGGTTCTCAAGGTATGAATTCACAGTTAAGCACATCAAAGGTAACAAAAACCTCATCCCAGATCTTCTCTCTCATCCTTTAAGGAAACCTCCTGATCCATCTCCAGTTCTTATAACCTCTACAGCAACCATTCATCTCATAGCCATGGTAAATAATCTTCCAAACCATGCTCTCACCAAACGAGTTTTTCCTCTTCATGTTACTTTCTCCTCTCCTCACCAGATCTAGGATTATGCAAAACATTTTCTTTTTAAGTACTTCCTAAACATAGAACGTGAAAATATCCGTGGTACTCTTCCTAGTTTCCATCTTGAACAAATGTTCCTCTTAGGTCTCACCATAGATCCTCTGAAACCTATCACAGAAAACCAACTCTGGTTCTTCTGGTGTCTTACCCTCCTGTATGCAACCAAGCTTGTTATCCCTGTAAAGCTCACCCTTGACAAGCTTCATGATCCATCTGAAGCATCCTCATTGCTTTGGACTCTCTTTGAATGGTTTTCTCCCATCTCCTGATAGAGAAAACAACTCACTGCTATAAGCCAACGACAGAATCTTGATAACATTCCTTCTCAAGAAGCCAACCTCTATACTTCTGTATTTATAGTCCATCGTCCATATTTTCAACATCCAGAAACAAAAATGTTTTGGACACAAGACCAAGCCTATGAATGGACAAACCTTTGCTCAACCTTACCTTATCCATTCTGACCCACAGGTCTCAGGATCCTTTAAGCAGTTCCTCCAAACCCTAAATCACATAGAACCAGACAAATATAACATCCAGTACACATCCATTGGTCCTCGTATCATATCATATCATATCATACCACTTCGAAAAAGGAAATGGCTCTGATACCAGGTGGTGCGGAGTACGTGCCATTGTTATACTAGAGCAGTGATACATGAAGTATCCTTTGGACCATTAGCCTCCATGCTCGGGTTTCCAACCGATATACCCATATAGCTTGGTACCATTAAGTGAATTGTGTCTGATAATCTTCCTATCTAATGAAAACAAGCTAAGTCTGGATCTGGAAAACTTTCTGATGCATAAGATCCTCAAATGAGGCAAGTGCAGAGCATACTCGTCAGGGATGGAAGTGAACAGATATGATCATTTGTTTCCTTCAAATTAGATAAAGAAAGAAAGAGAAGATTAACAAACCTTTTCTTTGATTACTTAGAGAAATTTTTTTTACAATGGATTTCGTTCTCTACCTCTAACGGAAGAAAGACCTCCCTTATATAGGAGAGATAAGCTTAGGATTCTCTTGAGATAGGACCCTCAAAAGAATCTTTTATAAAAGCAAAAGACAACCCGACAAACCTTTCTACAAAGTAAAAGAAAAAGAGGAAACAGTCACGAAGTTTCCTTTTACAAAAGTAGCACACTGTTGCCATGTGATGGCATTATTGCAAACAGACAAAATAGAAAAAGATGAGACAAGACCTTCATCTATTATAGAGGACAGCTGGCTTAGTCTGAAGAGCTGTCGGTGGCGTCACGATCACGATCATGTGATGTGTTAGGAAAGAGATAAGGATGGCGTTTGACCACTTCTTCAGAGCTCGGAGATCGATGTTGTGCCAAGATAACTTTTGAGCGGGATGGAAGGTATTGCATGGTGCATGATTGTTGATCTTGAGACTGGGTAGAGCTGGAAGATGGTAGGAGAGAGAGGAAGTCTTCCCAAGAATCTTGGGAATCTTGGAAGAGGATATCTGTATAGTCTAGCTTCTCTTCCTTAATGACAAGTCCAGTGTTGGTTTGTACTTGTGGTGGTGTGGTTGAGTCAGAGTAGACTGAAGGAAAGATGTGGATTAACTCATGTTCTGGTCCGAGGGACGTGTGTTGGATGTCATAGGATGGTGGTTCAGTGTGGTTTAGATCCATGAGAAATTGTTTTGGTGCCCCTGTGATTTGTGGATCAAAGTTTAGAGGATGAGGATGTGGAAATGTCTGCCATTCATAAGCCTGATCTTGTGTCTAAAACATGTGAACAATAAAAACAGAGGTGTGAAGAGCTGCTTCCTAACGAGGGATGCAGTCAAGGTTTTGTCGTTGACTGATCTAAGATAATTGCTTTCTCCACCATGTGATAGGAGAAAACCATTCTGATTGTCTATAAGAGGGACGAGGCTCCTTCGGGAGCCATGAGCTTCTGGAGAATGGGACCTGCAGGGAAAACAAGTTTAGTAGCATAAAGTGCCGAGAGGCATCACATATATCATAATTCATTTTCTGTGACAGGAAGATTTGGATCAAGGCTAAGACCGGTAAGAAACATTTGATTGGGATGGAAACTAGGAAGTCCACCAATACGTTCACGATGCATATTGATGAAATACATAAACAGGAATTTTCTTGCATAATCTTGGATTTGGTAAGGAGAGGTAAAAGTGACTTGAAGAGGAAAAGACCTTTTGCTAAGGGCATAAGATGGCAAAGGATTCACCATGGCTATTATAGGAATGGAGTAAGAGGAGGAAATAAGAACTGGATGAGGCTTTTGTTTGGAGAGAGGTCTAGAGAGAAGATCTGGAATGAGGTTCTTGTTGCCTTTGATGTGTTGAACTATGAAATCATACCGGGAAAACCATTCTTTTAAACGGAGAACATGTTTGTCCGATAGTGCTTTATTTTTAAAATTCAACACTTTTGGGAAAGCAAAGTTATTCAATCTGAGTGTAAAAGTATGGCCGATGAGGTGGAATTCAAATTTTTGAATCCCGTATTTGACAGTAAGGGCTTCTTTGTAAACAATATGGTAGTGCTTTTCAGAGTCTTTAAATTGTCCGCTAGCATGCGCACAATATTCTTCTTTATCATCAATCTTTTTTAAAAGCACAGCTCCCCAAAATTCATCACTGGCGTCTGCCTGTAAGATTCGATGGCCGACAGAAGGTATCTTCAGAGGAAGTGATTGCTGGCATATCTGCTTTAATTGTTATATAGCTGTGGTTTGTAGACAAATGGCTGGTGTAGTGAACAACTTTTGAAAAAAAATCTCGGAGATAATTGACAATCCCAAGAAACTGTTGAATCTGTTTCTTTGTGAGCTGTTCATCAGAGAAATGAAGTAATTCCTGGGCAATGTGAGGACCTGGCCGATAATGACCATTTTCAATGACCATACCAAGGAATTCTATAGATGACTGGCCAAGAATACTCTTTTTGGGAGAGAGCATAATACCATGAGCACCAACTATCTGGATGAATTACTGTAGTAGTTGCTGATGAGATTCATGGGTGTCTAAAAAGAGTAAAATGTCATCAATGTAGATCAGAGCATTTGACAGAATTGGTTCAAAAATATGGGTCATAGCCTTTTGTGAAGGTCCATTGGTAATGTGCATTAGGAATGCAGAAAGTAGTCTTGGGCCTTTCAGAGCACTGGATACCAAGCTGCCAAAAACCCAATTTGAGATCGAATTTTAAAAAGACTTTAGCATTACTAATATGGCCAAACAGGGAACCAATCTTTGGTAAAGGGAATTTGTCGTCTTTGAGAAAATAGTTTAGAGGCTGGTAATCAATTACAAGACGTTTTTTTTCCGCGCTTTATCTCAGAGTACTTTTCCACATAAAATGCTTGGCAAGCCCAATCAGACTGGGCTGGCTCAATAAGGCCTTGGGCTAGGAGTTGAGCACATTCATCTTGGGCCAGTTTAAGGTCAGAAGGAGTCATTCCTGGGTGTGTGGCTTTGGTAGGATTTATGTCTTCATTGAGCCTGAAAGGAAGCTTAACGAAGAAATTCAGATTTTTCCACAAAGGTGTAGGAGGGGTGAATAGGCTATGGCTCTCTGGGCAAAAACGTAAAAGCTTATCTCGGATGGGTTGGTATGGAGGTGCAGCTTCTGACAAAGCAAACATTTTTAAAACATGAGTATATGGTTGAAACATTTGTTTATACATAAATTATGCCGAGAACAGAAGCAGCATTTGAAAATTGTATGACCTGTAACTGTCTCTATTCTCCAAGACTATCCCACCAATATCGGAGGGAGCCTAGGCTTGGATGAATGTTTGGTTTTGTATTTGGTGAAGTGCCACTTGCATGTGCACAGAAATGTTCTTTTCCATTTACTTCTTCAAGAAGAAAGTTATGGCTGATGAGGTGGAATTCAAATTTCTTTATGCCATACTTTACTGCAAGAATCTCTTTATAGATCACATGATAATTCTTTTTTGCGGTGGAGAATTTGTCACTTGCATGTGCACAAAAATGTTCTTTTTCATTTACTTCTTCAAGAAAGTTGAAGGATATCAAACCCAATTAGCAAATCTTTGTCAGGAAGGTTGGAACCAACAATTTTGACCCAAACAATGCAATTTGGGAAGAACTAGATACCAATAGGTTTTTTAGAGATAAGATGAGACTGGAATAGTTCACCGTTTGCAGCACGATAATATTCCGTATGTGATGCCCATTGGGATGATGGAAGAATGGAAGGATTCATCATGCTCTTTTGAGAACCAGTATCAAGGAAACCAATAACAGGAATGGGTTTGGTGTATTTGGATGTGAGAACATGTAATTTAACAGAAGGAGTGGGTTGAGAAGTTGGAAGATGATGAGTAAAGGGGATCATCTTGGATAGCAAAAGCAGTATGCTCATCACATGTGTCTTGATCAGTATAGCAGGACTCAATATCATCATGGTCTGAGAGCATATCAGAGACTTTGAGATGATGATCTAACCGAATAGCCTGAGCTGATTTATTAGGACAATTTTTTACAAAATGCCCTTTTTTCTTACAAATGAAACATCGACTGCCTTTGAGTTTTCTATATTGGCTGGGATCTTTCTTTCGAAATAATCTATAAGTTTTGGACTTTCTGGATCGATATTTGGCCTTGTGAGAATGTCTGAAGGACAGTTGATGGCAAGGTGGGGTTTTTTACAGGCTCCTTTCAAAGGTTGTTTCTGTTTGATCATATCTGTGAAAAACTCCTTTTGTCCGCATAGCTTTTCAAGACAAGCTATCACAAACTGGTAAATCTTTGCATCCAGATGGTGGACATTGAATTGCCGTTGAATTTCTGGCTATAACTCCTTGGGGAGAGAGGTAATGAACACATGCCGTAAGGATGGATCATTATATCTATTGTGCTTGTAGTATAGCAAGGACATCCGCTTGTAATGGTATTCCAAATCACTGAATTGGAGTGAACAGCACTTCATCTAGTGGTATTCCCTTCTGGCTAATTCCTGGGCAGTACTAGGCTTGCCTAGGAATTGTTCATAGATATGTCCAATGGCTGCAGAAATGTCAAGGTATTGTACAAATTGGAGTTGCATGTATGTTCCAAGGCTATCAAACCAATCTTGTAAGGATCCCGTGAAACGGGAAGTGAATTCCTTAAGAGTATTTTTTCTAGTGGCTCCGAGTCGTAACATCTGGACATCGATCCAAGCAGAGAATTCTTGGAAGCGATTATTCCACTGGCTACTAGGGATGTCATCAAAAGTAAACCAATGACCATATGAAGGCCTAGGTCTAGGGTCAGGAGCTTGTTAAACAGGAGGAACATTTTCTTCTGTAACATCTTCCATTGTTGGGGGGAGAAGATGGTTCAGAATGTGGCTCTTGTTCAGTTGGTGGCTCATTTGATCTTGAAGAAGGTTGGACCATGAGTAACCGAGAAACATCATCATAAGTAGAGTCAGAATCTGAAAAGGATGAGAATTCTTGACAAGATAGGGAATCAGAGGATCCTGATTCAGGAACAGTACTAGAACTGCTGTCTTCTGGTTTGAGAGTTTGAGAAGAATACTAATGGAGAGGTGTTTTATCTTTGGCTGGGAAGTTTGGAGTATACTGTGGTGAAGGAGGAGGACTGGGTTTTGTAGAAGGAATAGGAGGACTTGGTTTTGTAATGGTAACAGGAGGATTTGTTGGTAGCTCTGTGGTTCTTGGTTGAGAGGAAGAAGAGGAAGTTGTAGATCTTCGTTTTTGGGCAGCAACTGCAGTAGCAGCTTTCTGAGCTTCAGCCTTTTGGGCTTCTTCAGTAGCTTTAAAAACAGCAGTATATGAAAGTCCAAAGAACCGGGCATAGTCAAATGGCTGTTGTGTCTAAGGAGGAGTGTAGAAAGGCTGAAAAAAACTGAATGAAGGAGTTGGCATGGGCAAAGGTGGGGATTTGCCAAAAAAGGGTACTTGTTGTTGTTGTTTCTCTACTTCAATTCATGCCAACTCAACTTTCAACTGTCTGATCTCAGCTTCTTTTTTATCAAACTCAGGACCCCAATATTGATTGCGAATCATCGCATGCAGGTCTGAATCAAGCTGAGAAACACTTGCTTTCAGGTCAAGATGGATACGTTCCATCTTGACCTGAAATAGTATCTATCCTTTTGGATGTATGTTGGACCTGGGACGAGACACGTTCAACTTTAGAATCAAGGTTTTGTAAGACTTTATTTTGAGCTCTGGCATTTTGGGTTTGCCAGTTTAAGACTTTGGTCTATACGTATGTACTCTTTTCCGCTGCGGGGAAGTTTTCTCGATAGGTGCTGGAGAAAGAGGAGAACATCATACAATCTTGTACTTTTGGTTGTATCGAAATAGGTGGGTCCGAAATTCTGCAGGTCTGGAAAGACTTATGCTTTTTAAGATAAGCCAAGCCTTTTCTGTATATGGGAAGAGGAGCACCAGAACCAGTGTTGTCTGGTGGTGGATGAGGTGGTGAGCTGCAAGGAGATCCAGAAGGAGATCTCTTTTTCTTCTTTTTCTTTCTTTGCCAACGAGGATAATCCTCGTCTTCATTATCAGAAGCTTCTTCGCGACAATACCAACTTTAGGAACATCCCATATGAAATGGCCATATATTTTGTCAACATAGGTGGGATAACCGTCGAAGGAGAAGCTGTGAATAGGTACATTCTCTTGTCCTGTTTGTACCGCCGAGATCATGGCAGTATAGGAAAAAGAAGTTCTAGGAGCATGATCTGATGGTTGTTGGAAAGTCATCTTGATTGTACCATCGAATCTTTTTTCAAAGGTAGTTTCAGAAGTCTGGAGAGGCTGAGAATTTTGATGAAACTTTTCATAATTCGATAGCCATTCAAGAGGCATGAGCTGCAGGAGTTCTGACTTTGGAATCTGTGGAGGGATTTGGACTATGGTAGGAATAGTTTTTGTATCAGCAAGGATCATCAAGGTATCTGTGGTTGTATGAGGAGTAGGTAGGTCAAGTACATGGTTTTGTAACCGATACACTAGCTGGTGGTGCGGTGGCTATTTTGAAAGGAATAGACTATTCTGCTCCTTGGAGCTAAATCTGGACCTTGAAGGTTGTGGGGTAGGCTCAGATCTTGTAAAGACAGGTTGAAATAGGAATAAAAAGTGAGTAGAACACTTCCTGCATGAAGAGTGGTTAAGATAGTACCAATGACGGCATGCTGATATTCTTTGAACTGAGTATCAAGGAGGGCAAGACGGGCTGTGACACGTAACCCCTTTCTGCCATGGAGAGTCGGGATAAGCCATACACCTTCTCATTTCCATTGAGTGATTAGCTCAAGAGGAATTTTCAAGGTAACATATTGTTCAGCAAGAGTGGCTTGGAGAGCACACTGGTCGAGTCTAGAAAACTAGACGTATTCCTTAGGAACAGGTCGCCTTGTGGAGATCAGGGTACGAATACTTCTGGTAAGAGAAGAGTTTTGTTTATACAACTGATATGGACTGATCAAAGGCATAGAGGACTCAGAGATCTGAGCAGAATCTGGAATATATGAGTATTCAACAAGGTTTTCTATTTTTGAGGCTGAGTGCTTAGTACAAAAGCGAGGAAGAGATAGAGTAGAGGAAAGAGTAACAGGAGTAGCTGAAGGCGTGTTTGAAGAACTGGACCTGGATGCCATGAGTATAGATATCTTTCTTTATCTTTCTATCGGAAAGGTCAAGATGTCCTCAAAAATTGGGGCGAACATCTTATCAAACCATCCCATCGTCCTCTGCCGTACCGTTAGCTGGTGTGTTTTTGAGACTTAACTTCTCAAGGGTTTGGATCTTTTATCGAGTTCTTATCAATCTAATTGTGGGTTTTTCTATCGAGGTCTAGATGGGTTCTCATCAGTTGGTATCAGAGCTTTGGCACCAATTCATATTCAGCTATCTTTATTGTTTTTCATTATTGTTTGATAATTTTCATTCTTGTATTAGTATTCTGAAAAAAAAAATCATGAATACTGTTGCATGAATAGTGCCGTATGAATAGTAGTTTTAGGGTTTTCTTTTTATCAATTTTGCATCCTTATGGGTTATTTTCCTTAAATCTACAAATTTTACCTATTTCTTTCCCTAAATTTATTCCTATTCCTTTCCCTGTGGGTTATGAACAGTGCATTATGAACAATGCCGCATGAATAGTAGTTTTAGGGTTTTCTTTTTATCAATTTTGCATCATTGTGGGTTATTTTCCTCAAATCTATAAATTTCCCTATTACTGTCCCTAATAATCATCATCATCATATTCGGTGATCTCCTTTGTGTCTTTGTTTTGTTATTCTTGTTCCCTGTTTTTTTATTCCTTTATTTCTTGTTTTTTTTAATTCTTGTTTCTTGGACTGTGATTGTTGGAGGGATTACATTTTGGTGCTTTCCCTTGATTGAGTTATTAGTTCCTAAAGAACTTGACTGAGAAATGTAAGAGTGGTACAAGACAAGAGTGTGTGAGCACAACATTCTGTAAAAGCCTATTTGAGTGTTGAGTGTAAACACGATTGGAGTGACATCTTGAGTGTAAACCCATGAGGCTTGTGAGGTTTATTATTATTTTTTCTCTATTTTGTTGCTAACATCTCTTTGCAGTTTACTTCAAATAACTAATATGGATGGTAAAAGTAAGGCCCAACCTTCCACAATAGACCTTCCTTTAACTTTGAAAACAATGCACTAGGCATTTTAAAAAATGAATATGAGGTTTGATGAGATAGGAATCCAGTTGAGGAACCAAGGGGCTACCATAGAGAGTATTCAGAAGGGGTAAACTAGTAGAAAGCGTAACGAGGCTAGACATGATGAAGCAAGATATAACGGGGGAAATAATAGGCGTAGATATGAGCCTATGGATGAGTATGAAGTAGAGAATGAATTTTGGAAAGATGATGGTGATAGGGATTTAGGTAAAACCAAAGTGACCATTCCTTTGTTTCAAAGAAAGAGTGACCCCAAGGCTTACTTGGAGTGGGAAAAGAAGGTTCTTAAGACTTAGCTTCTCAAAGGTTTGGTTCTTTTATTTGAATTCTGATCATATTGGCTTAACAAAGCAGTTAGCTCTGTAGGATCTGCCCCAACTATGGTTTCTATAGGCAAGCCATTATCTTCCTACTCTTTTTTTTTATAACTTTTTTATTATTACTTTTTAAAAGGCTTCTACAAGTGTTCTTATATTTGAACTTAATCATCTTCATTGTGACTTTTTTTTTAATATTTTGATATCTAAGACAGTTATTCTCTTTGCAGTTGTTGTGTCTCAGGCACATAAAGCATCCTTGGCCTGTTTCTTAGAGATGCACAAGGAAAGGTATGTACCAGTGCTCTCAATTCGATGAAGTCATTTACTATATGTTCTATATTCTTAACTAGAAGTGAGTTGACCTCACTAATACCTACAACGTAGAGATCGGTAACAGTACGATAGACATCGAAAGCTATTTTTCCATGAAAGTCTTTGAGCCTTTTTGAACATTGAAAGCACATAAATAATTCCAAGTCTCGTGATTAATCTGCAATTTCTTTTGGCACGAACTTGTTCTCTTAGAAATACTTCATTAAACAATTTCGGCAATCATCATTGATGATGAGTACCTCTACTGTTGACTTTATGTATATCCTGTTCGAATGCACCAAGAGATCCACTTTCACTATGGTTCATACCATGGAGCTAGGCCGCATGCAATAGCATCACTGCTCAAATCATTCTCTTTCTCACATCCACATTTATAATCTTTTTTGCCTTATCATTTTCCAACCTTTGTGTAACACAATTTTAAGTTAATGTTGATGATGAGGCCAAAAAACAGATACTACATGATCATTCTAGTTTGTGTGATTGGAAATTATTCAAAATTCAAAATTATTATAATGGTTTGTAATAATCCTTGACCCTTTGGCTTATGGGTCTATGTAACCTAACACATGAATGGAACCAATCACATGAGTTTTGTTCAGCTAGCTATTGGCAAAGCAACTATGGTAGATGAATAAAAAGAAAATATGCTCAAAACTGAAAAGGATTGAACTATACTCTACCTTGTGAGCTTGTTCCTCACCTAGTTTCAAATTGAGTCTCCACATAAGTTATGTTGTATACTCTCAGGGTGATGTGCTCTTCACCATACACTGTCCCCAAGAAATCTCTCAACTGCAGTAGCCCTAGATATGAGGGTTTTTAGTATCTCTATCAATTCTTCTAGTTCTTGTCTTCCACAAGCTATCAAATAGCAGTCAAGATGAATTTAACTTTGACATGAGAGATACTACAAGAAACCTTTGTCTACAATTTTTTACTCAAATGTAAGCTTAATTCTTTCAACATTGTTAAATTTAATTTCATGTATATACAATATATTTTTGTTTGTTCATTTGTATTGGAGTCTCTTTTTATTTTGTTTCTCCTAGTAACATTAGTTATTGTTACTTTTTGTTGTGCTGTAAAAGTATTTTACATGTGAATTATATTTTTTGTTTCCATGGTCTCTTTGTCTGTATCTTTTTTTTTTTTTTGTAGCCACTAGCAAGAAAATATAATAAGGCTATTTGCAAATATAATAAGGTTATTCATAGTATAAATGCTTTTGTTTGATTGTATCAAATCTGTATTTATAGAATGTTGAAGTAAGGCCTAAAGTGCACACTGGTCAAGTTTGGATGACTGAACGTATTCTTTAGGAGTAGGTCTACGGGTAGAGATAAGAGTACGGATACTGCGGGTAATGGATGTATTTCTTTTGTACAACTGGTAAGGGCTAATAAGAGGCATGGAAGATTCAGAGATCTGGGCAGAATCTGGAATATAAGAATATTCTATAAGGTTTTCTATTTTAGAAGCAGAATGTTTTGTGCAAGATTTGGTAAGAGATAGAGTAGAAGACAGAGTAACAAGGGATACTTCACTGGAATTACAACTGGATGCCATGATAAAGATGCTCTTTCTTTATCTTTCTTATTGGGAAACTAATAATTATATCATACCACTCTTAAAAACGGATGGCTCTGATACCAGGACGGTGCGCGGAGTACGTGGCGTTGTTATACCAGAGCAATGGTACACATAGTACCCTTTGGACCAATAACCCGCGTGCTCGGGTTTCCAGCCGATATACTACCGATCACTGATAGTAGCTCAAAGTCATTACCAAAAACAGTACTTACGACACTTACCACCCAAAACACAAGCCTTCCATGGCTACTTAAGAGGTTGAACAACCTACTGTAATCTCTTCTTTTGTAATCAAAATATGGTTTGCTAAACTCTCTCTTTCTTTCTTTATCTTATTTGAAGGGAATCAATGCGTGTATCTGTTCATTCTTATATGTCAGCGAGTATGCTCTGCACTTGCCTCGAAAGAGGATCCTGTGCATCCGAAAGTTTTCAGATATCGATCCAGTTTCAGCTTAGTGTCATCTCATTAGAGCTTGATCTGAACCTTGAAGGTTGTAGGCAGGTTTGGGTTTTGAAGTGAGAGGTTGAAGTTAGGATAAAAGGTAAGTAGGACACTTGCTGCATCATGTTGGTATTCTTTGAATCTGGTGTCTAGAAGAGCAAGCCTAGTAGTCACAGGCAAGCCTTTTCTCCGATGGAGAATAAGAATGAGACGGACCCCACCAAGATGAAGGTGAGTATAACCTTCTCTTTTCCACTGGGTAATCAGATCATATTGTTTCAGACAGTGTAGCTTGGAGTGCATACTGATCTAACCGTGAAGACTGAACATATTCTTTGGGAGCAGGTTGTTTGGTGGATATGAGGGTACGGATATTACGAGTAAAAGAATTGTTTCTCTTATACAGCTGGTGAGGGCTGATAAGAAGCATAACAGACTCATTGATTTGAACGGAGTTAGGAACATAAGAGTACTCTATGAGGTTTTCAATTTTTATAACTATGTGTTTAGTACAAGATCTAGGAAGAGAAAGAGTATAAGAAAGGGAGATTGGAGATAAATCTGCAGAGCATGAGCAGTAGCATTCTGTGTATGCCAGTTTAGGACTGTTTTGAAAGGTTTGGGTTCTTCATACTGTCCAGTAGGGGTGACAGGAGAAGAAACAAAAGGTTGGGCTACAACTTTGGTGCGTGAATCAGTGCTTTTTTCTAAAGCAGGAAATGAGTCATTGTAGGTACTAGAAAAGGATGAGAACATGTAGCAATTGGTTATTGGTGGTGTTGGAGTTAAATGAGGGAGGTCAGATCTGCAGGAAGTTTTGTAGGAAACATCGGATTGTTCAGATCTGATGATTTTTAGAGCTTTGTTTTATATAGGCAAAGGTGGAGCTGGTTTTGGAGGCTCCAGAGGAGGAGGTGAAGGAGATCTGCAAAGAGACCGAGGATGGACTATCTTCTTCTTGCGCCTTCTGTGCCTTCTGGGTTCATCATCATCATCAGTGGGTTCATCTCGGCAGGGACAATCAGGGTCACACATGCCGGCTTCAGGAACATCCCATATAAAATGGCCGTCTATCTTGTCAACATAGACAGGATAGCCATCAGAGGAGAAATGGTGAATGGGAATGTCTTCTTGAAGAGTCTGGACTGCTGTGATCATAGCGGTATAGGAAAAGGAAGGAGTTTTACTAAGAGGTTCAGTAGGCGACTGGAAAGTCATTTTTACTGTACCGTCTGGTCTTTTCTCAAAAGAGGTTTAAGAGGTTTGGAGAGGTTGAGAGTTCTGGTAGAATTTTTCATAATTGGAAAGCCATTCAAGGGGCATGAGCTTCAAAAGCTCTGACTTTGGTAATTGTCGAGGTATCTGCACTATGGTTGGCAAGGATCATCAAGGTGTCTTTGGTGGTGTGTGGTGTGGGTAGATCAAGTGCATGGTTTTGTAACCGATACACAAGTTGGTGATGAAGTGTGGCGATTTGGAAGGTTACTATTTGTTCTGCTCCTTGGAGCTGGATTTGGACTTTGAAGGTTGTAGAGAGATTTGGGTTTTGGAGAGAAAGGTTGAAATTTGGGTAAAAGGTGAGGAGAACACTGCCAGCATGTAAAGTTGTAAGGATAGTACCAATAACAGCATGTTGGTATTCCTTAAACCGAGTGTCAAGTAAAGCAAGTCTGGCTGTGACTGGGAGGCCTTTTCGACCATGAAGGGTGAGAATAAGGTGTACACCCCCAAGATGGAGATGAGTGTAACCTTCTCTTTTCCACTGAGTGATCGGGTCTGAAGGGATCTCAAGAGTAACATATTGTTTAGAGAGAGTAGCTTGAAGAGCGCACTGGTCAAGCTTAGAAGACTGAACATATTCTTTAGGAACAGGTCGTCTAGTAGAAATAAGGGTACGGATACTGCGGGTGAAAGAGGAATTTCGTTTGTACAGCTGATAAGGACTGATAAGGGGCATAGAAGATTAAAAAATTTGGACAGAGTCTGGGATGTAAGAATATTCAACTAAGTTTTCTATTTTTGAGGCTGAGTGTTTTGTGCAAGATCTAGGAAGTGACAGGGTGGAAGATAGAGTAACGGGAGATTCAGGGATAGTGTTTGAATTGGATGCCATTATAGAGAAGCTCTTTCTTTATCTTTCTTATCGTAAAACCAATAATCATATCAAGACAGTTTCAGAAGGTCTTGGCTTTTCAGGTTGGCCATTTGAAGCTATGACTGAAGGGACATAAGGTCGGGAGACTGTGGATGTTTTTGGATCTACGAATTTTTCAATGTTGTGGAAACTGGAGTAAACATATAACATGCCAAAGGCTGTGGAGGTGCTGGTAGAAGTGGAGGTAAGTTAGATCTGTAGGGAGGAGCATAGGATTGCTCGGACCTGATGATTTTCAAGGCTTTTTTGTATATGGGCAAAGAAAGAGCAGGTTTTGGAGGTTTTGGAGGAGGAGGAGAAGGAGATCTACATGGAGATCTAGGATGGATGATCTTTTTCCTTCTTCTTCTTCGACGCTCATCGTCATCATCTTTAAGATCCCAATCATATCTGCATGTGCATTCATGATTGCACATGCCAGATCCAGGAACATCCCAAAGGAAATGACCGTCTATCTTGCCAGGGTTGAAGGGTAGAAACAGACTGGATCATGGCTGTGAATGAAAGTCTGGGAAGAGTCTGTTCTTGTTCAGGAGTTTGGGGCTGTTTGAAAGTCATTCGAACGGTTCCATCATTCCGTTTTTCAAACATAGCCTGAGAAGTCTGAATTGGTTGGGAATTTTGGTGGAATTACTCATAGTTTGTGAGCCATTCCAAACGCATTAGTTTTAAGAGGTCAGGTTTAGAGATTTGCCTGGGAATTTGGATGATTGTGGGTATGGTGTCTGTGTCGGCCAGAATCATGACTGTATCTGTAGAAGTATAAGGAGTGGGAAGATCAAGAGCATGATTTTGGAGACAGTAGACCGGCTGATGGTGTAAAGTAGCCATCTTGGATGTGACAACTTGTTCAGCTCCTTGGAGTTGGATCTGAACTTTCAAAGTTGTGGGTAAGTTTGGATCTTGCAGGGATAGGTTAAAGTTTGGGTAAAAGGTAAGCAAAGCACTACTAGCATGAAGAGTTGTGAGTACTGTACCGATCACGGCATGTTGACAGTCTTTAAATCTGGTGTCTAGAAGTGCTAGACGAGCAGTAACAGGAAGACCTTTTCGGCCATGGAGAGTAAGGATGAGTCGAATACCACCTAGATGTAGATGAGTATAACCTTCTCGTTTCCAAGAGGCTATAAGCTCAGGAGGAATCTCTAAGGTGACATATTGCTCACTTATCCTTTATCTTTTTTCATGATGGAGCGAAGACAGGTTAGTGATAAGCTTCTTGTGGTCCAGAGGGGCTAGCTTGTGTCATAGGTCATATCTCCATCACCATCAGTGCTACTGTTGTCGGTAGTGTCACCTGTAGCATAGTACGTGGTGTAATGGGAGCAGTCTTCTGAGCAGGGACAGTCATCTCGATATCGGACTTTAATCTTGGGCTTTCGCTTTGGAAGGTCCGCGTAGCGATCTGGAACATCAGCGGGATGGACTTCGGGCATGAAGCGGTACGTTTGTCTTTTGGATGGAGGAGACGGAGGTTCATTATCATAGATAGGTTGCAAGGTAGTGATTCATAATGCAGAGGGTATTTGTTGGTACCTTTATATGGATCTAGAGAATGGGAACAAGGTGGATGAGAACTGGAGGCAACATTTGGGTCTGGAGCTTGTGAACTGGATCCTGGAGTGTTGAACAGACTGAAGGATGGAGCTTCTGAACATGTCAGATCAAGAACTTGAACTGGTGTGTCTGACTGAGATTGAGAGAAGAGAGACATGAATTCTTCCTATGGATCCTGGGAATCTTGCCATAGAACATTTGTGTAGTCTGGACGTTCTTCCTTGATGACAATGCCGGAGGCTGGGGGAGAATGATTTGTGACATGAGTGGAATTTTGGCCTGGAGTAGGGATGAAAAGCATTTCATGTTGAGGGCCGAGAGAAGTATGGTGAATAAGACTTTCAGGAGGGCTGTAGTGGTTAAGTTCATAAAGGAATCGTTTAAGTTCAGAGATAATCAGAGGATGATAAAGGAGAGGAAACGTACTTGGAAAAGTATTCCATTCGTACACTTGGTTCTGTTTCAAGAACAGACGTGTGACTGGATGTTGGAAATAGGGTCGGTGGACAATGAAAACTGAGACATACTGGTTGGCTTGGTCTGGTGTAAGATGATGGAGATTGTTCTGGTAATAAAGAGTGTGGAGTTCTGTTCACCACCATGTGAGTGGAGAAAACCATTCTAGAAGTGTCCAGATGAGTGAAGTTGCATTCTGGTGATTATTGAGATGATTCTGTAATAAAACAAGAGGAACTGCGAGAGTAGTAGCATATAGTGCGGTGAGGCACCACATGTACCATAATTCATCATCTGTGAATTCTCTAGTATGATGGAGGAAAAGACCGGTAAGAAATATACAATCGGGATGAAAGGAAAGGAAACTTTCAAGGTTGTGATTTTAGACATTAAAAAGATATCGGAAGATAAACGTTTTTGCATAATCCTGAATATGATGAACACTGGAGAAAGTGGTTTGAGGAGGAAAAGCTTCGATGGATAAAGCATGGTTCATGTATGGATGAGTAGATTGGGAAAAAGGAGGAACTGAAGGAGTCACCATTGCAATAACGGGAAATGAGAGTTTAGAGGAAATATGAACAATCTGTTTAGAAGCTGGAGGTTTAGTGAAAAGATCGGGATAAGGTTCTTATCTCCTTTTATACTATGAAGTCGTATCGGGAGAACCACTTTTTTAGGCTGAGGAGTCTTTTTTCTGGGAGTGTCTTTTGTTTAAAGTCAAGGATTTTTGGAAAAGTGGAATTATCAAGTCAGACAAGAAAGTGATGAGGTGGAATTCAAATTTCTTTATGCCATACTTTACTGCAAAAATCTCTTTATAGATCACATGATAATTCTGTTTTGCGGTGGAGAATTTGCCACTTGCATGTGCACAGAAATGTTCTTTTCCATTTACTTCTTCAAGAAGGATGGCACTCTAATAAAGATCACTGGCATCGGTTTGTAGGATTCGGTTTCCATTGGATGAGATTTGTAGTGGAGGAGGATTTTGGGCAATCTTTTTTAGTGTGGCGACAACTGTATCTTGGGCAGGACCCCATGGAGGAGGATTCTTTTTTAACATTAGGGACAACTGGCTAACATGGATAGTAACCCTAGGAATAAAGTCACGAAGGTAATTGATGATCCCTAAAAACTGTTGGACTTGTTTTTTGGTGAAATTGGACTCAGGGAAGTGTAACAATTCTTAGGCTATGTGAGGACCAGGATGGTATGTTCTATCTTGTATGACCATTCCTAAGAAGTTTATGGAAGATTGGGCCAGAATGCTTTTCTTGTCGGATAGCATAACTCCATAGGTTTGAAGGATTTCAAGAAATTGGGGTAGAAGAAGTTCATGGGCCTTGTGGTCTTTTGAGAAAAGTAGGATATCATCAATGTAAATCAATGAACTGTAGAGAATGGGCTCAAAGATTTTTATCATGGCCTTTTGAAAAAGTGATGGAGCGACCTTAAGCCCAAATGGCATGACACGCCATTGGTAATGGGCATTAGGTATGCAGAAAGCAGTTTTAGGCCGGTCATCGGGGTGAACACCAAGTTGCCAAAAACCGGCTTTGAGATCAAATTTAGAAAATACCTTTGCATCCTAGAGATGGACAAATAAGGACTGGATTTTGGGCAAAGGAAATTTATCATCTCTGAGGAAGCAGTTCAAAGGCTGGTAGTCAATGACCAGTCTCTTTTTTTCTCAAATTTTTTCGGACCGTTTTTTACATAAAAGGCTTCGCAAGCCCATTGGGAGTCTGTTGGCTCAATAAGGCCTTGCTGGAGCAACTGGGCACATTTTTTTTGGGTGAGTGGCTTTGGTAGGATTAAGATCTTCATTAAGCTTAAAGGGAAGCTTAATAAAGAAATCCGGATTTTTCCACAGAAGAAAAGGATGGGTGAACTGTGTATGAGAATCAGCACAAAATTTTAACAGTTTCTGAGAAATGGATTGGTAGGATGGTATTGCATCAGATAAAGAATACAGACGTAGAACGTCTGTATAAGCCTTGTATTGCTTTTTGTGCAAGATACCATCTGCAGTGATGTGGATCTTAGAGGCTTTGGAAAGGAGGTCAAAGCCGATGAGCAAGTCTTTGTTGGGTAAATCTAATCCAATGAGTTTGGACCAAAGGATATAATTAGAGAAGAGTTGGATTCCTACTGGGTTTTTTGTGATCAAGTGAGTTTGAAAAAGTTAACCATCTGCGGCTCTAAAGTATTCATGATGCACGTCCAGAGATGAGCAGGAAGAATAGAAGTGTGAAGCATGCTCCTTTTAGAGCCTGTGTCAATGAATCCAATGGCAGGAACTGGTTTTTCATACTTGCTAGGGATGATGTGGATTTTGATTGAAAGAACAGGAGGCTGTGCTGGCAAAACTGAATCAGGTTGGATAGCATGGACAATGTTAAAGTCTTCAACCACACTATCTTCGCTATCAGAGGAAGCCAGGACAAAAGCTTTGTCTTGGTCTGCATATTCTTGTTCACAATAGAGAGACTCAATATCATCAGTTGGAGAAAGAGAGGACTGAAGATGCTGGATAAGTCTGGCAGACTTAGCAGGCTTTTGGGACAATCTTTAGCAAAATGTCCTTTCTTTTTACAGTGAAAGCAACGGCTGTTTTTGGCAGATTTTGATCTGAAAGGGTCTTTTCTCTTGCAGTAGCGATAGGGCTTTTTTTACCAAGGCTTGGATGAATGTTTGGTTTTGTATTTGGTGAAGTGTTTGGATTTTTTTAAGGAACAGTGACGTTTTTTCTCATCTTTTCACTTGATCTGCAGATGAGGTTTTTTGCATGCACTCTTGAGAAGTTGATTATTCTTCATGAGATCTCTGAAGAATTCTTTTCTCTTACAAATTCGCTCGAGGTAGAAAAGAGCGAGCTGACAAATCTTGCCCAAAGAAAGGTTGTCAATACTTAAGTGAAGTGTTTGTAACTGACTTTGGAGGTCTGCTTGAATTTCTTTTGGGAAAGAGGCAATAAAGACATGTTTCAAGGTGGAGTCATTGGAGCCGCCAAGTTTGTAAAACAGGGTTGACATTCGTTTGAAGTGATAATCTAGATCTTTCTATGGCAATATCTAATGCTGCAGTGGATTCACCAATGAAAGTTTCATAAATTGTGCCGAGAACAGAAGCAGCATTTGGAAATTGTATGACCTGTAACTGTCTGCATTCTCCAAGACTATCCCACCAATCTCGGAGGGAGCCCAGAAACCGGGTTGCGAATTCTCTGAGGACAGAGGGGAGATCAGTTTCTGGTCTGGTCAACTGGAGATCAATCCAGGCAGAAAACTCTTGAAGTCTAACAGGCCATTTGATTCGAGGAGTATCATCAAAAGTGAACCAGGGACCATTTGATGGTTTGGTTGGAGCAGGTTGTTGTGGTACATGAGGAACATCTTGGGGAAGATCCTCAAAGTTGATAGGATCCTCAGTGGTTTCTTCAGGAGGTGACATAGGAGCATCAAGGTTTGGTTCAACCATGAGAAGGCGAGAAGCATCAGCATAGTCTTTCTCAGAATTAGTAGAAGATTCTGTAGGGATGGTAGATGCATAGAGACCTAAGGAATCAGAGGGTTTGGCAGATGAATCATCTCCAGAACCTTCATTAGGAGGAAGATTTGAAGAAAGCGTATGGACAGGTTCTGATGGAGAGGTTGATTCAGTTATGGTGAGAGGAGGCATAGATACTGTTTTTGGCAGTGGGGTGTATGCCGGAGAGTGAGGAGAGTGCGGTTGTTGTTGAGATGTAGTTTAGGAAGAAGAGGCTTGGGTTGATTGTTAAACTGGTGTCGGTTTTGGTTTTGGAACATATGTTGGAGCTTGAGGTTTTGTTGGTTTTCGGAAGAGTGTAGAAGTCATTCCAAATACTTTGGAATAATCTGTGGGTTGTTTGGCTGTCGATGGATTATAGAAAGGTTGGTATTGACTAAACACAGGGGTAAAAAAAGGTAATTGATCTGTTGGTGGAAACAGAAGAGGTTGTTTGTCAGCTTCAATTCTAGAAAGCTCAGCTTTTAGCTTTCTGATCTCAGCTTCTTTTTGGGCAAACTCAGGACCCCAATAACTGTGTTGAATCATTTGTCTGAGCTCAGTATCAAGCTGTTGAATACGATTCTTTAGTCCAAGGTGGATCTGTTCAAGCCGAAGCCAGGTTGTCAACTTGAGATGAAGTGGCCTGGATCTGTTCAGTAACAGTTTCGATCTTTGAATCGATTTTCTGGAGAATATTGTTATGAGCTAAGGCATTCTGTGTTTGCCAATTCAAGACTGTTTCAAAGGGTCTTGGTTCTTCAGGTTGGCCATTCGAAGCTATGGCTGAAGGGACATAAGGTTGGGAAACTGTGGATGTTTTTTGATCCACGGATTTTTCAAGTGTAGGAAATTGGGAGGAATATGCAGGAGAAACTGGAGTAGACATAAAGCAAGCCAAGGGCTGTGGCGGTGTTGGCAAAAGTGGAGGTAAATTAGATCTGCAAGGCGGAGGAGCATAGGATTGCTCGGATCTGATGATTTTCAGGGCCTTTTTGTAGATAGGCAGAGGAGATGTAGGTTTTGGAGGCTCTGGAGGAGGAGGAGAAGAAGATCTGCAGGGAGATCTTGGATGGATGATCTTTTTCTTCCTTCTTCGACGAGGCTCATTATCTTCTTCCTCTTCAAAATAATAATCATCGAGACCCAGAATCAGGAACATCCCAGATAAAGTGTCCATCTATTCAGGCAAGATAGATGGGGTATCCATCCTTGTCAAAGGAATGAACTGGTAACTTCTCTTGAGGTGTAGAAACAGACTGGATCATGGCCTTGAAAGAAAGCTAAGGCAAAGTCTGTTCTTGTTCAGGAGCTTGAGGCTGTTTGAAGGTCATTCGAACAGTTCCATCATTCCGTTTTTCAGACATAGCCTGAGAAGTTTGAATTGGTTGGGAGTTTTGGTGGAATTGCTCATAATTCGTGAGCCATTCCAAAGGCATAAGCTTCTTGCGGGCTATTGGTCTAAAGGATACTATGTGTATCATTGCTCTGGTATAACAACGCCATGTACCGTCTTGGTATCAGAGCCAACCTTTTTTTTTAGAGTGGTATGATATGATTATTGGTTTTCCGATAAGAAAGATAAAGAAAGAGCTTCTCTATAATGGCATCCAGTTCAAACACTATCCCTGAATCTCCCGTTACTTTGTCTTCCACCCTGTCTCTTCCTAGATCTTGCACAAAACACTCAGACTCGAAAATAGAAAACTTTGTTGAATATTCTTACATCCCAGACCCTACCCAAATTTCTGAATCTTATATGCCCCTTATTAGTCTTTATCAGCTGCACAAACAAAATTCCTCTTTCACCCGCAGTATCCGTACCCTTATTTCTACTAGACGACCTGTTCCTAAAGAAAATGTTCAGTCTTCTAAGCTTGACCAATGCGCTCTTCAAGCTACTCTCTCTCAACAATATGTTACTCTTGAGATCCATCCAGACCTGATCACTCAGTGGAAAAGAGAAGGCTACACTCATCTCCATCTTGGGGGTGTACGCCTTATTCTCACCCTTCATGGTCAGAAAGGCCTCCCAGTCACAGCCAGACTTGCTCTACTTGCTCTCGATTTAAGGAATACCAACATTCTGTTATTAGTACTATCCTTACAACTTTACATGCTGACAGTGTCCTTACCTTTTACCCAAACTTCAACCTTTCTCTTCAAGATCCGAACCTTCCTACCACCTTCAAAGTCCAAATCCAGCTCCAAGGAGCAGAATAGACAGTAACCTCCAAAATCGTCACACTTCATCACCAGCTAGTGTATAGGTTACAAAACCATGCACTTGATCTGCCTACACCACACACCACAACAGATACCCTAATGATTCTTGCAGATACAGAGACTATACCAACTATAGTTCAGATACCTCGACAGTTACCAAAGTCAGAGCTTTTAAAGCTCCAGAACTCTTAACCTCTACAAACCTCTGAAACCTCTTTTGAGAAAAGACCAGATGGTACAGTAAAAATGACTTTCCAGTTGCCTATTAAACCTCTCAGTAAAACACCCTCCTTTTCCTATACAGCCATGATCCAGCCAGTATAACAGTTCAAGAAGACATTCTTATTCACCATTTCTCCTTTGATGGCTACCCTGTCTATGTTGATAAAATAGACGGCCAATTTATTTGGGATGTCCTAGGCTCAGGCATGTGTGATCCAGGTTGTACCTGCCTGTATGATTATGATTTCTCTTATGACGATGATGATGAACCTAGAAGGCGCAAGAAGAAGATAGTCCATCCTCGATCTCCTTGCAGATCTCCTTCACCTCCTCCTCCAGAGCCTCCAAAACCAGCTCCTCCTTTGCCTATATACAAAAAAGCCCTCAAGATCATCCGATCTGAAAATTCTAAAACTTCCTACCGATCTGACCTCCCTCCTTTAATTCCAACACCACCAATAGCCAATTGCTACATGTTCTCATCCTTTTCCAGTACCTACAATGACTCTTTTCCTGCTTTAGAAAAAAGCACTGATCCTCACACCAGAGTTGTAGCTCAACCTTTTGTTTCTTCTCCTGTCACTTCCACTGGACAGTATGAAGAACCCAAACCTTTCGAAATAGTTCTAAACTGGCATACACAGAATGCTACTGAGAAAAAGTATGGCTCTGATACCAGGTTGGTGCACGGAGTACATGACGTTGTTATACCAGAGCAATAGTACACATATTACCCTTTGGACTAATAGCCCGCATGCTCGGGTTTCCAGCCTGGAACTGGTGTGGAATATTTTGAGGGAAGAACATGGAGTTTTATGAATGGAGTAGGAAGAGGTGATGGTGTATGACTAACCTGATATACAGGAACTGGAGGATTCTCATCATCATCACTGCTGGAAGGATCAGCTTGGAGAGCAAAAACAGTATGCTCGTCATAAGTTTCTTGTTTTGAGAAACAAGACTCAATATCTTCATGATCTGAGAGCATGTCTGTCTGAGAGAGATGTTGGATAAGGCGAATAGCTTGGGCCGGCTTGTTTGGGCAATTTTTAGCAAAATGGCCTTTTTTCTTGCAAATAAAGCATCTGCTGCCTTTGGGCTTTCTGTACTGGCTCGGATCCTTTTTACGAAAATAATGGTATGGGCCTTTGGATTTTTTGGAGAACTTATGTTTGGACTTATGGAAGTGTTTGGAGAAATGGGCTTTCTTTTTGGGCTTACACTCATTATGGTTGATAAGAGCTGAAAGATGCTGTTGGCATAGGTAGAGAAGGAGACTTGGCAAACAGCGGTGGTACTTGCTGTTTTTCAGCATCAATTCTAGCAAGTTTAGTTTTCAGCTGCCTGATTTTAGCTTCTTTTTTATCAAATTCTGGACCCCAATACCGATTTCGGATCATTATATGCAAATCAGAGTCAAGCTGGGAAATTCGTGCTTTGAGGTCATGATAGCTATGCTTCATTTGTGCTTCAATAGAATCAATTCTTTTAGAAGTATGATGCATCTGATTGGAGACATGATCCATCTTTTAATCAAGGCTTTTAAGGACCTTGTTCTGGACTGTGGCAAACAACTCCACCAGTACAAAGTCCTCCTCCTTCTCCTCAGTACACTCCAGTACAAACGAAGGATAAAGCACCATTACACCAGTATTCCCAGCACCTCATTTCTCCTGACTCAGAAACTGAACCAGAGATTGAGTCTAGCACAGAACAATCTGAATCAGCATCTACAGAATCCTAATCTGTTGAAGCCATCTCCTCCTCAGATTCAGAGGAAAACTATGCTGAAGTTTCTAATTTGCTTACGGTTCATCCTTCTACGGGATCAAATGAACCTTTTACTACTGAAGCACCTGAAACAGGAACTTCATCTCCTCCTCCAGAAGAAATAGAAACCAACAACAACCAACCTGCACAACCTCGGGATACCAGGAAGGTGAATCCCACATCGGCGTGGTATGGAGTGGTCTCTGGGCTTATAAGGGTTGGTGGTCCTTGACCTCACAAGGCGTCTTTTGGGGCTCATGCAGGGGGTTAGGCCTTGGGCCGTAAGCCAGTCCGTGATAGTATCTGAGCCATGTCCTATTCATGCCTCAGGATACCAGGAAGGTGAATCCCACATTGGCGTGGTATGGAATGGTCTCTGGGCTTATAAGGATTGGTGGTCCTTGACCTCACAAGGCGTCTTTTGGGGCTCATGCAGGGGGTTAGGACTAGGCTCTCAGAAACCTTGATTCTAAGATGGATCATGTTCCAAGTCAGATGCAGCAAACTTCCAAAAGGATAGACTCTATTGAGGCACAGATGGAACGCATCTATCTAGATTTCAAGGCACGAATTTCTCAACTTGACTCTGATTTGCATGCTATGATTCGCAACCGGTATTGAGGTCCAGAATTCGACAAAAAAGAAGCTGAGATCAGACAGTTAAAAGCTGAACTTGCTGAATTGATGCTGAAAAACAACAGCAGCAAATACCACCGCTGTTTGTAAAATCTCCACCTTTGCCCATGCCTACTACATCTTTTAGTTCCTATCAACCCTTCTATTCGCCTCCTCCTCCTCAGCCATTTGACTATGACAGATTCTTTGGTCTTTCCCATCATTCTGCTGCATACAGACAAGCAGAAAAAGCCCAAAAAGTAGAAGCAAAAAAGACTGCCACCTCATCTAGACAAAGATGAACGTCTTCTCCTTCTCCTTCTCGAACAGAACCTAAATCTAGTCCAGCTAAGCCAAGTCCACCAGTCACTATAGCTGAACCAACACAACCCCCAGAACAAAGTCCTCCTCCTTCTCCACAATATACACCAAGAATACAGGTAAAAGACAAAGCACCTCTGCATCAGTATTCTTCCCAGCACCTTGTTTCTAATGAATCAGAAGCTGAACCCAGCACAGAATCAATAGACTCAGCATCTTCAGACACCCAATCTGTTGAATCTATTTTTTCTTCAGATTTAGAAACAAATTATGCTGAAATCTCTCGGTTACTCATGGTCCAACCATCTACAGGATCAAATGAACCTTCCAACACTGAATATCCTCAAATAGAACCTTCTTCTCCTCCTTCAGAAGAAGCTGAAACTAGTCAACCCAGCCAACCTACACAACCCACACAACCTGAATCCATCCCAAAACCTTCAAATGGTCCATGGTTCACAGTTGATGACATTCCCAAAAGACAGTGGTATAATCGTTTCCAAGAATATTGTGCTTGGATTGACGTACAAATGTTACGTTCTGGAGCTACTACTCAGAGCACTCTCAAGGAATTCACATCCAGGTTCACAGGTTCTCTTAGAGACTGGTTTGATAACCTTGGAACCTACAAACAGCTACACTTTTGCCAACTTCCAATTGCACATGCTGTTGGTCATCTTTATGAACAATTCCTTAGTGAACCGGGCACAACTCAAGAATTAGCTCGAAGGGAGTACCACCAGATGAAATGTTGCTCTCTTTTATCCCGAGATCTGGAGTTCCATTATAAGAGAATGTCCCAGCTTTACTACAAGCTTGGTGGATACAATGATCCGTCCCTACGGCATGCATTCGTTGCTTCTTTACCCAAAGAATTACAACCAAAATTACAACGACAGCTCAATCTACACAGGTTAGATGTTGGCCAATTCCCACATGGAAAGATCTACCAATTTGCCATAGTCTGTCTTGAAAAGCTGTGTGAGCAAAAAGAATTCTTCACTGATCTCATCAAACACAAACAACTTTTCAAATCAGCCTGCAAATTTGGGAGTCTTGGAAGAGTATGTCGGTGTAGTCTGGTTTTTCTTCTTTTATGACAAGGCTGATGTTTGTCTGGACTTGTGGAGCATTGGTTTCATCGGAGTAGACTAAAGGGAAAAGGTGTATAAGTTCATGACGTGGTCCAAGAGAAGTGTGTTGATGTCATAGTTGGATGGTTCGGCATGGTTGAGGTCGAGGAGAAATTGTTTGAGGGCTCCTGTAATTTGTGGGTCAAAATTAACAGGATAAGGATGAGGAAAAGTTTGCCATTCATAGGCTTGGTCTTGGGTCCAAAACATTTTTGTGACAGGGTGTTGGAAGTATGGCCTGTGGACGATGAATACAGAGCTGTGCAAAGCTGCTTCCTGAGGACATAACCGATTAAGATTTTGACGATCGCTGATTTGTGTGAGTTGTTTTCTCTACCAAGGAATGGGGGAGAACCATTCTAGGAGAGTCCAGAGAGGGAAAGGAGCTTCGACAGGATCCATTAATTTTTCAAGGACAGGACCTATAGGGAACACCAATTTGGTGGCATATAGGACTGTGAGGCACCAGAAAAACCATAGTTGGTTTTCTGTGATCTGTTTGGTTGGATCATTGGTGAGACCGAAGAGGAACATTTGGTCTGGGTGAAAACTAGGCAAGCTATCACTGATCTTTTCCCAATGCATATTGAGAAAATACTTAAACAAAAACCTTTTGGCATTGTCTTGTATTTGGTGAGGTGAAGAGAAACTGACTTGAACAGGAAAGACTCTTTTATTGAGGGCATGGTTAGGAAGAGTGTTTACCATGGCTATCAGAGGAATGAAGGTGACCGATGTTATGAGTACAGTAGCAGGAGGTTTTTTCAAAGGTCGAGAGGGAAGATCAGGGATGAGATTTTGATTACCTTTGATATGTTGAACTGAGAAATCATACCGGGAAAACCATTCTTTTAAACGAAGAGTTTGTTTGTCCGGTAGTGCCTTGTTTTTGAAGTTCAGTACTTTTGGAAAGGCAGAGTTATCTAATCTGACTGTGAAAGTGTGCCTAATGAGGTAGAATTCAAATTTCTGGATCCCATTGTTGACTGCGAGGGCTTCATTATACACAGTGTGATAATGCTTTTCTGATTCTTTGAATTGTCCACTAGCATGTGCACAGTACTCTTCTTTGTCGTTGAGTTTTTCAAGAAGCACGGCTCCCTAAAAATCATCATTGGCGTCTGTCTAGAGAATTCGATGGCCGACAGATGGAATCTTGAGTGGGATAGGCTTTTGACAAAGTTGCTTTAACTTCTGCACAACTGTCGTTTGTAGAGGACCCCATGGAGGGGCTATCTTTTTTAGCATGGCTGACAAATGGCTAGTGTGCTAGGTAACTTTTTGAAAGAAATCCCTGAGATAATTTACAATCCCGAAGAACTGTTGGATCTGGTGTTTAGTGACGTGTTCATCTGGGAAGTGTAGTAATTCTTGGGCAATGTGAGGACCTGGGCGATATTTTCCATTTTCTATTATCATTCCAAGGAACTCAATAGAAGACTGGCCAGTAATGCTCTTCTTAGGAAAGATCATGATGCCATATGTTTTAACAAGATGAAGGAACTGATCAAGCAAGGCCTGGTGAGATGTATGGTCTTTGGAGAAAATGAGGATGTCATCTATGTAGATCAAGGCTTGAGATAGTATGGGCTCAAAGATACGGGTTATGGCCCGTTGGAATATGGATGACGCTGTTTTGAGTCCAAAAGGAAGAACAGTCCACTGATAGTGGGCATTTGGGATGCAAAATGCAGTTTTGGGCTGTTCTGAAGGCTCAATACCTAATTGACAGAATCCAGATTTAAGGTCAAACTTTGAAAACACTGTGGCATTGTTGAGGTCGACAAAGAGGGAATTTATCTTTGGTAGAGGAAATTTATCATCTTTTAAAAAGTAGTTTAAGGGCTGGTAATTGATAACAAGACGTTTTTTTCCTCTTTCGACTTCTGACCGTTTTTCAACGTAGAAGGCTTGACAGGCCCAATCAGAACGGGCTGGTTCTATGAGAACTTGGGCTAGAAGTTCAAAACATTCGGTTTGGGCTAGTTTGAGGTCTGAAGGTGTCATCCCTGGATGGGTGGCCTTAGTAGGGTTTATATCTTCATTGAGTTTGAAGGGTAGCTTAATAAAGAATGAAGGATTTTTCCACAGAGGTAAAGGATGGACAAACTGGCTATGGTTATCCGGACGTAATGGGAGAAGTTTATCACAAACAGGTTGATAAGATGGTGGTATAAGGTTGGAACATTTGTTTGTACCTAATACTAGTGACAGTAATATGGAGATGTTTGGCAAGTTGGAGAATGTCGAACCCAATTAACAAATCTTTGTCAGGAAGATTAGAAACTACGATTTTTACCCATATGGTACAATTTGGAAAGAATTGAATACCTATAGGTTTCTTTGAGATCAAATGGGATTGAAACAATTCACCATTTGCTGCTCGGTAGTGTTCTATATGTTTTTCCCAACAATGGGCTGGAAGAATGGATGGATTCATCATACTTTTCTGAGAACCAGTGTCTAAGAATCCTATGACTGGAACAGGGGTAGCATATTTGGAGGAAAGAATATGGAGTTTGATGGACGGAGTAAGAAGAGGTGACAGTGAATAACTAACCTGATAAATTGGAACTGAGAGATCTTCATCATCACTGCTAGAAGGATCTATTTGTAGAGACGCCTAGGCTGGTTTGTTTGGGCAGTTTTTTGCAAAATGGCCTTTTTTCTTACAAATAAAACATTTGCTGCCTTTGGGCTTTCTGTACTGACTTGGGTCTTTTTTTCTGAAATAACGATATGGACCTTTGGATTTTTTGGAGGATCGAAATTTAGATTTATGAGAGTGTTTAAAGAAATGGTGTTTCTTTTTGGGCTTACACTCACAAGCTTTATCAGAAGCACATTTATTGGCCAAATAGGGTTTTTTGCAGGCTGATTTGAAAGGTTCTTTGTGTTTGATGAGGTCAGAGAAAAACTCGGAGTTGGCCGACATCTAATCTGTACAAGTTGAGTTGCCGTTGTAACTCTGGTTGCAACTCTTTTGGCAATGAGGCTACGAATACATGCCGTAAAGACGGGTCATTGTATCCACCAAGCTTGTAGTAAAGCTGGGACATTCTTTTGTAATGGAACTCCAGGTCTTTGGATAAAAGGGAACAGCATTTCATTTGGTGGCACTCTCTCCGAGCAAGTTCTTGGGTTGTAAAGATGACCAACAGCATGCGCAATTGGTAGTTGGCAAAATTAAAGCTGTCTGTAAGTTCCAAGACTATCAAACCAGTCTCTGAGAGAACCTGTGAACCTGGATGTAAATTCCTTGAGAGTGCTTTGAGTAGTAGCTCCTGATCTTAACATTTGAACATCAATCCAAGCGCAAAAATCCTGGAAACGATTGTACCAATGTTTCCTGGGAATATCATCAACCGTGAACCATGGACCATTGGAAGGTTTTGGAGTGGATTCAGGTTGAGTAGGTTGTGTAGGTTGACTGGGCTGGCTAGCTTCAGTTTCTTTTGGAGGAGGTGAAGAGGGTTCTGCTTGAGGATGTTTAGTATCAAAAAGTTCATTTGATCCAGTAGATGGTTGTATCATGAGCAACCGAGAAACTTCAGTATAATTTACTTCTGAATCTGAGGAAGAAGTGGCTTTGACAGATTGAGAATCTGAGGATGCTGATTCTGATGGTTCCGTGTTGGGTTCAGTTTCTGATTCAGGAGAAATAAGGTGCTGGGAATACTGGTGTAAAAGTGCTTTGTCTTTTATTTGCATTCCTGGCGTGTACTGTGGAGAAGGAGGAGGATTTTGTTCTAGCGGCTGTGTTGGTTCAGCTATAGTGATTGGTAGACTTGGCTTAGGTGGACTAGGCTTTGGTTTTGGTCGAGTAGAAGAAGTAGGAGATGTTCTCTTAGGTCTGGATGAAGCAGTAGGCTTTCTTGCTTCTGCTCTTTGGGCTTCTTCTGCCTATTTGTATGAGGCAATATGATGAGAAAAGCCGAAGAAGCGATCATAATCAAAAGGCTGAGGAAGAGGTGGTGTGTAGAAAGGCTGATAAGAGCTGAAAGATGCAGTAGGCATGGGCAAAGGTGGAGACTTTGCAAACAGCAGTGGTACTTGCTGTTGTTGTTTTTCAACATCAATACGGGTGAGTTCAGCTTTTAATTGTCTGATCTCTGCTTCTTTTTGTTAAATTCTAGACCCCAATACCGATTGCGAATCATAGCATGCAAGTCGGAGTCAAGTTGGGAAATCCGTGCCTTGAGATCAAGATAGATGCATTCCATTTGTGCTTCAATGGAATCTATTCTCTTGGAAGTGTGCTGCATCTAGCTAGAGACATGATCCATTTTTGAATCAAGGTTTTTGAGAACCTTGTTTTGGGCAGTAGCATTCTACGTGTGCCAATTTAGGACTGTCTCGAAAGGTTTGTGTTCTTCATACTGTCCAGTAGAGGTGACAGGAAAAGAAACAAAGGGTTGAGCTACAACCCTAGTACGAGGATCTGTGCTTTTTTCTAAAGCCGGGAAGAAGTCATTGTAGGTATTGGAAAAGGTTGAAAACATGTAACAGTTGGTTACTGGTGGTGTTGGTAGAATAGGATGGAAGGTCAGATCTGCAGGAGTTTCTATAGGATGGATCAGATCGAATGATCTTGAGGGCTTTGTTATAAATAGGCAAAGGCGGAGCTGGTTTTGGAGGCTCCAGAGGAGGTGGTATAGGAGATCTGCAAGGAGTCTGAGGATGGATGATCTTCTTTTTGCGTTTTCTGTGCCTTCTGGGTTCATCTTCATCATCATCAGAGAAATCATTATCATATAGGCAGATGCAGCCTGGATCACACATGCCTAAGTCCGGGACATCCCATATGAAATGGCCGTCTATTTTGTCAACATAGACAAGATAACCATATGAGGAGAAATGGTGAATGAGAATGTCTTCTTGAAGAGTCTGAACTGCTGTGATCATAGCAGTATAGGAAAAGGAAGGAGTATTGCTGAGAGGTTTAGTAGGCGATTGGAAAGTCATTTTTACTGTACCGTCTGGTCTTTTCTCGAAAGAGGTTTCAGAGGTTTGGAGAGGTTGAGAGTTCTGGTGGAACTTTTCATAGTTTGAAAGTCATTCAAGAGGCATGAGCTTTAAAAGTTCTGATTTTGAAATTTGCCGAGGGATCTGGACAATGGTTGGTATAGTCTCAGTATCTGCAAGGATTATCAGGGTATCTGTAGTCGTGTGTGGTGTAGGTAGGTCAAGTGCATGGTTCTGTAACCGATACACAAGTTGGTGATGGAGGGTAGCTATCTTTGAGGTTACTGTTTGTTCTGCTCCTTGGAGCTGGATCTGGACTTTAAAGGTGGTAGAGAGATTTGGATCTTGGAGAGAAAGGTTGAAGTTTGGGTAGAAGGTGAGAAGAACACTGCCAGCATGTAAAGTAGTGAGGATAGTACCATTAACAGCATGTTGATATTCTTTAAAGTGGGTGTCGAGGAGAGCAATTCTGGCTGTGACTGGGAGGCCTTTTCGACCATGGAGAGTAAGGATTAGGCGTACACCTCCAAGATTGAGATGGGTGTAGCCTTATCGTTGCCACTGGTTGATCAGATCTGGAGGGATTTCAAGGGTGACATACTGTTAAGAGAGTGTGGCTTGAAGAGCACACTAGTCAAGCTTGGATGACTGAACGTATTCTTTAGGAACGGGTCGTTTAGTGGAAATAAGGGTATGGATACTACGGGTGAGATAGGAATTTCTTTTGTACAGTTGGTATGGACTGATAAGAGGCATGGAGGATTCAGAGACTTGGGCAGAGTTGGGGATGTAGGAATATTCGACCAAGTTTTTTATTTTTGAGGCTGAGTGTTTTGTGCAAGATTTAGGAAGAGACGAGGTAGAAGACATAGTAACAGGAGATTCAGGAGTAGAGTTTGAACTGGATGCCATTATAGAGAAGCTCTTTCTTTATCTTTCTTTTCGAAAAACCAATAATCATATCATACCACTCTCGAAAGTTGTGGCTCTGATACCAGGACATGGAGTAAGATCGCCCACGTATTAAGACTGCACACCTTTTGAGACAAAAGGAAAGGAGGAGAACACACCACGCTGAAAGCAAAATAAAAAGGAAAAGGACAAGCACACTAATTATGACAAAGTGACAAAGCTTTTGAAATAAAGTATATGGATAAGACAGGACCCTTATCCAAGTAAAAGCATAATAGACAAGACAGCTGGCTACTTCTTGTGGTCCAGAGGGACTAGCTTGTGTCATAGGTGATGTCACCATCACCGTCAGTGCTACTGCTGTCGGTAGTGTCACTCGTAGCATAGTATGTGGTGTAGTGGGAACAGTCTACAGAGTAGGGACAATCATCTCGATACCGGACTTTTATCTTGGGCTTTCACTTTGGCTGGTCCGCGTAACGATCTGGAATATCAGAGGGAGGAACTTCTGGCATGAAACGGTACATCTGTCTTTCGGATGGAGGAGATGGTTGTTCATCATCATAGACAGGTCGGAAATGACCGCAAGAGAGTGATTCATAATGCAACGGATACTTGGTGGTACCTTTATATGGATCGGGTGAGTGGCAGTAAGGTGGTCGAGAACTGGAGGCCACATTCGAATCTGGAGCTTATGAGCTAGATCCTGGAGTATTGAACTTGCTGGAGGATGGATCTTCTATACATGTCAGATCAGGAACTTGGATTGGTGAGTCTGACTGAGTTTGGGAGAAGAGAGACATGAATTCTTCCCATGGATCCTGGGAATCTTGCTATAGGACATCTGTGTAGTCCGGACGTTCTTCTTTGATAATAATACTGGAGGCTGGAGGAGAATGGTTTGTGACATGAGTGGGATTTTAGCCTGGAGTAGGGATAAAAAGCATCTCATGCTGAGGACCGAGAGAAGTCTGGTAAATAAGACTTTCAGGAGGACTGTAGTGGTTGAGTTCATAGAGGAATTTTTTAATTTCGGAGATAATTGGTGGATGATAGAGGAGAGGAAATGTACTTGGAAAGGTATTCCATTCGTACACTTGATTTTGTGTCCAGAATAGACGTGTAACTGGATGTTGGAAATAGGGTCGGTGGACAATGAAGACGGAGACATACTGGTTGGCTTGGTCTGGGATAAGATGGTGGAGATTGTTTTGGTAGTAAAGAGTGTGGAGTTCTTTCCGCCACCATGTAAGTGGAGAAAACCATTCCAGGAGGGTCCACATGAGTGAAGTTGCATTCCGGTGATCATTGAGGTGATTCTGTAAAGGAACAAGAGGAACTGTAAGGGTAGTAGCATATAATGCCGTGAGGCACCACATGTACCATAACTCATCATCTATGAATTCTTTGGTAGGATGAAGGAAAAGACCTGTAAGAAATATACAGTCAGGATGGAAAGAAAGGAAACTTTCAGGGTTGTGATGTTCGACATTAAAAAGATATCGAAAGATAAACTTTTTTTGAATAATCTTGAATTTGATGGACACTGGAGAAAGTGGCTTGATGAGGAAAAGCTCTGATAGATAAAACATGGTTCATATATGGATGAGTAGATTGGGAAAATGGAGGAACTGAAGGAGTCACCATTGCTATGACTGGAAATGAGAGATTAGAGGAGATATGGACAATTTGTTTGATGGCTGGTGGTCTGGTGAGGAGATCAAGGATGAGGTTCTTATCCTCTTTTATATGCTGGACTGTGAAGTCATATCGGGAGAACTAAGTCTTTAAACTGAGGAGTCTTTTGTCTGGGAGTGTCTTTTGTTTAAAGTCAAGGATTTTTGGAAAAGCTGAATTATCAAGTCGGATAAGAAAGTTATGGCTGATGAGGTGGAATTTAAATTTCTTTAAGGATCTCTTTATAGATCACATGATAATTCTGTTCTGCGGTGGAGAATTTGCCACTTGCATGTGCACAGAAATGTTCTTTTCCATTTACTTCTTCAAGAAGGATGGCACTCCAATAAAGATCACTGGCATCGGTTTGCAGGATTCGGTTTCCATTTGATGGGATTTTGAGTGGAGGAGGATTTTGGGTAATCTTTTTGAGTGTGGCGACAACTGTATCTTGGGCAGGACCCCAAGGAGGAGGATTCTTTTTTAACATAAGGGACAACTGGCTAACATGAATACTAACTCTAGGAATAAAGTCACGAAGGTAATTGATGATCCCTAAAAACTGTTGGACTTGTTTTTTGGTGAAATTGGACTCAGGGAAGTGTAACAGTTCTTAGGCTATGTGTGGACCGGGATGATAAGTACCATCTTGTATGAATATAAAAGGGGATAAGAACCTCATCCCTGATCTCCTCACCAGACCACCAACCTCCAAACAAATTGTCCATATCTCCTCTAATCTCTCATTTCCAGTCATAGCAATGGTGACTCCTTCAGTTCCTCCATTTTCCCAATCTACTCATCCATATATGAACCATGCTTTATCTATCAGAGCTTTTCCTCCTCAAACCTACCTTCTCCAGTGTCCATCAAATTCAAGATTATGCAAAAATGTTTATCTTTCGATATCTTTTTAATGTCCAACATCACAACCCTGAAAGTTTCCTTTCTTACAGGTCTTTTCCTTCATCTTACCAGAGAATTCTCAACTGATGAGTTATGGTATATGTGGTGCCTCACGGCATTATATGCTACTACTCTTACAAGGACAATCCTTTGCAAAGTGGGCTATCTTTTTGCAAAGAAAACAATGGCTGTGTTTTGTTGATCTGGACTTTGAGGGATCTTTTCGCCTGAAATAGCGATAAGATTTCTTTGACCGAGGTTTAGATGGATTGGCTGAATGTTTGGCTTTGTATTTGGTGAAGTGTTTGGATTTTTTCGGGGAACAGTGACACTTTTTCTCATCTTTGCATTTGATTTGTAGATGAGATTTTTTGCATGCACTCTTGAGTGGTTGATTGTTCTTCATGAGATCTTTGAAGAATTCTTTTCTTTGCAAGCTGATAAATTTTTCCCAGAGAAAGATTGTCAACGCTTAAGTGAAGCGTTTGTAACTGGCCTTAGAGCTCTGCTTGAATCTCTTTGGGGAGAGAGGCAATGAATACATGCTTTAAAGTGGAATCATTGAAGCCACCAAGTTTGTAGAACAAAGTGGACATTCGTTTGAAGTGATAATCTAGATCTTTCTGTTGTAGGGAACAACACTTCATTTGCATGTATTCCTTTCTAGCAAATCTAATGCTGCAGTGGATTCACCAATGAAGGTTTCATAAATGGTGCCAATAACAGAAGCAGCATTTGGAAATTGTATGACCTGTAACTATCTGTATTCTCCAAGACTACCCAAAAATCGAGTTGCGAATTCTCTTAGGACAGTTGGACGATCGGTATCTGGTCTGGTTAGCTGGAGATCAATCCAGGCAGAAAATTTTTGAAGCCTAGCAGGCCATTTGATTCGAGAGACATTATCAAAAGTGAACCAGGGACCATTTGATGGTTTGGTTGGAGCAGATTGTTGTGGTACATGAGGGACATCATGGGGAAGATCCTCAAAGTTGATTGGATCCTCAGTAGTTTCTTCAGGTGGTGACATGGGAGCATCCGGGTTTGTATCTACCATGAGAAGACGAGAAACATCAGCATAATCCTTTTCAGAATCAGAAGAGGATTCTGTTGGTAGAGTAGATGCATTAAGGCTTGAGGACTGGGTAGATAGCTCATCTTCAAAACCTTCATTAGGAGGAAGATTTGAAGAAAATGCATGCTGAGATAGCATATGAGTTGTGTAAGGATCTACAGGTTGTTTATCTTTCTGGGTGAGATGAGACGTGTCTGGTGGAAGAGTTAGCTCAGATATAATAAGAGGAGGCATAGACACTGTGTTTGGAAGTTGGGTGTAAGTTGGAGAGTGAGGAGAGGGAGATTGCTGTGGAAGTGCAGTATAGGATAAAGAGGCTTGGGTTGGTTGTTGTACTGGAGTTGGTTTTGGTTTTGGCACATATGTTGGAACTTGAGGTTTTGTTGGTTTTCGGAATAGGGCAGAAGTCATTCCAAATACTTTGGAATAATCTGTTGGCTGTTTGGTTTGCGAGGGATTATAGAAAGGTTGATATTGACTAAACACAAGTAGTAAAAAAAGGTAATTGATTTGTTGGCGGAAACAGTGGAGGTTACTTATCAGCTTCAATTCTAAAAAGCTCAGCTTTTAGCCTTCTAATTTCAGCTTCTTTCTGGGTAAACTTAGGACCTCAATAATTGTTTTAGATCATTTGTCTGAGCTCAGTATCGAGCTGTTGAATACGATTCTTTAGGCCAAGGTGGATCTGTTCAAGCTTGGAAGTCGGGTTGTCAACTTGAGATGAAGTGGCCTAGATCTGTTCAGTAACAGTTCTGATTTTTGAATCGATGTTCTGGAGCATATTGTTCTGAGCTAAGGCATTCTGTGTTTGCCAATTCAAGACTGTTTCAAAGGGTCTTGGTTCTTCAGGCTGGCCATTTAAAGCTATGGCTGAAGGGACATAAGGTCAGGAAACTATGGATGTCTGTTGATCCACGGACTTTTCAAGAGCAGGAAATTGGGATGTATACGCTGGAGAAACCGAGGTAAACATATAGCAAGCCAAGGGCTGTGGTAAATCAGATCTGCAGGGAGAAGCATACGATTGCTCAAATCTGATGATTTTCAAAGCTTTTTTGTAGATAGGCAAAGGAGAAGCAGGTTTTGGAGGTTCTTGAGGAGGAGGAGAAGTAGATCTGCAAGGAGACCGAGGATGGATGATTTTCTTTCCTCTTCGTCTGCGGTGAGGTTCATTATCTTCATCCTCTTTAAGATAATAATAATCAAGGCAAGTATATCCGGGGTCACACATACCAGAACCAGGAACATCCCAGATGAAGTGACCATCGATCTTTGCGACATAGATAGGATGACCATCTTTGTCAAAAGAGTAGATGGATATTTTTTCTTGGACATTTGGGACTGACTGGTTCATAACTGTAAAGGATAGCCTGGGAAGAGTCTGTTCTTGTTCTGGAGCCTGAGGCTGTTTGAAACTCATCCTTACTCTCCATGGCCGAAAAGGTGTCTAGCACTTCTAGACACCAAATTCAAAGACTACCAACATGCCGTTATCGGTACAGTCCTCACAACTCTACATGCCGGTAGTGCTTTGCTTACTTTCTACCCGAATTTCAACCTATCCTTGCAAGATCCAAACTTCCCCACAGGTTTGAAGGTTCAGATCCAACTCCAAGGAGCTGAACAAGTTGTCACTTCCAAGATGGCAACTTTGCACCATCAGCTGGTATACCGTCTCCAAAATCATGCCCTTGATCTACCTACTCCATACACTTCCACAGATACAGTCATGATTTCGGCTGATACAGACACAATTCAAGATTGGCCAATAACGCTTTTCTTTGGAGAGATCATGATGCCATATGTTTTAACGAGACGAGTGAATTGGTCAAGTAAGGCCTGATGAGATTCATGGTCTTTGGAGAAAAAGAGGATGTCATCTATGTAGATCAGGGCTTGTGAAAGTATGGGCTCAAAAATGCGGGTCATGGCCCGTTGGAATATGGATGGTGCTGTTTTGAGTCCAAAGGGAAGGACAGTCCACTAATAGTGGGCATTGGGAATGCGAAAGGCGGTTTTGGGCCGTTCTGAGGGCTCAATACCCAATTACCAAAATCCAGACTTAACGTCAAATTTGGAAAAAAAACAGTGGCATTGTTGAGGTGGACAAAGAGGGAACCTATTTTAGTGACAAAACGCTTTTTCTTTTACTTCTGACCGTTTTTCAATGTAGAAGGCTTGACATTGGTTCAATAAGACCTTGGGCTAGAAGTTCAGAACATTTGGTTTGGGCTAATTTGAGGTCTGAAGGTGTCATTCCCGGATGAGTGGCCTTAGTGGGATTTACATCTTCATTGAGCTTAACAGGTAGCTTAACGAAGAATGTAGGATTTTTCCACAGAGGTGAAGGATGGATAAATTGGCTATGGCTGTCTGGACAAAAAGGAAGAAGTTTATCACGAGCTGGCTGGTATGATGGTGGAGCATCAGTTAAGGCAAACATTTTAAGGATCTTGGTATAAGGTTGGAACATCTGTTTGTACCTGATACCAGTGACAGTGATATGAAGATGTTTGGCAAGCTGGAGAATATCAAACCCAACTAACAAGTCTTTGTCAGGAAGGGTAGAACCTACGATTTTAACCCATACGGTACAATTTGGAAATAATTGAATTCTGATAGGTTTTTTAGAAATCAAATAGGATTGGAATAACTCACCATTTGCTGCACGGTAGTATTCTACATGTTTTTCCCAACAATAGGCTGGAAAGATGGATAGATTCATCATACTTTTTGGGAACCAGTATCTAGGAAACTTATGACGGGAATAGGAGTAACATATTTCGAAGTAAGGACATGGAGTTTGATGAATGGAGTAGGAAGAGGTGACAGTGAGTGACAAACCTGATAGACTGGAACTGGAAAACATTCATCATCACTACTGGAAGGCTCTGCTTGTAGAGCGAAAACTGTTTGCTCATCACAAGTCTCTTGTTCTGAAAAACAAGATTCAATATCATCTTGTTCTGAGAGCATGTCTGAATTGGAAAGGTGATGAATGAGGCGAACAGCTTGTGCTGGTTTATTTGCCCTTTTTCTTACAAACAAAACATTTGCTGCTTTTGGATTTTCGGTATTGGCTTGGGTCTCTCTTTTTGAAAAATGATGTTTTTTCTTGGGCTTGCAGTCACAAGTGTTGTCAGAAGAACACTTAATGGCCAAGTAGGGTTTTTTACAGGTTGATTTGAAAGGTTGTTTGTGTTTGATAAGATCAGTGAAGAACTCTTTTTGCTCACACAGGCTTTTCAAGACAAGCTATTGTAAATTGGTAGATTTTTCCAAGTGGAAGTTGACCAACATCTAACCTGTGTAGAGTGAGCTGTCGTTGTAATTCTGCTTGCAATTCTTTGGGTAATGGAACTCTAGATCTTGAGATAAAAGAGAACAACATTTCATCTGGTGGTACTCTCTTCGGACTAACTTTTGTGTTGTGCCTGGTTCACCAAGGAATTGTTCATAAAGATGACCAACAACATGTGCAATTGGAAGTTGGCAGAATTGCAGTTGTCTGTAGGTTCCAAGGCTGTAACACCAATCTCTAAGGGAACCTGTGAATTTGGATGTAAATTCTTTGAGGGCATTTTGAGTAGTAGCTCTAGATCGTAGCATTTGTACGTCAATCCAAGCAGAAAATTCTTGGAAACGGTTGTACCAATGTTTTCTGGGAATGTCATCAACTGTGAACCATGGACCATTTGAAGGTTTTGGAATGGATTCAGGTTGAGTAGGTTGTGCAGGCTGGTTAGGTTGAGTTTCAGTTTCTTCTAGAGGAGGAGGAGAAGGTTCTGAAGGAGGATGTTCATCCTTGGGAGGTTCATTTGATCTTATGGATGGTTGGACCATGAGTAACCTAAGAGATTTTAGCAGAATTTGTTTCGAAGTCTGAGGAAGAAATAGATTCCGCAGATCGGGAATATGAAGATGCTGATTCCGTTGGCTCCATGCTTGGTTCAGTCTCTGATTCATTAGAAACAAGATACGGTGAAGAATACTGATGTAGGGGTGCTTTATCTTTTGCTGGTACTTCTGGTGTGTATTGTGGAGAAGGAGGAGGACTTTGTTCTGGAGGTTGTGTTGGTTCGGCTATAGTGACTGGTGGACTTGGCTTAGCTGGACTGTGTTTAGGTTCTGGTTGAGAGGAAGAATGAGGAGATGTTCATCTTTGTCTAGATGAAGTGGCAGCCTTCTTTGCTTCTACTTTTTGGGCTTCTTTTGCTTGTTTGTAAGCAGCAGAATGCCGAGAGAGACCAATGAATCGGTCATAGTCAAATGGCTGAGGAGGAGGAGGTGAGTAGAAGGGTTGATAGGAACTAAAAAATGTAGTAGGCATGGGCAAAGGTGGAGATTTTGCAAACAGCAGTGGTATTTGCTGTTATTGTTTTTCAGCATCAATTCGGGCAAGTTCAGCCTTTAACTGTCTAATCTCAGCTTCTTTTTTGTCAAATTCTGAACTCTAATACCGGTTGCGAATCATAGCATGCAAATCGGAGTCAAGTTGAGAAATTCGTGCCTTGAAATCTAGATAGATATGTTCCATCTGTGCCTCAATGGAATCTATCCTCTTGGAAGTGTGCTGCATTTGACTTGAAACATGATCCATCTTAGAGTCAAGGTTTTTGAGAACCTTGATCTGAGCAGTAGCATTCTGTGTGTGCCAGTTTAGGACTATTTCGAAAGGTTTGGGTTCTTCATACTGTCCAGTATGGGTGACAGGAGAAGAAACAAAAGGTTGGGCTACAACTTTGGTGCGTGAATCAGTGCTTTTTTCTAAAGTAGGAAATGAGTCATTGTAGGTACTAGAAAAGGATGAGAACATGTAGCAATTGGTTATTGGTGGTGTTGGAGTTAAATGAGGGAGGTCAGATCTGCAGGAAGTTTTGTAGGAAACATCTGATTGTTCAGATCTGATGATTTTGAGAGTTTTGTTGTATATAGGCAAAGGTGGAGCTGGTTTTGGAGGCTCTAGAGGAGGAGGTGAAGGAGATCTGCAAGGAGACCGATGATGGACTATCTTCTTCTTGCGCCTTCTGTGCCTTCTGGGTTCATCATCATCATCAGTGGGTTCATCTCGGCAGGGACAATCAGGGTCACACATGCCGGCTTCAGGAACATCCCATATAAAATGGCCGTCTATCTTGTCAACATAGACAGGATAGCCATCAGAGGAGAAATGGTGAATGGGAATGTCTTCTTGAAGAGTCTGGACTGCTGTGATCATAGCGGTATAGGAAAAGGAAGGAGTTTTGCTAAGAGGTTCAGTAGGCGACTGGAAAGTCATTTTTACTGTACCGTCTGGTCTTTTCTCAAAAGAGGTTTCAGAGGTTTGGAGAGGTTGAGAGTTCTGGTGGAATTTTTCATAATTGGAAAGCCATTCAAGGGGCATGAGCTTCAAAAGCTCTGACTTTGGTAATTGTCGAGGTATCTGCACTATGGTTGGTATGGTTTCAGTATCTGTAAGGATCATCAAGGTGTCTGTGGTGGTGTGTGGTGTGGGTAGATCAAGTGCATGGTTTTGTAACCGATACACAAGTTGGTGATGAAGTGTGGCAATTTGGGAGGTTACTATTTGTTCTTCTCCTTGGAGCTGGATTTGGACTTTGAAGGTTGTAGAGAGATTTGGGTTTTGGAGAGAAATGTTGAAATTTGGGTAAAAGGTGAGGAGAACACTGCCAGCATGTAAAGTTGTAAGGATAGTACCAATAACAGCATGTTGGTATTCCTTAAACCGAGTGTCAAGTAAAGCAAGTATGGCTGTGACTGGGAGGCCTTTTCGACCATGAAGGGTGAGAATAAGGCGTACACCCCTAAGATGGAGATGAGTGTAACCTTCTCTTTTCCACTGAGTGATCAGGTCTGAAGGGATCTCAAGAGTAACATATTGTTTAGAGAGAGTAGCTTGAAGAGCGCACTGGTCAAGCTTAGAAGACTGAACATATTCTTTAGGAACAGGTCGCCTAGTAGAAATAAGGGTACGGATACTGCGAGTGAAAGAGGAATTTCGTTTGTACAGGTGATAAGGACTGATAAGGGGCATAGAAGATTCAAAAATTTGGGCAGAGTTTGGGATGTAAGAATATTCAACTACGTTTTCTATTTTTGAGGCTGAGTGTTTTATGCAAGATCTAGGAAGAGACATGGTGGAAGATAGAGTAACGGAAGATTCAGGGATAGTGTTTGAATTGGATACCATTATAGAGAAGCTCTTTCTTTATCTTTCTTATGGGAAAACCAATAATCATATCAAGAGAGTTTCAAAAAGTCTTGGCTCTTCAGGTTGGCCATTTGAAACTATGACTGAAGGGACATAAGGTCGGGAGACTGTGGATGTTTTTGGATCTACGAATTTTTCAAGAGCAGGGAATTATAATGCATATGTTGTGGAAACTGGAGTAAACATATAACATGCCAAAGGCTGTGGAGGTGTTGGTAGAAGTGGAGGTAAGTCAGATCTGCAGGGAGGAGCATAGGATTGCTCGGACCTGATGATTTTCAAGGCTTTTTTGTATATGGGCAAAGGAGGAGCAGGTTTTGGAGGTTTTGGAGGAGGAAGAGAAGGAGATCTACATGGAGATCTAGGATGGATGATCTTTTTCCTTCTTCTTCTTTGACGCTCATCGTCATCATCTTTAAGATCCCGATCATATCTGCACATGCATTCATGATCGCACATGCCAGATCCGGGAACATCCCAAAGGAAATGACCGTCTTTCTTGCCAGGGTAGATGGGATATCCATCCTTGTCAAAAGAATGGATAGGCAGCTTCTCTTGAAGGGTAGAAACAGACTGGATCATGGCTGTGAATGAAAGTCTGGGAAGAGTCTCTTCTTGTTCAGGAGTTTGGGGCTGTTTGAAAGTCATTCGAACGGTTCCATCATTCCGTTTTCAAACGTAGCCTGAGAAGTCTGAATTGGTTGGGAATTTTGGTGGAATTACTCATAGTTTGTGAGCCATTCCAAAGGCATAAGTTTTAAGAGGTCAAGTTTAGAGATTTGCCTGGGAATTTAGGATGATTGTGGGTATGGTGTCTGTGTTGGCCAGAATCATGACTGTATCTGTGGAAGTATAAGGAGTGGGAAGATCAAGAGCATGATTTTGGAGACGGTAGACCAGCTGATGGTGTAAAGTAGCCATCTTGGATATGACAACTTGTTCAGCTCCTTGGAGTTGGATCTAAACTTTCAAAGTTGTGGGTAAGTTTGGATCTTGCAGGGATAGGTTAAAGTTTGGGTAAAAGGTAAGCAAAGCACTACTAGCATGAAGAGTTGTGAGTACTGTACCGATCACGGCATGTTGATAGTCTTTAAATATGGTGTCTAGAAGTGCTAGACGAGCAGTAACAGGAAGACCTTTTCGGCCATGGAGAGTAAGGATGAGTCGAATACTACCTAGATGTAGATGAGTATAACCTTCTCGTTTCCAAGAGACTATAAGCTCAGGAGGAATCTCTAAGGTGACATATTGCTCAGCTAAGGTAGACTGGAGAGCACATTGATCAAGCTTAGACGACTGTATATACTCTTTAGGACTAGGACGACGAGTAGAGATAAGAGTACGGATACTACGGACTAGAGACGTATTTCTTTTATACAAGGAGCAAGGACTAATTAGCGGCATGGATGACTCGTTAACCTGTGCAGACTCGGGAATATAGGAATATTCTACTAGATTCTCTATTTTAGATGCAACTGACTTTGAACATGACGGAGGTAACGATAAAGTAGATGATAAGGTAACAGGAGTAGTAGATGCAGTATTGTTTGAGGTTGAAGCCATATTTGGTAGTTTCTCTATCAACGTTTGGCTAGAACTTTTGCCTAGTAAGCGAGCTTCTTGCCTAATCAGTAGTGATTGCTCATAGAAAACAACAAAATTTTGGTTAAAAAATATTCAATTAAGTAGAATTTTTGCCTAGTAATCTAGCAATGATTGTTCGCATAAGATAGTAAAATTCTATAGTAATAATAATAATAATAACAATAACAATAACAATTAATAATAATAATAATATTTGAATATGTTCAATTTCGCCACATCAGAAATCCAAGTAACTAAGCCGGTACGGTTGTAGGGTTGTTTCAATACATAGTGTCTTAAGGCCAACTAGTCTGAGACTCATTGGCCCGAAGCTCGCTATAAACCCTAATGAACTTTAGAAAGAAAAATATTGTGCTCTTTCGATGAAGCCTATATGTTTTGTGTTTATTTACAATTGAGCAAAAAAGAAGGTTTATTGATATTTAGTCTATGAGTTATTTCTTTTTTTGTTTTTTTGTTTGGCTTAAAAAGATAAAAAGAGGAGAGAGTTCACTTATTTAGTTGTTTGAGGAGGAGGAGAATATTTACTAGCATATACACTAATTTTACTGATTATAGTTAATGCTTTAATTGCTAGGGACTAGCAATAAGCAGGTTGGGGGTGTGATTAATAGTAGAAAGTGTACATTTAATAAAGGTTAAAATTATTATTTTTCACTTATAGTATTGATAACACTAATAATTTCATCACATTTACCAATCCCTAACCTATTTTATGAATTGTCTATTTTCATTTACTTTTAAGTATAATGCTTAGATCGAAAAAAAAATAGACATGAAATTTGTATTTAAGAGATTTAGAAGCCTTTGGAAGAATTGCTATCCTTTATATCCAACATTAATTCTGAACGGTTGAGATCGTGTCATGTATTTGAGCTCACATGCATGTCATTGCGCTAGATTTAACACTTATCAATCTAGTAGTTCAAGCACCTTGACAAAAGATATAATGGAGGGTCTCGATTTGGCTTCATTTGTAGCCATTGATTATGTTGAAGCCAACATTCTATAATGGTTGCAATTTTAGACCCTTGGATTGTGTTGTTAAATGCTCACACTTGATCAACTTTGAATTTATCTATATAAAGGTAAGAGATCTCACAAATGTGTGGTTGGATTTAGAGAAAATTAGTGTACAGGACGTTTGGTTCGGATGCTTCTTGTAAGGGCTTATAAGAGGCATGGAGGATTCACTGATTTGGGCTGAATCTAGAATATAAGAATATTCAACAAGGTTTTCAATTTTAGAAGTAGAATGACGAGTACATGATCTAGGAAGAGAAAGAGTAGAGGAAAGAGAGACATGAGTAAGATCTGCCGAAGCTGAAGTATTTTGTGAAGAGGATGCCATAAGAGATTAACTCTTTCTTTATCACACTATCGGAAAACAAACAATCTTATGTCATACCAGAGCAAAGGATACTCAAGGACCAAATAAAGATGAGAGAAAAGAAAGGACAACATAAAAAAGGTGAGGCCGAGAGTTTTGAGAAGAAAAAGAAAGATGGTGAGGCCAAAAGTAAGAGAAAAGAAAAGAGTGAGAAAAAGGGAAGAGTGAAAAAGAGCTTTTTTGTAGGAGTAGGTGAGATTAAGAAAGCATATAAAGCAAGTCATTTCATGGTTTTGCTCGTGTTCAAAGAATCATATCTAATCTTTGATGATACTAACCCTTCTCTTTCTAGCGTTGTTACTTTTTTGTTATAGGAGTTTGAAGATTTGTTTCCGGAGGAAATGCCTATTGGCTTACCACCCACCCGAGGAGACCAAAGAGCTTTAAAGGCAAGTTATGGAGCTGATGAGCAAAGGAAACGTAAGAGGGAGTATGAGCCCATGCGCAGTACTAGAAGAGCTTTGCAACCATGGCATCCAGTTCAACCTTAAGTGAGATTTCTCTTGTTACTCTTTCCTCTACTCTATCTCTTCCTAAATCCTGCACAAAACACTCTGCTTCAAAATTGGAGAATGTGCGTTGATTGCCGAGTCGTCAACAATATTACGGTAAAGTATCGCCATCCCCCTCCTAGGTTAGATGATATGTTGGATGAATTGCATAGAGCAGCGTCAGTACGTGGCATTGTTAAACTAGAGCAATAATTCACAAAGAATCCTTTGGACCAGTAGCCCGCATGCTCGGGTATTCCAGCCGATATACCAGACGATTTAGTGAACAATAACAAGACTTAACATTGACATTCTTCGAACAGTCTTACCACTAACCCTACTTATTCACCTAAACAGCCATCCTAGGCACAACGGTGACTTCGGAACTGGGTTTAACTGTTTGAATTCGAGAGGTTAAGACTCAAGGAGCTAGTTCACAACGTTCTAATACACAAGATCCTCCAAGAGGCAAGTGTAGAGCATACTTGTTGATTAAAGATAGAAGATGAACCACAGAAATTCCTATTGAGATGTCTAAGATAGTTGAGAGTGAGAGATGAGAAACTTAGAAAACCATAAGGTAAGCAAACTTCATATACAAGAGATCTCTGGCTTCTCTTATATACTGAGAAGAGAGAATCTTACAACAGAGAAAGCACACGATGCTTCACATGATTAAAGTAAAAACAAAAGCAAAAGTTACTTTTCAAAAGTAACTTTGAAAAAGTAAAGGCAGACAACGAGATACTTGCACACTTAATTATTATAAAAGGACAAAAAAGGAAGCACACCTAATAAGCAAATAAAGAAAGGATAAGACAGGACCCTTATCCTTTTTCTTTTTTCATGATAGAGCGAAGACAGGTTGGCGATAAGCTTCTTGTGGTCCAGAGGGACTAGCTTGTGTCATAGGTCATATCTTCATCACCATCAGTGCTACTGTTGTCGGTAGTGTCACCTGTAGCATAGTACATGGTGTAATGGGAGCAGTCTTCTGAGCAGGGACAGTCATCTCGATATCGGACTTTAATCTTGGCCTTTCGCTTTGGAGGGTCCGCGTAGCGATCTGGAACATCAGCGGGATGGACTTCGGGCATGAAGCGGTACGTTTGTCTTTTGGATGGAGGAGACGGTGGTTCATTATCATAGATAGGTCGCAAGGTAGTGATTCATAATGCAGAGGGTATTTGTTTGTACCTTTATATGGATCTGGAGAATGGGAACAAGGTGGATGAGAACTGGAGGCAACATTTGGGTCTGGAGCTTGTGAACTGGATCCTGGAGTGTTGAACAGACTGAAGGATGGAGCTTCTGAACATGTCAGATCAGAAACTTGAACTGGTGTGTCTGACTGAGATTGAGAGAAGAGAGACATGAATTCTTCCCATGGATCCTGGGAATCTTGCCATTGAACATTTGTGTAGTTTGGACGTTCTTCCTTGATGACAATGCCGGAGGCTGGGGGAGAATGATTTGTGACATGAGTGGGATTTTGGCCTGGAGTAGGGATGAAAAGCATTTCATGTTGAGGGCCGAGAGAAGTATGGTGAATAAGACTTTCAGGAGGGCTGTAGTGGTTAAGTTCATAAAGGAATCGTTTAAGTTCAGAGATAATCGGAGGATGATAAAGGAGAGGAAATGTACTTGGAAAAGTATTCCATTCGTACACTTGGTTCTGTTTCCAGAACAGACGTGTGACTGGATGTTGGAAATAGGGTCGGTGGACAATGAAAACTGAGACATACTGGTTGGCTTGGTCTGGTGTAAGATGATGGAGATTGTTCTGGTAATAAATAGTGTGGAGTTCTTTTCACCACCATGTGAGTGGAGAAAACCATTCTAGAAGTGTCCAAATGAGTGAAGTTGCATTCCGGTGATTATTGAGATGATTCTATAATAAAACAAGAGGAATAGTGAGAGTAGTAGCATATAGTGCGGTGAGGCACCACATGTACCATAATTCATCATCTGTGAATTCTCTAGTAGGATGGAGGAAAAGACCGGTAAGAAATATACAATCAGGATGAAAGGAAAGGAAACTTTCAGGGTTGTGATTTTAGACATTAAAAAGATATCGGAAGATAAAATTTTTTGCATAATCCTAAATATGATGAACACTGGAGAAAGTGGTTTGAGGAGGAAAAGCTCCGATGGATAAAGCATGGTTCATGTATGGATAAGTAGATTGGGAAAAAGAAGGAACTGAAGGAGTCACCATTGCAATAACGGGAAATGAGAGTTTAGAGGAAATATGAACAATCTGTTTAGAAGTTGGAGGTCTAGTGAGAAGATCAGGGATAAGGTTCTTATCTCCTTTTATATGCTGGACTATGAAGTCGTATCGGGAGAACTAGTTTTTTAGGCTGAGGAGTCTTTTGTCTGGGAGTGTCTTTTGTTTAAAGTCAAGGATTTTTGGAAAAGTGGAATTATCAAGTCAGACAAGAAAGTGATGAGGTGGAATTCAAATTTCTTTATGCCATACTTTACTGCAAAAATCTCTTTATAGATCACATGATAATTCTGTTCTGAGGTGGAGAATTTGCCACTTGCATGTGCACATAAATGTTCTTTTCCATTTACTTCTTCAAGAAGGATGGCACTTTAATAAAGATCACTGGCATCGGTTTGTAGGATTCGGTTTTCATTGGATGGGATTTGTAGTGGAGGAGGATTTTGGGCAATCTTTTTTAGTGCGGCGACAACTGTATCTTGGGCAGGACCCCATGGAGGAGGATTCTTTTTAACATTAGGGACAACTGGCTAACATGGATAGTAACCCTAGGAATAAAGTCACGAAGGTAATTGATGATCCCTAAAAACTGTTGGACTTGTTTTTTGGTGAAATTGGACTCAGGGAAGTGTAACAGTTCTTAGGCTATGTGAGGACCAGGATGGTATGTTCCATCTTGTATGACCATTCGTAAGAAGTTTATGGAAAACTGGGCCAGAATGCTTTTCTTGTCGGATAGTATAACTCCATAGGTTTGAAGGATTTCAAGAAATTGGGCTAGAAGAAGTTCATAGACCTTGTGGTCTTTTGAGAAAAGCAGGATATCATCAATGTAAATCAATGAACTGTAGAGAATGGGCTCAAAGATTTTTATCACGGCCTTTTGAAAAAGTGATGGAGCGACCTTAAGCCCAAATGGCATGACACGCCATTGGTAATGGGCATTAGGTATGCAGAAAGCAGTTTTAGGTCGGTCATCAGGGTGAACACCAAGTTGCCAAAAACCGACTTTGAGATCAAATTTAGAAAATACCTTTGCATCCTAGAGATGGACAAATAAGGACTGGATTTTGGGCAAAGGAAATTTATCATCTCTGAGGAAGCAGTTCAAAGGCTGGTAGTCAATGACCAGTCTCTTTTTTCCTCGAATTGTTTCGGACCGTTTTTCAACATAAAAGGCTTGGCAAGCCCATTGGGAGTCTGTGGGCTCAATAAGGCCTTGCTGGAGCAACTGGGCACATTCTTGTTGGGTGAGTGGCTTTGGTAGGATTAAGATCTTTATTAAGCTTAAAGGGAAGCTTAATAAAGAAATCCGGATTTTTCCACAGAAGAAAAGGATGGATGAATTGTGTATGAGAATCAGCACAAATTTTTAACAATTTCTGGGAAATGGATTGGTAGGATGGTATTGCATCAGATAAAGAATACAGACGTAGAACGTCTGTATAAGCCTTGTATTGCTTTTTGTACAAGATACCATCTGCAGTGATGTGGATCTTAGAGGCTTTGGAAATGAGGTCAAAGCCAATGAGCAAGTCTTTGTTGAGTAAATCTGATCCAATGAGTTTGGACCAAAGGATATAATTAGAGAAGAACCAAAGGATATAATTAGAGAAGAGTTGGATTCCTACTGGGTTTTTTGTGATCAAGTGAGTTTGAAAAAGTTAACCATCTGCGGCTCTAAAGTATTCATGATGAGTGGTCCAGAGATGAGCAGGAAGAATAGAAGTGTGAAGCATGCTCCTTTTAGAGCCTGTGTCAATGAATCCAATGGCAGGAACTGGTTTTTCATACTTGCTAGGGACGATGTGGATTTTGATTGAAAGAATAGGAGGCTGTGCTGACAAAACTGAATCAAGTTGGATAGCATAGACAATGTTAAAGTCTTCAACCACACTATCTTCGCTATCAGAGGAAGCCAAGGCAAAAGCCGTGTCTTGGTCTGCATATTCTTGTTCACAATAGAGAGACTCAATATCATCAGTTGGAGAAAGAGAGGACTGAAGATGCTGGATAAGTCTGGCAGACTTAGCAGGCTTATTGGGACAATCTTTAGCAAAATGTCCTTTCTTTTTACAGAGAAAACAACGGCTGTTTTTGGCAGATTTTGATCTGGAAGGGTCTTTCTCTGAGTAACACGGCTGTTTTGGCAGATTTGATCTGGAAGGGTCTTTCTCTTGAAGTAGCGATAGGGCTTTTTTGACCGAGGCTTGGATGAATGTTTGGTTTTGTATTTGGTGAAGTGTTTGGATTTTTTTAAGGAACAGTGACACTTTTTCTCATCTTTGCAGTTGATCTGCAGATGAGGTTTTTTGCATGCATGACTGGAGCATGGCCGTGAAAGAAAGCTTAGGCAAAGTCTGTTCTTGTTCAGGAGCTTGAGGCTGTTTAAAGGTCATTCGAACGGTTCCATCATTCCGTTTTTCAGACATAGCCTGAGAAGTTTGAATTGGTTGGGAGTTTTGGTGGAATTGCTCATAATTCGTGAGCCATTCCAAAGGCATAAGCTTCTTGCGGGCTATTGGTCCAAAGGATACTATGTGTATCATTGCTCTGGTATAACAACGCCATGTACTCCGCGTACCGTCCTGGTATCAGAGCCAACTTTTTTTCTGAGAGTGGTATGATATGATTATTGGTTTTCCGATAAGAAAGATAAAGAAAGAGCTTCTCTATAATGGCATCCAGTTCAAACACTATCTCTGAATCTCCCGTTAGAAAGAGCTTCTCTATAATGGCATCCAGTTCAAACACTATCTCTGAATCTCCCGTTACTTTGTCTTCCAACCTGTCTCTTCCTAGATCTTGCACAAAACACTCAGACTCGAAAATAGAAAACTTAGTTGAATATTCTTACATCCCAAACCCTAACCAAATTTCTGAATCTTATATGCCCCTTATCAGTCTTTATCAGCTGCACAAACAAAATTCCGCTTTCACCCGCAGTATCCGTACCCTTATTTCTACTAAACGACCTGTTCCTAAAGAATATGTTCAGTCTTCTAAGCTTGACCAGTGCGCTCTTCAAGCTACTCTCTCTGAACAATATGTTACTCTTGAGATCCCTCCAGACCTGATCACTCAGTAGAAAAGAGAAGGCTACACTCATCTCCATCTTGGGGGTGTACGCCTTATTCTCACCCTTCATGGTCAGAAAGGCCTCCTAGTCATAGCCAGACTTGTTCTACTTGACACTCGATTTAAGGAATACCAACATGCTGTTATTGGTACTATCTTCACAACTTTACATGCTGACAGTGTCCTTCTTACCTTTTACCCAAACTTCAACCTTTCTCTTCAAGATCCGAACCTTCCTACCACCTTCAAAGTCCAAATCTAGCTCCAAGGAGCAGAACAGACAGTAACCTCTAAAATCGCCACACTTCATCACCAGCTAGTGTATAGGTTACAAAACCATGCACTTGATTTGCCTAAACCACACACCAAAATAGATACCCTAATGATTCTTGCAGATACAGAGACTATACCAACCATAGTCCAGATACCTCGACAGTTACCAAAGTCAGAGCTTTTAAAGCTCATGCCCCTTGAATGGCTTTCAAACTATGAAAAGTTCCACCAGAACTCTCAACCTCTACAAACCTCTGAAACCTCTTTTGAGAAAAGACCAGACGGTACAGTAAAAATGACTTTCCAGTCACCTACTAAACCTCTCAATAAAACACCCTCTTTTTCCTATACAGCCATGATCCAGCCAGCATAACAGTTCAAGAAGACATTCCTATTCACCATTTCTCCTCTGATGGCTACCCTGTCTATGTTGATAAAATAAACGGCCATTTTATTTGGGATGTCCCAGGCTCAAGCATGTGTGATCCAAGTTGTACCTGCCTGTATGATTATGATTTATCTTATGACGATGATGATGAACCTAGAAGGCGCAAGAAGAAAATAGTCCATCCTCGATCTCCTTGCAGATCTCCTTCACCTCCTCCTCCAGAGCCTCCAAAACCAGCTCCTCCTTTGCCTATATACAACAAAGCCCTCAAGATCATCCGATCTGAAAATTCTAAAACTTCCTATCGATCTGACCTCCCTCCTTTAATTCCAACACCACCAATAGCCAATTGCTACATGTTCTCATCCTTTTCCAGTACCTAAAATGACTCATTTCCTGCTTTAGAAAAAAACATTGATCCTCGCACCAGAGTTGTAGCTCAACCTTTTATTTCTTCTCCTGTCACTTCCACTGGACAGTATGAAGAACCCAAACCTTTCGAAACAGTTCTAAACTAGCATACACAGAATGCTACTGAGAAAAAGTATGGCTCTAATACCAGGTTGGTGCGTGGAGTACGTGACGTTATTATACCAGAGCAATAGTACACATATTACCCTTTGGACCAATAGCCTGCATGCTCGGGTTTCCAGCCTGGAACTAGTGTGGAATATTTTGAGGGAAGAACATGGAGTTTTATGAATGGAGTAGGAAGAGGTGATGGTGTATGACTAACCTGATATACAGGAACTGGAGGATTCTCATCATCATCACTGTTGGAAGGAGCAAAAACAGTATACTCGTCATAAGTTTCTTGTTCTGAGAAACAAGACTCAATATCTTCATGATCTGAGAGCATGTCTGTTTCAGAGAGATGCTGGATAAGGCGAACAGCTTGGGCTGGCTTGTTTGGGCAATTTTTGGCAAAATGGCCTTTTTTCTTGCAAATAAAGCATTTGCTGCCTTTGGGCTTTCTGTACTGGCTCGGATCTTTTTACGAAAATAATGGTATGGGCCTTTGGATTTTTTGGAGAACTTATGTTTGGACTTATGGAAGTGTTTGGAGAAATGGGCTTTCTTTTTGGGTTTACACTCACCATGGTTGATAAGAGCTGAAAGATGCTGTTGGCATAGGTAGAGAAGGAGACTTGGCAAACAGCGGTGGTACTTGCTGTTTTTCAGCATCAATTCTGGCAAGTTTAGTTTTCAGCTGCCTGATTTCAGCTTCTTTTTTATCAAATTCTGGACCCCAATACCGATTTTGGATAATTATATGCAAATCGGAGTCAAGCTGGGAAATCCGTGCTTTGAGGTCATGATAAATACGCTTCATTTGTGCTTCAATAGAATCAATTCTTTTAGAAGTATGATGCATCTGATTGAAGACATGATCTATCTTTTAATTCAAGGCTTTTAAGGACCTTGTTCTGGACTGTGGCAAACAACTCCACCAGTACAAAGTCCTCCTCCTTCTCCTCAGTACACTCCAGTACAAACGAAGCATAAAGCACCATTACACCAGTATTCCCAGCACCTCATTTCTCCTGACTTAGAAACTGAACCAGAGATTGAGTCTAGCACAGAACAATCTGAATCAGCATCTACAGAATCCCAATCTGTTGAAGCCATCTCCTCCTCAGATTCAGAGGAAAACTATGTTGAAGTTTCTAAGTTGCTTATGGTTCATCCTTCTACGGGATCACATGAACCTTTTACTACTGAAGCACCTGAAACAAGAACTTCATCTCCTCCTCCAGAAGAAACAGAAACCCACAACAACTAGCCTGCACAACCTCGGGAAACCAGGAAGGTGAATCCCACATCGGCGTGGTATGGAGTGGTCTCTGGGCTTATAAGGATTGGTGGTCCTTGACCTCACAAGGCGTCTTTTGGGGCTCATACAGGGGGTTAGGCCTTGGGCCGTAAGCCCAGTCCGTGATAATATCAGAGCCATGTCCTGTTCATGCCTCAGGATACCAAGAAGGTGAATCCCACATTGGCGTGGTATGGAATGGTCTCTGGGCTTATAAGGATTGGTGGTCTTTGACCTCACAAGGCGTCTTTTGGGGCTCATGCAGGGGGTTAGGACTGGGCTTTCAGAAACTTTGATTCTAAGATGGATCATGTTGCAAGTCAGATGCAGCAAACTTCCAAAAGGATAGACTCCATTGAGGCACAGATGGAACGCATCTATCTAGATTTCAAGGCACGAATTTCTCAACTTGACTCTGATTTGCATGCTATGATTCGCAACCGGTATTGAGGTCCAGAATTCGACAAAAAAGAAGCTGAGATCAAACAGTTAAAAGCTGAACTTGCCCGAATTGATGCTGAAAAACAATAGCAGCAAATACCACCGCTGTTTGTAAAATCTCCAGCTTTGCCCATGCCTACTGCATCTTTTAGTTCCTATCAACCCTTCTATTCGCCTTCTCCTCCTTAGCCATTTGACTATGACAGATTCTTTGGTCTTTCCCATCATTCTGCTGCATACAGATAAGTAGAAGAAGCCCAAAAAGTAGAAGCAAAAAAGACTGCCACCTCATCTAGACAAAGATGAATGTCTTCTCCTTTTCCTTCTCGAACAAAACCTAAATCTAGTCCAGCTAAGCCAAGTCCACCACTCACTATAGCTGAACCAACACAACCCCAGAACAAAGTCCTCATTCTTCTCCACAATATACACCAGGAATACAGACAAAAGACAAAGCACCTTTGCATTAGTATTCTTCCCAGCACCTTGTTTCTAATGAATCAGAAGCTGAACCCAGCACAGAATCAATAGACTCAGCATCATCAGACACCCAATCTGTTGAATCTATTTCTTCTTCAGATTTAGAAACAAATTATACTGAAATCTCTCGGTTACTCATGGTCCAACCATCTACAGGATCAAATGAACCTTCAAACACTGAACATCCTCAAATAGAACCTTCTTCTCCTCCTTCAGAAGAAGCTGAAACTAGTCAACCCAGCCAACCTACACAACCTACACAACCTGAATCCATCCCAAAACCTTCAAATGGTCTATGGTTCACAGTTGATGACATTCCCAAAAGACAGTGGTATAATCGTTTCCAAGAATTTTGTGCTTGGATTGACGTACAAATGTTACGTTCTGGAGCTACTACTCAGAGCACTCTCAAGGAATTCACATCCAGGTTCACAGGTTCTTTTAGAGACTGGTTTGATAACCTTGGAACCTACAGACAGGTACACTTTTGCCAACTTCCAATTGCACATGCTGTTGGTCATCTTTATGAACAATTCCTTAGTGAACCGGGCACAACTCAAGAATTAGCTCGAAAGGAGTACCACTAGATGAAATGTTGCTCTCTTTTATCCCGAGATCTGGAGTTCCATTACAAGAGAATGAAGCTTGGTGGATACAATGATCTGTCCCTACGGCATGCATTCGTTGCTTCTTTACCTAAAGAATTGCAGCCAGAATTACAACGACAGCTCAATCTACACAGGTTAGATGTTGGCCAATTCCCACATGGAAAGATCTACCAATTTGCCATAGCCTGTCTTGAAAAGTCGTGTGAGCAAAAAGAATTCTTCACTGATCTCATCAAACACAAACAACCTTTCAAATCAGCCTGCAAAAAACCCTACTTGGCCATTAAGTGTTATTCTGACAAAACCTGTGAGTGCAAGCCAAAGAAAAAACACCACTTTTCTAAACATCCTCATGCTCATAAATCCAAATTCCGGTCCTCTAAAAAATCCAAAGGTCCATATAGATACTTCAAAAAGAAAGACCCAAGCCAATAACGAAAATCCAAAAGTAGCAGATGTTTCCAGCACAAGCTGTTCGCCTCATCCATCACCTCTCCAATTCAGACATGCTCTCAAAACATGATGATATTGAATCTTGTTTTTCAGAACAAGAGACTTATGATGAGCAAACAGCCTTCGCTCTACAAGCTGAGCCTTCCAGTAGTGATGATGAATGACTTCCAGGTCAGTCACTCACTATCACCTCTTCCTACTCCATCTATCAAACTCCATGTCCTTCCTTCCAAATATGCTACTCTTATTCCCGTCATAGGTTTCCTAGATATTGGTTCCCAAAAAAGTATGATGAATCCATCCATCCTTCCAGCCCATTGTTGGGAAAAACATGTAGAATACTACCGTGCAGCACATGGTGAGTTATTTCAAACCTATTTGATTTCCAAAAATCCTATCGGTATTCACTTCTTTCCAAATTGCACCATATGGGTTAAAGTCTTAGGTTCTACCCTTCCTGACAAAGACTTGTTAGTTGGGTTTGATATTCTCCAGCTTGCCAAACACTTTCATATCACTGTCGCTGGTATCAGGTACAAACAGATGTTCCAACCTTATACCAAGATCCTAAAGATGTTTGACTTAACCGACACTCCATCATCATACCAGCCAGTTCGTGATGAACTTTTTCCTTTCTGTCCAGACAGCCATAGCTAATTCATCCATCCTTCACCTCTGTGGAAAAATCCTACATTCTTCGTTAAGCTACCTTTTAAGCTCAATGAAGATGTAAATCCTACTAAGGCCACTCATCCTGGAATGACACATTCAGACCTCAAATTAGCCCAAACCGAATGTTCTGAACTTCTAGCCCAAGGTCTTATTGAACCAGCCCATTCTGATTAGGCCTGTCAAGCCTTCTACGTTGAAAAATGATCAAAAGTCAAAAGAGAAAAAAAGCATCTTCTCATAGATTACCAGCCTTTAAATTGTTTTTTAAAAGATGACAAATTTCCTCTACCCAAAATAGGTTCTCTCTTTGTCCACCTGAACAATGCCACAGTGTTTTCCAAATTTGACCTTAAGTCTGGATTTTGGCAATTGGTTATTGAGCCCTCAGAACGGCCTAAAATTGCCTTTTGCATTCCCAATGCCCATTACCAGTGGACTGCCCTTCCTTTTGGTCTCAAAACAGCACCATCCATATTCCAATGGGCCATGACCCGCATTTTTGAGCCCATACTCTCACAAGCCCTGATCTACATAAATGACATCCTCCTCTTCTCCAAAGACCATGAATCTCATCAGGTCTTACTGATCTACATAGATGACATCCTCCTCTTCTCCAAAGACCACGAATCTCATCAGGTCTTACTTGACCAATTCACCCGTCTCATTAAAACATATGGCATCATGATCTCTCCAAAGAAAAATGTTATTGGCCAATCTTCTATTGAATTCCTCGGAATGATAATAGAAAATGGAAAATACCGCTCAGGTCCACATATTGCCCAAGAACTACTACATTTCCCAGATGAACATCTCACCAAACACCAGATCCAACAGTTCCTTTAAATTGTGAATTACCTCAGAGACTTTTTTCCAAAAGTAGTCTAGCACACTAGCCACTTGTCAGCTATGCTAAAAAAGACAGCCCCCTATAGGGTCCTTTACAAACAACAGCTGTCCAAAGGTTAAAGCAACTTTGTCAAACACCTATCCCACTCAGGATTCCATCTGTCGGCCACCGAATTCTCCAGACCGACGCCAATGATAATTTCTAGGGTGCTGTGCTTCTCGAAAGACTCAATGACAAAGAAGAATACTGTGCACATGCTAGCGAACAATTCAAGGAGTCTGAAAAGCATTATCATACTGTTTACAAAGAAGACCTTGCAGTAAAATATGGGATTCAAAAATTTGAATTCCACCTCATCGGGCACACTTTTACAGTCAGACTGGATAACTCTGCTTTTCAAAAGGTACTGAATTTCAAAAATAAAGTACTACCGGACAAACAAGTTCTTCATTTAAAAGAATGGTTTTCCCAGTATGATTTCACAGTGCAGCACATCAAAGGTAATCAAAATCTCATTTCTGATCTTCTCTCTCGGCCTCTCCTAAAAAAGCCTCCTGTTCCTATCCTCATAACATCAATCACCTCTATCCCCCTGATAGTCATGGTAAACTCTCTTCCGAACCATGCTCTTAGCAAAAGGGTCTTCCCTCTTCAAGTTAGCTTTTCCTCACCTCGCCAAATTCAAGACTACGCCAAAAGATTTCTGTTCAGGTATTTTCTCACATGCATCGAGAAGATATCAGTGGTACCTTACCCAGTTTTCACCCTGACCAAATGTTCCTTCTTGGTCTCACCATTGATCCAACCAAACAGATCATAGAAAATCAATTATGGTTTTTCTGGTGTCTCACAGTCCTTTACGCAACCAAACTCATTTTCCCTACAGGGCCTGTCCTTGAAAAACTCATGGATCTTGTTGAAGCTCCTTTTCTCCTATGGACTCTCCTAGAATGGTTTTCTCCCATTCCTTGGTGGAGAAAACAATTTACTCAGATCAGCCAACGACAAAATCTTAACCGCTTACCTCCTCAGGAAGCTGCCCTGCACACCTCTGTGTTTATCGTCCACAGACCTTACTTTCAACATCCCGTCACCAAAATGTTTTGGACACAGCACCAAGCCTATGAATGGCAGACTTTCCTTCATCCTTACCCTCTTAATTTTGACCCACAAATCACAGGAGCACTCAAACAGTTTCTCCTTGACCTTAACCATGTCGAACCATCAAACTATGACATTCAACACACCTCTCTTGGACCACGGCATGAACTTATACACCTTTTCCCTTCAGTCTACTCTGATGAAAACCATCCTCCACAAGTCCAAACAAACACTGGCCTTGTAATCAAGGAAGAAAAATCTAATTACACAGACGTGCTTTTCCAGGATTCCTAACCCTTGGGAAGACTTCATATCTCTCCTTCCTTCCTCCAGCAGCACTTCACAGACCCAGGATCAGCAATCCTGCACTATGCAGTATCTCCCGTCCAGCTCAAAGCTCATTGTAGAAAAACACTTACCTTCCAACTTTCGTGATATGGTGATTCTCGGCCAGCGCCGTCCACCTAGCCCTGCTGATGTCATCAAGCGCCATCCTTATCTTTTTCCAGATACTCGACATGATCGTGATCTCAGAAAGAATGATGACACTGATAGCTCATCCGACTAAGCCAGCTATCATTCTCTTCAGATAGGGGTCCTGTCCCATCTTTTGTTTGCTTGTAATTATTATGTTTGTAATAAGTGCCTTCACATGGCACCAGTGTACTTTATCTTTATCTTTATCTTTATCTTTACTTCTGTAAAAGGAAGATTCACGTGATCTTTCCTTCAAGTTTGTCGACTTATTTTACTTTTACTTTTCAAAAGTAGATTCTTTTGAGGGTCCTGTCTCAAAGAATCCTATGCTCTCTTTGCCTATATAAGGATGTTCATTCTTTCCTTAGAGGCAAGTGAAAATCGATTGAAATCAAATATGGTTTACTAAAACCCATTTATCTTTCTTTATCTTATTTGAAGGAAACCAATGAGTATATTTGTTCACTTTCATCTTTAAACGAGTATGCTCTGCACCTGCCTCTTACGAGGATCCTGTGCATCAGAAAGTTTTCAAATCGATCCAGTCCAGCTTATTTTCATTAAATGAAAAGAGTATCAGACACAGTTCACCCTGTTGAATAGCCATGAAAGGCTTAAGTTATGGGTGGCAAGTGTTAAAGTACTCTCTTTGGTAATGACTTTAAGCTACTATCAGTGATCGGTAGTATATCGGTTGGAAACCCAAGCATGCAGGCTATTGGTCCAAAGGATACTATGTGTATCATTGCTCTGGTACAACAACGTCACGTACTCCGCGCACCGTCCTGTGGCAAAATCATGACTGTGTCTATGGAGGTGTAAGGTGTAGGAAGATCAAGAGCATGATTTTGGAGACGGTAGACCAGCTGATGGTGCAGAGTTGCCATCTTGGAGGTAACCACTTGTTCAGCTCATTGAAGTTGGATATGAACTTTCAAAGCTGTGGGCAAGTTTGGATCTTGCAAGGATAAATTGAAGTTTGGGTGGAAGGTGAGCAAAGCACTACCAGCATGGAGAGTTGTGAGGACTGTACCTATAACGGCATGTTGGTAGTCTTTGAACCTAGTGTCTAGGAGTGCTAGACGAGCAGTGACAGGAAGGCCTTTTCGACCATGGAGAGTAAGGATGAGACGAATACCACCTAGATGTAGATGAGTATAACCTTCTCGTTTCCAAGAGGTTATGAGCTCAGAAGGAATTTCTAAAGTGACATATTGCTCAACTAAAGTAGACTGGAGTGCACATTGATCAAGCTTAGACGACTGTATATACTCTTTAGGACTAGGACGAAGAGTAGAAATAAGAGTACGGATACTACGTACTAAAGGCATATTTCTTTTATACAAGGAGTAAAGACTAATCAGGGGCATGGATGACTCGTTGACTTATGCAGACTCAGGAATATTGGAATATTCTACTAAATTCTCTATTTTTGACGCAACTGACTTTGAACACGACGGAGGTAATGATGAAGTAGATGATAAAGTAACAGGAGTAATGGATGCAGTATTGTTTGCAGAAGTTGAAGCCATCGTTGGAAGTTTCTCTCTCAACGTTTCTAAGACAAACTCTCTCTAAGAATTACCATATACCACCCTCAGGAAGGACGAAACAGTGGCTCTGATACTATTTAGGTGATGAATGGTTAGTTATACCTTTTGGTCTTACTACTGCACCTAGTACTTTTATGAGATTAATGAATCATGTGCTGAATCATGTGCTGCATGCATTTATAGGTTAGTTTGTTGTTGTTAACTTTGATGATACTCTAGTGTACCGCAAGACTTTAAATACGCATATTGAGCATTTGCGATGTGTGCTAGATGTTTTGAGGAAAGCAAAGTTATACACTAATTATAAGAAATGAGCTTTTTGCATGGAAAAAGTTTTTTTTTCTTGGCTTTGTTGTTGGTGCAAATGGTATAGAGATGGATCAAGAGAAGGTTAAGGTTATTAGGGAGTGGCCAACGCCTAAGAGCACTTTTGAGGTAAGGAGCTTTCATGGTTTAGCTAGTTTTTATTAGCAATTTGTTAAGGATTTTAGCACTATTGCTGCACCTTTTATAGATGTTAGAATGTTGCATTTACTTGGTGTGTTGAATCGGATAAAGCATTCATTGATCTTAAAGAAAGGTTATGTTCTACGCCTGTTCTAGCATTACCTGGTTTTAACCGCACTTTTGAGATTGAGTATGATGCCTCAGGAATTGGTATTGGAGCTGTTCTGATGCAAGATCGAAGGCCCATTGCTTATTTTAGTGAGAAGTTGACTGAAGCAGCCTTGCGGTATTCTACCTATGATAAAGAGCTCTATGCGCTTGTGAGAGCCTTAGAAACTTGGTAGCATTACCTACAACCTAAGAAGTTTGTGATACATATTGATCATGAATCCTTAAAGCATCTAAAGAGCCAATGTAGGTTGAGTCAAAGGCATGCTACTTGGATAGAGTACATTGAGATATTTCTCCACATCATTTGGTATAAACAAGGTAAAGAGAAAAAAGTTGTTGACGCATTATCTCAAAGGTATGTGCTTCTTAATTCTTTGAGGAGTTATATGCCAATGATTCTTATTTTCTTGATGTGTTTGCTACATGTGAGCATGATGGTTATTTGTTTAGGGAATACAAGCTTTGTGTGCTTAATAGTTCTATTCGTGAGTTGCCAGTGAGAGAGGTAAATAGTGGTGGCTTGATGGGTCATTTTGGGGTTAAGAAAACCTTAGAGACAGCATGAGCATTTTTAATGGTTTGTATACGCCTTTACCAGTTCCTAGCGAGCCTTGGGTAGATATTCCTATGACTCGAAAGGGAAGAGATTTCATTTTTGTGATTGTAGACAGATTTAGGAAGATGGCACATTTCATTCCATGTTATCATCCACCTATATAGTTGTTTGCTCTTCAGGGAGGTACTGGGACTCCATGGTGTTTCTAAGAGTAATGTTTCGGATAGGTAAGTTAGGTACTAAACTTCTATTTTTTATTACTTGTCACCCTCAAACTGATGGCCAAACATAGTGGTCAATAGAACTTTAACTCAGCTTTTGCGCACTATCATTAATAAGAATTTGAAGTCTTGGGAAGACTATTTGCCATCTCTATTTCAGATTGTTTATGGTATTAATCCGTTTACTCCAATGGATTTGATTCCGTTGCCCGTTGATGCGAGAGCTAGCTTGGATGGTCAAAAGAAAGCAGAGTTGATAAAGTCCATTCATGTTTGATTTTTGAACTCGATGATTGGGCATAGGTTCACATGCGGAAGGAGAAGTATTCAACCTATAGGAAATTTAAGTTGCAACCTCGAGGCAATGGTCCATTTCAGATTCTGGAGCATATCAATGACAACGCTTATAAAGTGGAGTATAACATGTTTGCTACATTTAATGTTTCTATCTTTTCTCCCTTTGATGCAGGTTCAGATTCGAGGACGAACCCTTTTAAGAAGAGGGGGAATGATGTGATCCAAAGTGCTCAGGGCATTAAAGATCCGTTGCTTGTTCTAGAAGGGCCAATTACGAGAGCATCAGCTACGAAGATAAAAAAAAAAAAAAAAAAAGCAATGCAAGGATTTGTTCAAGCTACTTCAGATGAATTTAACTCAACTTCAATTTGCAAGAGACCAATATTCAAGATGGGCATGAAAGAGGAGAAACCAGCCTTGGTAGTAGAATAAGGGTTGGAAAAATAATTCTAAAGCTGTAGCTGCATTCCTTAAGTTAAGAGCTACGAAACGTATATTGTAGGCCCAAATCTGACATCATATGCCCAGGTTATGGTTCGTTTAAAATCAGTGGCTCTGCAGGCCAAGGCCCATGCATCTTTGAGTTTTAATTTCAGGGTTTTTCCGTGTTTTTAAGTAAAATTAAGGTTAGCGACACTATTTATACACTCTTTTATGTTCTTTGAACATATTTTTGACAATCTTGAGTTTGATATCATTGGAGAGAATTTTCTCAACTTGTTCTTGAAAGAACTTTCAACTTATCAAAGGAGTCACTAACCTTTGTGGTGTCTTAGCTTGTCAAGGGTTTGGATCTTTTATCCAAATTCTGATCATATTGGCTTTCCTGGGTTCTTATTCTCATCAAAGTCTTGTGTTCTAAAATCATTTATTCAGTAAAAGTGTTATGGAGGAATCACACGAGGACTGAATGTAATATCACCACTTATTCCTAGTGATCTCCCAACTCCTCTGATAGTGAAGACATGACTATCATTCACACAATGCAACAGTTCCAATCCTCTCAGTAGTTGTCCCCAACACCTTCAGTAAAGATTCATCTGTTACCATCCAAGTTTGGTAAACCAATTCCCCTTATTACCAAAGTTTGGTAAACCAATTCCCCTTCTTGATACTGGTGCTCAGAAAAGTATGCTCAATCCCTCTATTCTACCAGAACATCACTGGCAAAAACACACCGAGTTACCAATCTAATTACCAAAAAATCCATTGGTATCTAGTTCTTTCCTAACTATATCATTTGGCCCAAACTTGTTGGTTCAACTCTGCCAGATAAAGACCTTTTAATAGGGTTTGATCTCATTCACCTTCAAACAGATGTTTCAGCCTTATACAAATGTCCTTTATGGGATTTCAGCTAAGTGGAGTCAGAATGTAGCAGAGGAGTACTTATAGACATGGTAATTGTTTGGTTTGATTTGCTAGAGACAAGGAACATCCGATGGACATGGTTTGCATCAAAATATGGCAGAGCATAGGTTGTCATTGTGTAGTGGTTTCCCCCTTGCTTATCAAGAATATGTTTTTCTACAAATATGAGGGCCCAAAAGGGGAAAAATGTTTCAGTTGATTCAAAATCAAACTTCAAAAGCATCTATATTGATGAAGAATGTTCAATCTTCATTCTGAATTTCTAAAGAAACTTATAAGTGAGCCACTTGGCCTTTAGTCAAGTGGTTAGGTTGTGAGGGCAGTCGTTCAAATCCCCACAATACTCTCTTTCCGTCCTCAATTATACAATATAATTTAGTGGAGGCAGTCTTCTTCCTTACACAATGTGAGTGGAGTAGACATCCCTCAAATATTAGTGAGGGTCAAAAATCCGAGCAGTACTTCACAAGATTTAATATAAACTGATTGCAGTAATTGTTGATTGTAAATATCAATAATCTCATGTAATATTAGTTGTATTCTATGGTTGAGGTCAAGGAGAAACTGTTTTAGTGCCCTTGTGATTTGTGGGTCAAAATTAAGAGGATAAGGATGAGGGAAAGTCTGCCATTCATAGGCTTGGTCTTGTGTCCAAAACATTTTAGTGACAGGATGTTGAAAGTAAGGTTTATGGACGATAAATACAGAGGTGTGCAAGGCTGCTTCCTGAGGAGGTAAGCGGTCAAGATTTTGTCGTTGGCTTATCTGAGTAAATTATTTTCTCCACCAAGGAATAGGAGAGAACCATTCGAGGAGAGTCCAGAGAAGAAAAGGGGCTTTAGCAGGATCATGAGTTTTTCAAGGACAGGGCCTATAGGAAAAACTAACTTAGTTGTATAGAGGACAGTGAGACACCAGAAAAACCATAATTGATTTTCTGTGATTTGTTTGGTTGGATCAATGGTGAGACCAAGAAGGAACATTTGGTCAGGGTGAAAATTGGGTAAGGTGCCACTGATATCTTCTCGATGCATGTTGAGAAAATACCTGAACAGAAATCTTTTGGTGTAGTCTTGAATTTGGTGAGGTGAGGAAAAACTAACTTGTAAAGGGAAGGCTCTTTTGCTGAGCCACTGTTTTGTCCTTCCTGAGGGTGGTATATGGTAATTCTTAAAGAGCTTGTCTTAGAAACGTTGAGAGAGAAACTTCCAAACATGGCTTCAATCTCAAACAATACTGCATCAGTTACTCCTGTTACTTTATCGTCTACTTTGTCGCTCCCTCCATCATGTTCCAAGTCAGTTGCGTCTAAAATAGAAAATCTGGTAGAATATTCTTATATTCCCGAGTCTGCACAAGTTAGTGAATCTGCTATGCCGTTAATTAGTCCCTATTCCTTGTATAGGCGAAATACGTCTTTAGTTCGTAGTATCCGTACTCTTATCTCTACTCGTCGTCCTACTCCCAAAGAATATATTCAGTCGTCTAAGCTTGATCAGTGTGCTCTTCAGTCTACCTTATCTGAGCAATATGTCACCTTAGAAATTCCTTCTGAGCTCATAACCTCTTGAAAACGAGAAGGTTATACTCATCTACATCTAGGTGGTATTCGTCTCATCCTTACTCTCCATGGCTAAAAAGGTCTTCCGGTTACTGCTCGTCTAGCACTTCTAGACACCAGATTCAAAGACTACCAACATGCCGTTATCGGTACAGTCCTCACAACACTCCATGCCGGTAGTGCTTTGATCACTTTTGACCCAAATTTCAACCTATCCTTGCAAGATCCAAACTTGCCCACAGTTTTAAAAGTTCAGATCCAACTCCAAGGAGCTGAACAAGTTGTCACTTCCAAGATGGCAACTCTGCACCATCAGCTGGTCTACCGTCTCCAAAATCATGCCCTTGATCTGCCTACTCCTTACACTTCCACAGATACAGTCATGATTCTGGCTGATACAGACACTACTCCCACAATCATCCAAATTCCCAGGCAAATCTCCAAACCTGACCTCCTAAAGCTTATGCCTTTGGAATGGCTCACGAATTACGAGCAATTCCACCAAAACTCCCAACCAATTCAAACTTCACAGGCTATGTTTGAAAAACGGAATGATGGAACCGTTCGCATGACTTTCAAACAGCCCCAGGCTTCAGAACAAGAACAGACTCTTCTCAGACTATCTTTTACAGCAATGATCCAGTCAGTCCCAAATGCCCAGGAAAAAATACCCATCTATTCTTTTGACAAAGATGGTAATCCTATCTATGTCGCAAAGATTGATGGTCACTTCATCTGGGATGTCCCTGGTTCTGGTATGTGTGACCCAGGATGTACTTGCCTTGATGATTATTATCTTGAAGATGATGAAGATAATGAACCTCGCCGTAGGCGAAGAGGAAAGAAAATCATCCATCCTCGGTCTCCTTGCAGATCTCTTTCTCCTCCTCCTCCAGAACCTCCAAAACCTGCTCCTCCTTTGCCTATCTACAAAAAAGCCTTGAAGATAATCAGATCTGAGCAATCCTATGCTCCTCCTTGTAGATCTGACTTACCTCTGCTTTTGCCAACACCGCCACAACCCTTGGCTTGCTATATGTTTACCCCGGTTTCTCCGGCGTATACATCACAATTTCCTGCTCTTAAAAAGTCCGTGGATCAACAGACATCCACAGTTTCCCGACCTTATGTCCCTTCAGCCATAGCTTCAAATGGCCAACCTGAAGAACCAAGACCCTTTGAAACAGTCTTGAATTGGCAAACACAGAATGCCTTAGCTCATAACAATATGCTCCAGAAAATCGATTCAAAGATCGGAACTGTTACTGAACAGATCCAAGCCACTTCATCTCAGGTTGACAACCTGGCTTCCAGGCTTGAACAGATCCACCTTGGCCTAAAGAATTGTATTCAACAACTTGATACTGAGCTCAGACAAATGATCCAACACAGCTATTGGGGTCCTGAGTTTACCCAGAAAGAAGCTGAAATCAGAAGGCTAAAAGCTGAGCTTTCTAGAATTGAAGCTGACAAGCAACCTCCACTGTTTCCACCAACAAATCAGTTACCTTCTTTTACTCCAGTATTCAGCCAATATCAACCTTTCTATAATCCCTCACAAACCAAAAAACCTACAGGTTATTCCAAAGTATTTGGAATGACTTCTACCCTCTTCCGAAAGCCAACAAAACCTCAAGCTCCAACGTATGTGCCAAAACCGAAACCAACTCCGGTTCAACAACCAACTCAAGCCTCTTCATCCTATACTGCACCTCCACAGCAATCTCATACTCCTCACTCTCCAAGATACACCCAATTTCCAAAACCAGTGTCTATGCCTCCTCTTACAATATCTGAGCCAACTCCTCCTCCACCAGACACGTCTCATTTCACCCAAAAAGATAAACAACCTGCAGATCCTTACACAACTCATATGCTATCTCAGCATACGCTTTCTTCAAATCTTCCTCCTAATGAAGATTCTGCAGATGAGTTATCTACTCAGTCCTCTGAGTCCTCAAGCCTTAATGCATCTACTCTACCAATAGAATCCTCTTCTGATTCTGAAAGGGATTATGCAGATGTTTCCCGTCTTCTCATGGTAGATACAAACCCTAATGCTCCCATGTCACCACCTGAAGAAACTACTGAGGATCCTATCAACTTTGAGGATCTTCCCCATGAAGTCCCTCATGCGCCACAACAACCTGCTTCAACCAAACCATCAAATGGTCCCTGGTTCACTTTTGATGATGTTCCTCGCATCAAATGGCCTGCTAGAATTCAAGAATTTTCTGCCTGGATTGATCTCCAGCTGACCAGACCAGATACTGATCTTCCAACTGTCCTCAGAGAATTCGCAACCCGGTTTTTGGGTTCACTCCGAGATTGGTGGGATAGTCTTGGAGAATACAGACAGTTACAGATCATACAATTTCCAAATGCTGCTTCTGTTCTTGGCACCATTTATGAAACCTTTATTGGTGAATCCACTGCAGCATTAGATATTGCCAGAAAGGAATACATGTAAATGAAGTGTTGTTCCCTGCAACAGAAAGATCTAGATTATCACTTCAAACAAATGTCCACTTTGTTCTACAAACTTGGTGGCTTCAATGATTCCACTTTAAAGCATGTCTTCATTGCCTCTCTCCCCAAAGAGATTCAAGCAGACCTCAAAGGCCAGTTACAAACGCTTCACTTAAGCGTTGACAATCTTTCTCTAGGAAAGATTTATTAGCTTGCACTTTTCTGTTTATAGCGCATCTGTGAGAGAAAAGAATTCTTCAAAGATCTCATAAAGAACAACCAGCCACTCAAGAGTGCATGCAAGAAACCTCATCTACAAATCAAATGCAAAGATGAAAAAAAGTGTCACTGTTCCCCGAAAAAATCCAGACACTTCACCAAATACAAAACCAAACGTTCAGCCAATCCATCTAAACCTCGGTCAAAGAAATTTTATCGCTATTTCAGGCGAAAAGATCCCTCAAAGTCCAGATCAGCAAAATACAGCCGTTGTTTTCTTTGCAAAAAGAAAGGCCACTTTGCAAAGGATTGTCCTAATAAACCTGCCAAGTCTGCCCGGCTCATCCAACATCTCCAGTCATCTCTTTCTCCAACAGATGACATCGAGTCTCTCTATTCTGAACAAGAATATGCAGACCAAGATACAGCCTTTGCCTTGGCTTCCTCAGATAGTGAAGATAGTGTAGTTGACGATTCTGATATTGTCCATGCTATCCAACCAGGGACAACAGCTTCTCCAGCTCTGCTAGCACAACCCCATGTTCCTTCAATCAAAATCCACATTGTCCCCAGCAAGTATGAAAAACTTGTTCCTGCCATTGGATTCATTGACACAGGCTCTCAAAGAAGTATGCTCCATACTTCCATTCTTCCTGCTCACCTCTGGACTACTCATCATGAATACTTTAGAGCCGCAGATGGCCAACTTTTCCAAACTCACTTGATCACCAAACACCCTGTTGGGATTCAACTCTTCTCCAATTGCATCATTTGGTCCAAACTCATTGGATCAGACTTACCCAACAAAGACTTGCTCATTGGCTTTAACCTCATCTCCAAAACCTCTAAGATCCACATCATTGCAGATGGTATCTTGTACAAGAAGCAATACAAAGCTTATACAAACGGATCAGCCCATTTCCCAAAAGCTTCTAAAATTTTGTGCTGATTCTCATACACAGTTCAACCATCCTTTTCCCCTTTGGAAAAATCCAAATTTCTTTATTAAGCTTCCCTTTAAGCTTAATGAGGATCTTAATCCTACCAAAGCCACTCATCCTGGCATGTCACCTTCAGACCTCCTCTTGGCCCAACAAGAATGTGCCCAGTTGCTCCAACAAGGCCTTATTGAGCCCACAGACTCTCAATGGGCTTGCCAAGCCTTTTATGTGGAAAAACGGTCTGAAAAGGTTCGGGGAAAAAAGAGACTGGTCATTGACTATCAACCCTTGAACTGTTTCCTCAGGGATGATAAATTTCCTTTGCCCAATATTCAGTCCTTATTTGTCCATCTCCAAGATGCAAAGGTATTTTCTAAATTCGATCTCAAAGCTGGTTTTTGGCAACTTGGTGTTCACCCTGATGACCGGCCCAAAACTGCCATCCTTCTTGAGGAAGTAAATGGAAAAGAACATTTTTGTGCACATGCAAGTGGCAAATTCTCCACCGCGGAACAGAATTATCATGTGATCTATAAAGAGATCCTAGCAGTAAAGTATGGCATAAAGAAATTTGAATTCCACCTCATCAGCCATAACTTTCTTGTCCTGACTTGATAATTCGGCTTTTCCAAAAATCCTTGACTTCAAACAAAAAACACTCCCAGACAAAAGACTCCTCAGTTTAAAGACTTGGTTCTCCCGATATGACTTCACAGTCCAGCGTATAAAAGGGGATACAAACCTCATCCCTGATCTCCTCACCAGACCACCAGCCTCCAAAGAAATTGTCCATATCTCCTAAAATCTCTCATTTCCAGTCATAGCAATGGTGACTCCTTCAGTTCCTCTTTTATCCCAATCTACTCATCCATATATGAACCATGCTTTATCTATCAGAGCTTTTCCTCCACAAACCACTTTCTCCAGTGTCCATCAAATTCAAGATTATGCCAAAAAGTTTATCTTTCGATATCTTTTTAATGTCCAACATCACACCCCTGAAAGTTTCCTTTCTTTCCATCCTGACTGTGTATTTCTTACAGGTCTTTTCCTTCATCCTACCAGAGCATTCACAGATGATGAGTTATGGTACATGTGGTGCCTCACGGCATTGTATGCTACTACTCTTACATTTCCTCTTGTTCCTTTACAGAATCACCTCAATCATCACCAGAATGCAACTTCCCTCGTCTGGACCCTCCTGGAATGGTTTTCTCCACTTACATGGTGGCGGAAAGAACTCCACACTCTTTACTACCAAAACAATCTCCACCATCTTCCACCAAACCAACCAACCAGTATGTCTCCGTCTTCATTGTCCACCGACCCTATTTCCAACATCCAGTCACACGTTTGTTCTGGACACAAAACCAAGTGTACGAATGGAATACCTTTCCAAGTACATTTCCTCTCTTCTATCATCCACCAGTTATCTCTGAACTTAAAAGGTTCCTCTATGAACTCAACCACTACAGTCCTCCTGAAAGTCTTATTCACCATACTTCTCTCGGTCCTCAGCATGAGATGCTTTTTATTCCTACTCCAGGCCAAGATCCCACTCATGTCACAAATCATTCTCCTCCAGCCTCCGGTATTGTTATCAAGGAAGAACTTCCTGATTACACAGATGTCCTATGGTAAGATTCCCAAGATCCATGGGAAGAATTCATGTCTCTCTTCTCCCAACCTCATTCAGATACACCAATCCAAGTTCCTGATCTGACATGTACAGAAGCTCCATCCTCCAGTATGTTCAACACCCCAGGATCCAGCTCACAAGCTCCAGATCCGAATGTGGCCTCCAGTTCTCAACCACCTTACTGCTACTCACCTGATCCATATAAAGGTACCACCAAGTATCCTTTACATTATGAATCACTCCCTTGCGGACACTTCCGACCTGTCTATGACAATGAACTGCCATCTCCTCCATCTGAAAGACAGACGTACCGTTTCATGCCAGAAGTTCCTCCCTCTGATATTCCAGATCGCTACGCGGACCCGCCAAAGCGAAAGCCGAAGATTAAAGTCCGGTACCAAGATGCTTGCCCCTGCTCCGCAGACTGTTCCCACTACACCACCTATTATTCTACGGGTGACACTACCGACAGCAGTAGCACTGACGGTGATGGTGACATCGCCTATGACACAAGCTAGTCCCTCCGGACCACAAGAAATAGCCAGCTGTCTTGTATATTATGCTTTTACTTGGATAAGGGTCCTGTCTTATCCATATGCTTTATTTCAAAAGCTTTGTCGCTTTGTCATAATTAGTGTGCTTGTCTTTTTCCTTTTTTACTTTTAGCGTGGTGTGTTCTCCTCCTTTCCTTTTGTCTCCAAAGGTGTGCCGTCTTACTACGTGGACGGTTTTCTTCCATGTATGGTCTTTATGGGTGTGCTCATGAGTGTGTTGTCTAAAAAGGTGTGCTTACTTTGTCAAGTACGGTGTGCTTGGTTCCTCTCCTATATAAAGGGGTCTTGTAAGCCTTTCAAGGCAAGAAGAAATCAATCAATAATATATAAAGTTTGCTTACCTTATGGCTTTCTAAGTTTCTCATCTCTCTCTCAACTCTCTTAGACATCTCAATAGGAACTTCCATAGTTCATCTTTTATTTTTGATCAACAAGTATGCTCTACACTTGCCTCTCTGAGGATCCTGTGTATCAGAACGTTGTGAACTAACTCCATGTGTCTTAACCTCTCAGATTCAAACAGTTAAGCCCAGTTCCGAAGTCACCGTTGTGCCTCTAATGGCTGTTTAGGTGAATAAGTAGGGTTAGTGGTAAGACTGTTAGAAGAATGTCAGTGTTAAGTCCTGTTATTGTTCACTAAATCGTCCGGTATATCGGCTGGAATACCCGAGCATGTGGACTACTGGTCCAAAGGATTCTTTGTGAATCATTGCTCTGGTTTAACAACGCCACGTACTGACGCATTTGGTGGTATATGACACTCAGAAGCAATACAAAGCTTATACAGACGTTCTCCGTTTGTATTCTTTATCCGATGCAATACCATCATATCAATTGATGTTATGAGGATAGGAACAGGAGGCTGTTTGGAGAGAGGCCGAGAGAGAAGATCAGGAACGAGATTTTGATTACCTTTGATGTGTTGCACTGTGAAATCATACCAGGAAAACCATTCTTTTAAACGAAGAACTTGCTTGTCCGGTAGTGCTTTATTTTTTAAATTCAGTACCTTTGGAAAAGTAGAATTATCTAGTCTGTCTGTGAAAGTGTGCCCAATGAGGTGGAATTCAAATTTCTAAATCTCATATTTTACTGCAAGGACTTTTTTGTAAACAGTATGATAATGCTTTTCAGACTCCTTGAATTGTCCACTAGCATGTGCGCAGTATTCTTTTTTGCCATTGAGTCTTTCGAGAAGCACGGCACCCCAGAAATTATCACTAGCGTTGGTCTGGAGAATTCGGTGGCCGACAGATGGAATCCTGAGTGGGCGATGTGTTTGACAAAGTTGCTTTAGCTTTTAGACAGCTATTGTTTGTAGAGGACCCCATGGAGGGGCTGTCTTTTTTAGCATAGCTGACAAGTGGCTGGTGTGCTGGACCACTTTTGGAAAAAAAGTCTCTGAGGTAATTCACAATCCCGAGGAACTGTTGGATCTGGTGTTTGGTGAGATGTTTATTTGGGAAGTGTAGTAGTTCTTGGGCAATATGTGGACCTGGGCGGTATTTTCCATTTTCTATTATCATTTCGAGGAATTCAATAGAAGATTGGCCAATAACGCTTTTCTTTGGAGAGATCATGATGCCATATGTTTTGATGAGATGGGTGAATTGATCAAGTAAGGCCTGATGAGATTCATGGTCTTTGGAGAAGAGGAGGATGTCATCTATGTAGATCAGGGCTTGTGAAAGTATGGGCTCAAAAATGCAGGTCATGGCCCGTTGGAATATGGATGGTGCTGTTTTGAGTCCAAAGGGAAGAACAGTCTACTGATAATGGGCATTGGGAATACAAAAGGCGGTTTTGGGCCGTTCTGAGGGCTTAATACCCAATTGCCAAAATCCAGACTTAAGGTCAAATTTGGAAAACACAGTGGCTTTGTTCAGGTGGACAAAGAGAGAACCTATTTTGGGTAGAGGAAATTTGTTATCTTTTAAAAAATTATTTAAAGGCTGGTAATCTATGACAAGATGCTTTTTTCCTCTTTTGACTTCTGACCGTTTTTCAACGTAGAAGGCTTGACAGGTCCAATCAGAATGGGCTGGCTCAATAAGACCTTAGGCTAGAAGTTCAGAACATTCGGTCTGGGCTAATTTGAGGTCTGAAGGTGTCATTCCAAGATGAGTGGCTTTAGTGGGATTTACATCTTCATTGAGCTTAAAAGGTAACTTAACGAAGAATGTAAGGTTTTTCCACAGAGGTGAAGGATGGATAAATTGGCTATGGCTGTCAGGATAGAAAGGAAGAAGTTCATCACGAACTGATTGGTATAATGGAGGAGCATCGGTTAAGGCAAACATCTTAAGGATTTTGGTATAAGGTTGGAACATCTGTTTGTACCAAATACCAGTGACAGTGATATGAAGATGTTTGGCAAGCTGAAGAATATCAAACCCAATCAGCAAGTCTTTGTCAGGAAGGGTAACCTACGACTTTGACCCATACGGTACAATTTGGAAAGAATTGAATACCTATAGGTTTTTTGGAAATCAAATGGGATTGGAATAACTCACCATTTGTTGCACGGTAGTATTCTACATGTTTTTCCCAACAATGGGCTGGAAGGATGGAAGGATTCATCATACTATTTTGGGAACCAGTATCTAGGAAACCTATGACGGGAATAGGAGTAACATATTTGGAAGGAAGGACATGGAGTTTGATGGATGGAGTAAGAAGGGGTGACAGTGAGTGACTGACCTGGTAGACTGGAACTGGAAGACATTCATCATCACTACTGGAAGGATCTGCTTGTAGAGCGAAAACTGTATGCCAATGCTGATCTACTCTCTGACTCTGAAGATATTGAATCCTGCTTCTCAGAGCAAGATGTTTATGATGAGCATACAGTGTTTGCTCTTAAAGCTGATCCTTCCAGCAGCAGTGATGAAGAAGATGATTCCCTCTCTGTTCCTGTGTACAAAGTACAATAAGAGATAAAGAAAGAGCTTCGCAACCATGGCATCCAGTTCAAACTCAAGTGAGATTTCTCCTGTTACTCTATCTTCTACTTTATCCTTACCTAAATCGTGCACAAAACACTCTGCTTCAAAAATAGAGAATCTTATAGAATATTCCTATATTCCCAACTCTGTACAGATCTCTGAGTCTTCTATGCCCCTCATCTCTCCATACCAGTTGTATAAACGAAACACTTCTCTTACCCGTAGTATCCGTACACTCATTTCTACCCGTAGACCTCATCCTAAAGAATATGTCCAGTCCTCTAAACTAGACCAGTGTGCTATCCAAGCCACCCAGGCTGAACAATATATCACCCTTGAGATTCCACTAGAACTCATCACCCAGTGGAAACGTGAAGGCTACACCCATCTCCATCTTGGAGGTGTACGCCTGATCCTTACTCTCTATGGCCGTAAAGGTCTCCCTGTCACAGCTAGAATAGCCCTGCTTGACACCCGATTCAAGGAGTACCAACATGCTGTCATAGGTACCATCCTTACCACTTTACATGCTGGCAGTGTTCTCCTCACTTTCTACCCAACTTTAACCTTTCTCTTCAAGACCCAAATCTCTCCACAACCTTTAAAGTCCAGATTCAGCTCCAAGGAGCAGAACAAACCGTAACCTCAAAATAGCCACTCTCCATCACCAACTTGTGTATCGTTTGCAAAACCATGCACTCGATCTTCCTACTCCTCACACCACCACAGATACCCTCATGATCTTAGCCGACACTGAGACTATTCCTACTATAGTCCAGATTCCCAAACAGATTCCTAAATCTGAGCTCCTTAAGCTTATGCCTCTGGAATGGCTTTCCAACTATGAGAAGTTCCACCAGAACTCTCAGCCTCTACAAACCACAGAAACATCCTTTGAGAGAAGAACAGACGGCACAGTCAAAATGACTTTCCAGTCTCCTACTGAGCCTCTCAGTAAAACACCATCTTTCTCCTACACTGCTATGATCACTGCAGTAGACCATCCTCAGGAAAAAGTCCCTATTCATTCTTTTGGCTCAGATGGCTATCCAGTTTACGTCGATAAAATAGATGGCCATTTCATATGGGATGTTCCAGGTTCAGGCATGTGTGATCCCGGCTGCACCTGCCTACAAGACTACTATTCCTCTGATGAGGATGAAGATGAACCAAGAAGGCGCAGAAGGCGCAAAAAGAAGGTGATCCATCCTACTCCTTGCAGATCTCCTTCTCCTCCTCATCCGGAGCCTCCTAAACCTGCACCACCTTTGCCTATCTACAACAGAGCCCTCAAGATCATCAGATCTGATCCCTCATATAAACCCTGTAGGTGGCGCGGAGTACGTGACACATATTTCTAGCTCACTGTCAGTATTTAAACACAGTACTTCAACACTTACCACCCAAAACTCAAGCCTTCCATGGCTACTTCAACAGGGTGAACTGTGTCTGGTACTATATTTATATATACTGAAACTAAGCTGAAACCTGGATCATACGAAACTTTCTGATGCACAGGATCCTCATAAGAGGCAAGTGCAGAGCATACTCGTTATAGATGTGAGTGAACCGATATTTTTATTGATTCCCTTCTAATTGAAGATAAAGAAAGAAAGAGGAGATTAGCAAACCATAGTTGTATTTCACAAGAGAGATTACAAGTGAAAACTCTGTCTAACCCTGCCGAAATGAAGAGAAATGAATTCTCTTATATAGGCAAGAGGAGAGCATAGGATACCTTTGGGACAGGACCCACCAAAGGAATCTACTTTTACAAAAGTAAAGCAATAATTTAAAAGCAAACTCCGACAAGATAAGGAGATAAGAGGGAATCTCCTTTTATAAAAGTAAAAGCTAAAAAGCAAAAGCAAAAGACACACTTATTGCCATGTGCTGGCAATTATTACAAAATTTAATAATTATACAAGACAAAATGGGACAGGACCCCCATTTGTAGTGGCAGACAGCGGGAATCAATCTGAGCAGCTGTCAATGTCATCATTATCACCAAGGCTGGGACTGTTGAGGTCGTTGTTGCTGTGTGGGCCACAACGGAATTGGAGCACTCTCTTGTTGCGTTGTATGTCTTCTATAGGAACAGGAGGACGAACTTCACCAAAAGAACTTTGGATGGTTCGTGAAGTGGATGGCATACTCTGTTGTATGATGAGCTTGGAGTTGGAAGGAAAATGCTGCATGGAACACGATTGTTGGTCTGTCGACTGAGAAGTGGATTGTTCTGCAAGCTGAGAGGAGGATTGAGAAGTATTGTTAAGGTGAGGTTGTGGGAAGAGAGAGAGAAATTCTTCCCAAGGATCCTGGGAATCTTGAAAAAGAAGATCAAGTCGGTCTGGCTTTTCTTCTTTAATGACTAACCCAGAACTGGTTTGAACTTGAGGAGGATGAACTTCGTCAGAGAAGACAGCAGGAAATATGGAGACTAGTTCATGCTGAGGACCAATGGAGGTATGGGTTATGGTACTATCAGGAGGTGGCACATGGTTTAAGTCAAACAGGAACTATTGTAGACATCCTGAGACTTGTGGGTCTGAATGGATGAGATAAGGATGAGGATAAGTACCCCATTCATAAGCTTGGTCTTGGGTCCAAAACATCTTAGTTTCATGGTGTTGGAAGTACGGACGATGGACAATGAAGACAGAAGTATGGAGGTTGGCTTCATGGGCAGGCATATTGTCAAGGTTTTGTCGTTCACTTATTTCAGCGAGGGTTCTTCTCCACCAAGGAAGAGGAGAATACCATTCAAGGAGAGTCCAAAGCAGAGAAGCTGCTTCAGCAGGATTATTAAGTTGTCTGAGAACTGGTCCGAGAGGGAGGACAAGTTTGGTAGCATAGAGGACAGTGAGACACCAGAAAAACCAAAGTTGGTTTTCTGTGACTGGTTTGAAAGGTTCTAGGGTAAGACCTAGGAGGAACATTTGTTCAGGGTGAAAGGAAAGAAGGGCACTTCGGATACTATCATGTTCGATATTCAGAAAATATCTAAACAGGAAATGTTTGGCATAGTCTTGGATCTGGTGTGGAGAGGAGAAAGTCATTCAAAGCAGGAAGCTTCTTTTGCTAAGAGCATGTTCAGGAACATTGGTAACCATTGCTATGAGCGGGAAGGAAAAAGAAGAAGTGATAAGAATAGGTAGAGAGTCAGGAGGTTTCTTTACAGGTCGGGAGAGAAAATCTGGAATGAGATTTTTCTTACCAGAGATATGTTCGACTGTGAATTCATACCTCGAGAACCATTCTTTTAAACGCAAAATTTTTTTGTCAGGTAGCTGCTTGTTCTTGAAGTGGAGAATCTTTGGAAAAGCACAGTTGTCAAGTCTGACGGTAAAGACATGGCCGATGAGGTGGAATTCAAACTTTTGAATTCCATATTTCACGGCTAATGCTTCTTTGAACACTGTGTGGTAATGCTTTTCAGCTGGCCTGAATTGTCCACTAGCATGAGCACAGTAGCTTTCTTTTCCATTGATGCTTTCGAGGAGGACAGCTCCTCAGTAATCATCACTTGCGTCTGTCTGAAGTATGCGGTGGCCGACAGATGGGATATGGAGATCGGCTTTTGGCAAAGCTGCTTTAGTTCTTTCATAGCTGTTGTCTGGAGAGGACCCCAATGAGGGGCTGTCTTTTTCAGCATGGCGGACAGGTGGCTGGTGTGCTGTATTACTTTTGGAAAGAAATCTCTGAGATAATTAACAATTCCAAGGAACTGTTGTATCTGATGCTTAGAGAGATTGACATCTGGAAAGTGATGTAATTCTTGGGCAATGTGAAGACCTGGACGGTATTTACCATTCTCAATGATCATTCCTAAGAACTTAATGGAGGATTGACCGATGACACTTTTCTTGGATGAGATCATGATACCGTGGGCTTTGACAAGATTGAAGAATTGACCCAAAAGAAGTTGGTGAGACTCATGGGTTGGAGAGAACAGGAGGATATCATCAATATAGATAAGGGCTTGAGACAGAATGGGCTCAAAGATACGAGTCATGGCCCGTTGGAAAATGGATGGTGCAGTCTTGAGGCCAAATGGCATAACAGTCCATTGATAGTGGGCATTTGGAATACAGAATGCGGTTTTGGGCCGCTTAGAAGGATCTATACCCAATTGGCAAAATCCTGATTTTAAATCGAATTTGGAAAACACAATGGCGTTATTTAGATGGACAAAAAGGGAATTGATTTTTGGAACGGGAAATTTGTCATCTTGTAGGAAACAGTTTAAGGGCTGGTAATCTATAACAAGACGTTTTTTTCCCACGACGGATTTCTGACCTTTTTTCTACATAGAAGGCTTGGGCTAGGAGTTCTGCACATTCAGATTGGGCTAACTTGAGATCTGAGGGAGTCATCCCTGGATGGGTTGCTTTGGTAGGATTAATATCCTCGTTAAGCTTAAATGGAAGCTTAATGAAGAACTCTGGATTTTTCCACAAAGGTTTAGGATGGATGAATTGACTATGGTTTTCGGGACAATAAGGAAGAAGTTTATCACAGAAAGGTTGGTAAGAAGGAGGAGCATCTGTGAGAGCAAACATCTTAAGGACCTTAGTATACGGCTGGAACATTTGTTTGTACCGAATACCTGTGACTGTGATTTGGAGACGTTTGACTGACTGGAGGAGATCAAATCCTATCAGGAGATCTTTGTCAGGGAGATTAGAGCCTATGACTTTAACACAGACAGTACAATTTGGAAAAAATTGAATTCCTATGGGTTTTTTGGAAATCAGATGAGACTGGAACAATTCACCATTGTCGGCTCTATAGTATTCTGTATCGTGTTCCCAATATTTGGCAGAAAGAATGGAAGGATTTAACATGGTTCGTTGAGAACCTGTATCTATGAAACCAATAACAGTAATGGGAGTAGAATACTTTGATGGAAGGATTTGAATCTTGACTGAAGGAGTAGGCAGAAGTAGAGGAGAAGAAGGAGGAAGAGATCGTTGTACCTTGTACACAGGAACAGAGAGGGAATCATCTTCTTCATCACTGCTGCTGGAAGGATCAGCTTTAAGAGCAAACACTGTATGCTCATCATAAACATCTTGCTCTGAGAAGCAGGATTCAATATCTTCAGAGTCAGAGAGTAGATCAGCATTGGCGAGATGCTTGATAAGTCGGGCTAATTGGGCCGGCTTGTTTGGACAATTTTTTACATAGTGGCCTTTTTTCTTGCAGATGTAGCATCTGCTGCCTTTGACTTTTCTGTACTGGCTTGGATCCTTTTTTCTGAAGTATCTGTATGGGGCCTTTGGATTTTTTGGAGTGTTTATGTTTGGACTTGTAGAAGTGTTTAGAGAAATGGGCTTTCTTTTTGGGCTTACACTCACAATTTTTCTCTGATGGACATTTGATGGCAAGATAGGGCTTTTTGCAGGCTGACTTAAAAGGCTCTTTCCGTTTGATCAGTTCGGAGAAGAACTCTTTCTGTTCACACATTTTATCTAGGCAAGCAACTGCAAACTGGTAGATCTTACCAAGAGGAAGTTGTCCAATATCAAGCTTATGGGCATTGACTTGTCGTTGAAGTTCTGGCTGCAACTCTTTGGGTAGGGAGGCAACAAAAACATGCCGTAGAGATGGATCATTATATCCATTAAGCTTGTAATAGAGCTGTGACATCCGCTTGTAATGATATTCCAAGTCTTTCATTAACAAGGAACAACACTTCATCTGATGATACTCACATCTGTGAAGCTCTGTAGCAGTACCTGGTTCTCCAAGAAATTGCTCATAGAGATGTGAAATGGCAGGGGCAATAGGAAGTTGGCAGAAAGACATTTGTCTGTATTGGCCAAGGCTATCATACCAATCTCTGAGTTGACCTGTGAATCTTGTGCAAAATTCTTTGAGAACATTTTGACTGTTAGCTCCGGAACGTAACATCTGGACATCAATCCAAGCGCACATCTCCTGAAAACGATTATACCATTGTTTTCGAGGAATGTCATCAAGGGTGAACCATGGACCATTAGAAGGTTTAAAAGATGGTTCTGCTTGGCTTTGTTGACTGGATTGCCCTGGTTCTGGGGGAGCAAATTGGTTAGCAGTTTCTTCTTCTGTTGGAGGTGAAGGTGTTTCAGGGACTTCAGTGGTTTGAGGCTCATTTGATCCGGTAGAAGGTTGGACCATGAGGAGTTTAGAGACATCAGCATAATTGGCTTCAGAATCTGAAGAAGTAGGAATAGATTCAACAGATTGGGAGTCTGATGAAACTGATTCATAGGTTGCTGGTTCGGACGGTTCTGAGCTTGGTTCTGATTCTGGTTCTGATTGTTCTAGAGACGAAACAATCTGCTGTGAATATTGGTGCATAGGAGTTTTATCTTTGGTTTGCACTGGCTGTATGGGCGTATACTGAGGTGAAGGAGGAGGACTTTGCATAGGTGGCTGAGGTTGAGGTGGTTCAGCTGGAGGAATTGGTTTAGGAGGACTAGACCTTTGAGTAGGAATAGGCCTAGATGAAAAAGGTGGGGATGACCTTCTTGGCTTAGTAGGAACAGCTCTCTGGAATTCACGTTGCTTGGCTTCAGCTTGTTTAAAAGCTTCAGAGTGATGGGAGAAGCCAAAGAAACTATCATAATTGAAAGGTTGTGGAGCTGGTGGTGAATAGAATGGCTAATAAGTGCTGAAAGAGGCTGTTGGTATAGGCAAAGATGGAGACCTAGGAAACAACGGTTGTTGTTTTTGTTTATCAGCATCAATTCTGGCAATGTTTTGGACCCAAGACCAAGCTTATGAATGGGGTACTTATCCTCATCCTTATCTCATCCATTCAAACCCACAGGTCTCAGGATCTCTACAACAGTTCCTGTTTGACTAGCTCAGCTTTAAGCTGTCTGATTTCAGCTTCTTTTTTATCAAACTCTGAACCCCAATACCAATCTCGGATCATTGCATGCAAATCAGTATCTAGCTGGGAAATCCTTGCCTTGAGATCATGGTAGATTCATTCCATCTGTGCTTCAATGGAATCAATCTTCTTTGAAGTATGTTGCACTTGGGTAGAGACATAATCAAGCTTAGAATCAAGGCGTTTGAGCACTGTATGCTGAGCTGAGACATTCTGAGATTGCCAATTGAGAACAGGCTCAAAAGGTTTAGGTTCTTCATGCTGTCCTGAAGGAGTGACAGGTGAAGAGACAAAAGGTTGGGAGACCATTTTTGTTTTGGAATCTGTACTCTTTTCAAGCGAAGGGAAGGTATCGTTGTAATTGCTGGAGAAGGTTGAGAACATGTAGCAGTTTGTTACAGGCGGTGTAGGTAATAGAGGAGGAAGTTCTGATCTACAGGGTTTATATGAGGGATCAGATCTGATGATCTTGAGGGCTTTGTTGTAGATAGGCAAAGGTGGTGCAGGTTTAGGAGGCTCCGGAGGAGGAGGAGAAGGAGATCTGCAAGGAGTAGGATGGATCACCTTCTTTTTACGCCTTCTGCGCCTTCTTGGTTCATCTTCATCCTCATCAGAGGAATAGTAGTCTTGTAGGCAGGTGTAGCCGGGATCACACATGCCTGAACCTGGAACATCCCATATGAAGTGGCCATCTATTTTGTCGACGTAAACTGGATAGCCATCTGAGCCAAAAGAATGAATAGGGACTTTCTCCTAAGGATGGTCTACTGCAGTGATCATAGCAGTGTAGGAGAAAGATGGTGTTTTACTAAGAGGCTCAGTAGGAGACTGGAAAGTCATTTTGACTGTGCCGTCTGTTCTTCTCTCAAAGGATGTTTCTGTGGTTTGTAGAGGCTGAGAGTTCTGGTGGAACTTCTCATAGTTGGAAAGCCATTCCAGAGGCATGAGCTTAAGGAGCTCAGATTTAGGAATCTGTTTGGGAATCTGGACTATAGTAGGAATAGTCTCAGTGTCGGCTAAGATCATGAGGGTATCTGTGGTGGTGTGAGGAGTAGGAAGATCGAGTGCATGGTTTTGCAAACGATACACAAGTTGGTGATGGAAAGTGGCTATTTTTGAGGTTACGGTTTGTTCTACTCCTTGGAGCTGAATTTGAACTTTAAAGGTTGTGGAGAGATTTGGGTCTTGAAGAGAAAGGTTAAAGTTTGGGTAGAAAGTGAGGAGAACACTGCCAGCATGTAAAGTGGTAAGGATGGTACCTATGACAGCATGTTGGTACTCCTTGAATCGGGTGTCAAGCAGGGCTATTCTGTCTGTGACAGGGAGACCTTTACGGCCATGGAGAGTAAGGATCAGGCGTACACCTCCAAGATGGAGATGGGTGTAGCCTTCACGTTTCCACTGGGTGATGAGTTCCGCTGGAATCTCAAGGGTGACATATTGTTCAGCCTGGGTGGCTTGGATAGCACACTGGTCTAGTTTAGAGGACTGGACATATTCTTTAGGATGAGGTCTACGGGTAGAAATGAGTGTACGGATACTATGGGTAAGAGAAGTGTTTCGTTTATACAACTGGTATGGAGAGATGAGGGGCATAGAAGACTCAGAGATCTGTGCAGAGTCGGGAATATAGGAATATTCTATAAGATTCTCTATTTTTGAAGCAGAGTGTTTTGTGCACGATTTGGGTAAGGATAAAGTAGAAGATAGAGTAACAGGAGAAATCTCACTTGAGTTTGAACTGGATGCCATGGTTGCGAAGCTCTTTCTTTATCTCTTCTGATCGGGAAATCAATAATCATATCATACCACTCGGAAAAAGGGGTGGCTCTGATACCAGAAGGTGTCTAAATTGGAAATCAATAATCATATCATGTCTAAATTGGAAAGATGATGGATAAGACGAACAGCTTGTGCTGGTTTATTTGGACAATTTTTTGCAAAGTGGCCTTTTTTCTTATAGATGAAACAGCTACTGTCTTTGGGGTTTCTGTATTGGCTTGGCTCTTTCTTTCTGAAGTACCGGTATGGACCTTTGGATTTTTTAGAGGACCGGAATTTGGATTTATGAGAATGTTTGGGAAAATGATGTTTTTTCTTTGGCTTGCACTCACAGGTTTTGTCAGAAGAACATTTAATGGCCAAGTAGGGTTTTTTACAAGCTGATTTGAAAGGTTGTTTGTGTTTGATAAGGTCAGTGAAGAACTCTTTTTGTTCACACAACCTTTCAAGGCAGGCTATGGCAAATTGGTAGATTTTTTCAAGTGGGAGTTGGCCAACATCTAACTTGTGTAAATTGAGCTGTCGTTGTAATTCTGGTTGCAATTCTTTGGGTAAAGAAGCAACAAATACATGCCGTAGGGATGGATCATTATATCCACTAAGCTGTAGTAAAGGTGGGACATTCCCTTGTAATGGAACTCCAAATCTCGGGATAAAAGAGAGCAACATTTCATCTGGTGGTACTCCCTTCGAGCTAATTCTTGCGTTGTGCCCGGTCACCAAGGAATTGTTCATAAAGATGACCAACAGCATGTGCAATTGGAAGTTGGCAAAATTGTAGTTGTCTGTAGGTTCCAAGGCTATCAAACCAATCTCTGAGAGAACATGTGAACTTGGATGTGAATTCCTTAAGAGTGCTTTGAGTAGTAGCTCCAGAACGTAACAGTTGTACATCAATCCAAGCACTGAACTCTTGGAAACGATTATACCGCTGTCTTTTAGGAATGTCATCAACTGTGAACCATGGACCATTTGAAGGTTTTAGGATGGATTCAGGTTGTGTGGGTTGTGTAGGTTGGCTGGGTTGACTAATTTCTACTTCTTCTAGAGGAGGAAAAGAAGGTTCTGTTTGAGGATGTTCAGTGTGAGAGGGTTCGTTCGATCCTGTGGATGGTTGGACCACGAGCAACCGAGAGATTTCAACATAATTTGTCTCTGAATCTGAAGAAGAGATGGATTCAGCAGATTGAGAATCTCGAGATGTTGATTCTGTTGGTTCTGTGCTGGGCTCAGTTTCTGATTCATTATAATCAAGATGCTAGGAAGAATACTGATGTAAAGGTGCTTTGTCTTTTGCTTGTACTCCTGGTGTATATTGTGGAGAAGGAGGAGGACTTTGTTCCGGAGATTGTGTTGGTTCGGCTATAGTAACTGATGGACTTGGCTTTAGTTCTGTTTGAGAGGAAGGAGGAGGAGATGTCCGCCTTCGTCTACAGGAAGCGGCAGCCTTTTTTGTTTTTGCCTTCTGTGCTTCTTCTGTTTGTTTGTATGCAGCAGAATGATGGGAGAAACTAAAGAATCGGTCATAGTCAAATGGCTGAGGAGGAGGAGGCGAATAGAAGGGTTGGTAGGAACTAAAAGATGCAATAGGCATGGGCAAAGGCAGAGATTTTGCAAACAGCGGTGGTATTTGCTGATGTTGTTTTTCAGCATCAATTCGGGCAAGTTCAGCCTTTAACTGTCTGATCTTAGCTTCTTTTTTGTCGAATTCTGGACCCCAATACCGGTTGCGAATCATAGCATGTAAATCGGAGTCAAGTTGAGAAATTCGTGCCTTGAGATCTAGGTAGATACGTTCCATCTGTGCCTCAATGGAGTCTATCCTCTTGGAAGTGTGCTGCATCTGGCTTGAAACATGATCCATCTTAGAGTCAAGGTTTTTGAGAACCTTGTTCTGAGCAGTTGCATTCTGAAGGTTTGAGTTCTTCATACTGTCCAGTAGAAGTGACAGGAGAAGAAACAAAAGGTTGAGCTACAACTTTGGTGTGAAGATCAGTGCTTTTTTCTAAAACAGGAAAAGAGTCATTGTAGGTACTAGAAAAGGATGAGAACATGTAGCAATTGGTTACTGGAGGTGTTGGAATTAAAGGAGGGAGGTCAGATCTGTAGGAGTTTTTGTAGGATAGTTCAGACCTGATGATTTTGAGGGCTTTGTTGTAAATGGGCAAAGGTGGAGCTGGTTTTGGAGCCTCCGAAGGAGGAGGTGAAGGAGACCTGCAAGGAAATTGAGGATGGATGATCTTTTTCTTAGTTCATCATCATCATCAGAGAAGTCATAATCATACATGCAGGTACAACCTAGTTCACAAATGCCTGAGCCTGGACATCCCAAATAAAATGGCCGTCTATTTTATCAACATAGACAGGGTAGCCATCAGAGAAAAAATGATGAATAGGAATGTCTTCTTGAAGGGTCTGGACTGCTGTGATCATAGCGGTATAGGAAAAAGACGGAATTTTGCTAAGCGGTTCAGTAGGCGACTGGAAAGTCATTTTTACTGTACCATCTAGTCTTTTCTCAAAAGAGGGTTCAGAGGTTCGGAGAGGTTGAGAGTTCTGGTGGAACTTTTCATAGTTGGAAAGCCATTCAAGGGGCATGAGCTTCAAAAGCTATGACTTTGGTAATTGTCGAGGTATCTGGACTATGGTTGGTATGGTCTCAGTATCTGCAAGGATCATCAAGGTATCTGTGGTGGTGTGTGGTGTAGGTAGATCAAGTGCATGGTTTTGTAACCGATACACAAGTTGGTGATAAAGTGTGGCTATTTTGGAAGTTACAGTCTGTTCAGCTCCTTGGAGCTGGATCTGAATTTTGAAAGTGGTAGGAAGGTTCGGATCTTGGAGAGAAAGGTTGAAGTATGGGTAAAAGGTAAGGAGGACACTGCCAGCATGAAGAGTTGTAAGGATAGTACCAATAACAGCATGTTGGAATTCCTTAAACCGAGTGTTAAGTAAAACAAGTCTGGCTATGACTGAGAGGCCCTTCCGACCATGAAGAGTGAGAATGAGAATTACACCTCCAAGATGGAGATGGGTGTAGCCTTCTCTTTTCCACTGGGTGATGAGATCTGGTGGAATTTCAAGGATGACATATTGTTCTGACAAGGTTGCTTGAAGAGCACACTGATCAAGTTTGGATGATTGAACATATTCTTTAGGGACAGGTCGTCTGGTAAAAATAAGAGTACGGAATGAGGCGTCCTGGTATCAGAGCCCAATTTTTCTAGGAGTGGTATGATATGATTATTGGTTTTCCGATAAGAAAGATAAAGAAAGAGCCTCTCTATAATGGCATCCAACTCGAACACTATCCCTGAATCTCCAATTACTCTGTCTTCCACCCTGTCTCTTCCTAAATCTTGCACAAAACACTCAGCCTCGAAAATAGAAAACTTAGTTGAATACTCCGACGTCCTGGACTCTGCCCAAATCTCTGAATCTTCCATGCCCCTCATCAGTCCTTATCAACTGTACAAACGAAATTTCTCTTTCACCCGCAGCATTCGTACTCTTATTTCTACCGAACGACCTGTCCCTAAAGAATATGTTCAATCATCCAAACTTTATCAGTGTGCTCTTCAAGCAACCCTGTCAGAACAATATGTCACCCTTGAAATTCCACCAGATCTCATCACCCAGTGGAAAAGAGAAGGCTACACCCATCTCCATCTTGGAGGTGTACGCCTCATTCTCACTCTTCATGGTCGGGATGGCCTCCCAGTCACAGCCAGACTTGCTTTACTTGACACTCGGTTTAAGGAATACCAGCATACTGTTATTGGTACTATCCTCACAACTCTTCATGCTGACAGTGTCCTCCTTACCTTTTACCCAAACTTCAACCTTTCTCTCCAAGATCCGAACTTTCCTACCACTTTCAAAGTTCATATCCAGCTCCAAGGAGCCGAATAGACTGTAACTTCCAAAATAGCCACACTTCATCACCAACTTGTGTATCGGTTACAAAACCATGCACTTGATCTATCTACACCACACACCACCATAGATACCTTGATGATCCTTGCAGATACTGAGACCATACCAACCATAGTCCAGATACCTCGACAATTACCAAAGTCATAGCTTTTGAAGCTCATGCCCCTTGAATGGCTTTCCAACTATGAAAAATTCCACCAGAACTCTCAACTTCTCCAAACCTCTGAAACCTCTTTTGAGAAAAGACCAGACGGTACAGTAAAAATGACTTTCCAGTCGCCTACTAAACCGCTTAGCAAAACTCCGTCTTTTTCCTATACCGTTATGATCACAGCAGTCTAGACCCTTCAAGAAGACATTCCTATTCATCATTTTTCCTCTGATGGCTACCCTGTCTATGTTGATAAAATAGACGGCAATTTTATTTGGGATGTCCCAGGCTCAGGCATGTGTGATCCAGGTTGTACCTGCCTGTATGATTATGACTTCTCTGATGATGATGATGAACCGAGAAGGCGCAAAGGCGCAAGAAAATGATCATCCATCCTCAATTTCCTTGCAGGTCTCCTTCACATCCTCCTTCGGAGCCTCCAAAACCAGCTCCACCTTTGCCCATTTACAACAAAGCCCTCAAAATCATCAGGTCTGAACCATCCTACAAAAACTCCTGCAGATCTGACCTCCCTCCTTTAATTCCAACACCTCTAGTAACCAATTGCTACATGTTCTCATCCTTTTCCAGTACTTACAATTACTTTTTTCCTGCTTTAGAAAAAAGCACTAATCCTCACACCAAAGTTGTAGCTCAACCTTTTGTTTCTTCTCCTGTCACTCCTACTGGACAGTATGAAGAATCCAAACCTTCAGAATGCAACTGCTCAGAATAAGGTTCTCAAAAACCTTGACTTTAAGATGGATTATGTTTCAAGTCAGATGCAGCACACTTCCAAGAGGATAGACTCCATTGAGGCACAGATGGAACGTATCTACATAGATCTCAAGGCACGAATTTCTCAACTTGACTCAGATTTACATGCTATGATTCGCAACTGGTATTGGGGTCTAGAATTCGAAAAAAAAAAAGCTGAGATCAGACAGTTAAAGGCTGAACTTGCCCGAATTGATGCTGAAAAACAACAGCAGCAAATACCACCGCTGTTTGCAAAATCTCTGCCTTTGCCCATGCCTACTGTATCTTTTAGTTCCTACCAACCCTACTATGACTGATTCTTTGGTCTCTCCCATCATTCTGTTGCTTACAAACAAGCAGAAGAAGCACAGAAGGCAGAAACAAAAAAGGCTTCCGCTTCCTCTAGACGAAGGCGGACATCTCCTCCTCCTTCCTCTCAAACAGAACCAAAGCCAAGTCCACCAGTTACTATAGCCGAACCAACACAATCTCCAGAACAAAGTCCTCCTCCTTCTCCACAATATACACCAGGAGTACAAGCAAAAGACAAAGCACCTTTACATCAGTATTCTTCCCAGCATCTTGTTTTTTAATGAATCAGAAACTGAGCCCAGTACAGAACCAACAGAATCAACATCTCGAGATTCTCAATCTGCTGAATCCATCTCTTCTTCAGATTCAGAGACAAATTATGTTGAAATCTCTCGGTTGCTCGTGGTCCAACCATCCACAGGATCGAACGAACCCTCTCACACTGAACATCCTCAAACAGAACCTTCATTTCCTCCTTTAGAAGAAGTAGAAACTAGTCAACCCAGCCAACCTACACAACCCACACAACCTGAATCCATCCCAAAACCTTCAAATGGTCCATGGTTCACAGTTGATGACATTCGCAAAAGACAGTGGTATAATCGTTTCCAAGAGTTCAGTGCTTGGATTGATGTACAAATGTTACGTTCTGGAGCTACTACTCAAAGCACTCTCAAGGAATTCACATCCAGGTTCACATGTTCTCTCAGAGATTGGTTTGATAGCCTTGGAACCTGCAGACAACTACAATTTTGCCAACTTCCAATTGCACATGCTGTTGGTCATCTTTATGAACAATTCCTTGGTGACCGGGCACAACGCAAGAATTAGCTCGAAGGGAGTACCACCAGATGAAATGTTGCTCGCTTTTATCCCGAGATTTGGAGTTCCATTACAAAAGAATGTCCCAGCTTATAATGATCCATCCCTACGGCATGTATTCGTTGCTTCTTTACCCAAAGAATTGCAACCAGAATTACAACGACAGCTCAATCTACACAGGTTAGATGTTGGCCAACTCCCACTTGGAAAAATCTACCAATTTGCCATAGCCTGCCTTGAAAGGTTGTGTGAACAAAAAAAGTTCTTCACTGACCTTATCAAACACAAACAACCTTTCAAATCAGCTTGTAAAAAACCCTACTTGGCCATTAAATGTTCTTCTGACAAAACCTGTGAGTGCAAGCCAAAGAAAAAACATCATTTTTCCAAACATTCTCATAAATCCAAATTCCGGTCCTCTAAAAATTCCAAAGGCCCATACCGGTACTTCAGAAAGAAAGAACCAACCCAATACAGAAAGCCCAAAGACAGCAGCTGTTTCATCTATAAAAAAAAAGGTCACTTTGCAAAAAGTTGTCCAAATAAACCAGCACAAGCTGTTCGTCTTATCCATCATCTTTCCAATTTAGACATGCTCTCAGATCATGATGATATTGAATCTTGTTTTTCAGAAGAAGAAACTTATGATGAGCATATAGTTTTCGCTCTACAAGCAGATCCTTCCAGTAGTGATGATGAATGTCTCCAGTTCCAGTCTACCAGGTCAGTCACTCACTGTCACCCCTTCTTACTCCATCCATCAAACTCCATGTCCTTCCTTCCAAATATGCTACTCCTATTCCCGTCATAGGTTTCCTAGATACTGGTTCCCAAAAAAGTATGATGAATCCTTCCATCCTTCCAGCCCATTGTTAGGAAAAACATGTAGAATACTACCGTGCAGCAAATGGTGAATTATTCCAATCCCATTTGATTTCCAAAAAACCTATAGATATTCAATTCTTTCCAAATTGTACCGTATGGGTCAAAGTCGTAGGTTCTACACTTCCTGACAAAGACTTTTGAGGGTCCTGTCTCAAAGAATCCTATGCTCCCTCCGCCTATATAAGGAAGTTCTTCCATTCCTTAAAGGCAAGTCGAGCAACCCATTGTAAAAATTTCCTTATGAAACCAAATATGGTTTGCTAAAATCCCTCTATCTTTCTTTATCCTAATTGAAAGAAACCAATGAGTATATCTGCTCACTTTCATCTTTAAACGAGTTTACTCTACACTTGCCTCATCCGAGGATCCTGTGCACCAGAAAGTTTTTAGATCGATCCAGTCCAGCTTATTTTCATTAAGTGAAAAGAGTATCAAACACAGTTCACCCTGTTGAGTAGCCATGGAAGGCTTAAGTTGTGGGTGGTAAGTGTTGAAGAACTCTCTTTGGTATATCGGCTGGAAACCCGAGCATGCGGGCTATTGGTCCAAAGGATACTGTGTGTATCACTGATATGCAATCAAGTATGTGGCGTTGTTATACCAGAGCAATGATCTTTGAGCTAGACGGGAGATTCTCAATCTGTTGATTCCATTCCTGCTTCCTCAGATTCTGAGACCAATTATGCTGATGTCACTAGACTTCTTATGGTCCAACCCTCCACAGGATCAAATGAGCCTCAGACTCAAGTTCCTGAAACTGCTTCTCCTCCACCGGAAGAAAATCCTCCAGAAGAAGAAGCTACTAATCAATTTGCTCCCCCAGGACCAGGACAATCCAGTCAGCAAAGCCAAGCAGAACCATCAATAAGACCTTCCAATGGTCCATGGTTTACTCTTGATGACATTCCTAGAAAACAGTGGTATAATCGTTTCCAGGAAATGTGTGCTTGGATTGATGTCCAGATGTTAAGATCTGGTGCAACAAGTCAAACTGTTCTCAAAGAATTTTGCACAAGATTCACAGGTTCGCTTCGAGATTGGTATGATAGTCTTGGCACTTATCGACAAATGTCATTCTGCCAACTTCCTATTGCTCATGCCATTTCCCATCTGTATGAACAATTCCTTGGTGAGCCAACTACTGCTACAGAGCTTGCTAGACGAGAATACCATCAAATGAAGTGTTGCTCTCTCTTGATGAAAGATTTAGAGTTTCACTACAAACGTATGTCTCAGCTCTATTACAGACTTAACGGGTACAATGATCCGTCTCTACGGCATGTATTCGTCGCATCCTTACCCAAAGAATTGCAGCCAGAGCTTCAACGACAACTTAATGTCAGTCGACTAAATGTTGCTGAACTTCCTCTCGGTAAGATTTACCAGTTTGCAGTTGCTTGTCTTGAAAAGATGTGTGAACAGAAAGAATTCTTCTCTGACCTGATCAAGAGAAAAGAGCCCTTTAAGTCAGCCTGCAAAAAGCCCTATCTTGCCATCAAATGTCCATCAGACAAAACTTGTGAGTGTAAGCCCAAAAAGAAAGCCCATTTCTCCAAACACTTCCACAAGTCCAAACAAAAACACTCCAAAAATCCAAAAGCTCATACAGATACTTCAGAAAGAAAGACCCAAGCCAATACAGAAAAGACAAGAGCAGCAGATGTTACATCTGCAAGAAAAAAGGCCACTATGCAAAAAATTGTCCCAATAAGCCGGCCCAATCAGCCCGACTTATCAAGCATCTCTCCAATACTGAAATGCTCTCTGACAATGAAGATATTGAGTCTTGTTTCTCTGAACAAGATACATATGATGAGCAATTTTTGCTCTCCAAGCTGATTCTCCCAGCTGCAGTGATGAAGAAGAAGAAGAACTTCCTCTTGTTCCTGTTTACCAGGTAAAACAGTCTCATCCTTATTCATCAGAACTTCCACCTACTCCTTCTGTGAAAATCCAAGTCCTGCCAACCAAATACTCTTCTCCTATCCCTGTTATTGGATTTCTAGATACAGGTTCTCACAGAACAATGTTAAATCCATCCATTCTTCCTGCTAAATATTGGGAAAACCACACAGAATATTACAAAGCCGCAAATGGTGAACTGTTCCAGTCTCATCTGATTTCCAAAAAACCCATAGGTATCCAATTCTTCCCTAGTTGTACTGTCTGGGTTAGAGTCATAGGTTCCGATCTTCCTGATAAAGATCTCTTGATAGGTTTTGATGTTCTCCAGTTAGCCAAACGTCTACAAATCACAGTCACTGGTATTCGGTACAAACAGATGTTTCAACCGTATACTAAGATGTTTGCTCTCACTGATGCTCCTCCATCCTATCAATCTTTCTGTGATAAACTTCTCCCCTTTTGTCCTGAAAGTCATAGTCTTTTCATTCATCCATCACCATTATGGAAAAATCCAGAGTTCTTTATTAAGCTTCCTTTTAAGCTTAATGAGGATATTAATCCAACCAAAGCAACCCATCCAGGCATGACTCCCTCAGATCTCAAGTTAGCCCAATCTGAGTGTGCTGAACTGTTATCACAAGGTCTCATAGAACCAGCCCAATCTCAATGGGCTTGTCAAGCCTTTTATATGGAAAAAAGATCAGAAATCCGTCGAGGAAAAAAACGTCTTGTCATAGATTATCAGCCCTTAAACTGTTTTCTTCGAGATGACAAATTTCCTCTCCCAAAGATTAATTCTCTTTTTGTCCATCTTAATAATGCCAAAGTGTTTTCCAAGTTTGACCTCAAATCAGGTTTTTGGCAATTAGGTATTGATCCAGCAGAACGGCCCAAAACTGCATTTTGTATTCCTAATGCCCATTACCAGTGGACTGTTATGCCATTTGCTCTCAAAACTGCACCATCCATCTTCCAACGAGCCATGACACGTATCTTTGAACCCATTCTGTCTCAAGCCCTCGTCTATATTGATGATATCCTCTTGTTTAGTCCAACCCATGAGTCTCACCAACTCCTTCTCGATCGTTTCTACAACCTTGTCAAGGTCCATGGTATCATGATCTCATCCAAGAAAAGTGTCATAGGCCAATCCTCCATAGAATTCCTCGGTATGATCATTGAAAATGGTCAATATCGTCCAGGTCCTCATATTGCTCAAGAATTACTTCATTTCCCAGATGAAAATCTCACCAAACACCAGATTAAACAATTCCTCGGGATTGTAAATTATTTAAGAGATTTTTTCCCAAAAGTAATTCATCATACAAGCCACCTGTCAGCCATGCTCAAAAAATCAGCCCCTCCTTGGGGTCCTCTTCAAACCACAGCTGTCCGTGAATTAAAGCAACTTTGTTAAAAGCCGCCTCCACTTCGGATTCCATCTGTCGGCCACAGAATTCTTCAGACAGATGCCAGTGATGACTATTGGGGTGCTGTCTTGCTCGAAGAGATTGATGACAAAGAATTCTACTGTGCTCATGCAAGCGGCCAATTTAAGCAGTCAGAAAAGCACTACCACACAGTGTACAAAGAAGCTTTAGCCGTGAAATATGGCATCCAAAAGTTCGAGTTCCACCTCATCGGCCACCATTTCACTGTTAAACTTGATAACTCTGCTTTTCCAAAAGTCCTCCATTTCAAGAACAATCAGCTACCAGACAAACAAGTGCTGCGTTTAAAAGAGTGGTTCTCAAGGTATGAATTCACAGTCGAACATATCTCTGGTAAGAAAAATCTCATTCCAGATTTCCTTTCCCGACCTTCAAAGAAACCTCCTGACTCATTACCTATTCTAATTACTTCTTCAGTTTCTTTCCCTCTCATAGCTATGGCCACCAGTGTTCCTGAACACGCCCTTAGTAAAAGAATCTTCCCACTTCACATGACTTTCTCTTCTCCACACCAAATTCAAGACTATGCCAAACGTTTCATGTTTCGGTATTTTCTGAATATTGAACGAGATAGTATTCGAAGTGCTCTTCCTTCCTTTCATCCTGAACAAATGTTCCTCCTAGGTCTTACCCTAGAACCTTTCAAACCAGTCACAGAAAACCAACTTTGATTTTTCTGGTGTCTCACTGTCCTTTATGCTACCAAACTTGTCCTCCCTGTCGGACCAGTTCTCAGACAACTTAACAACCCTGCTGAAGCAGCTTCTCTGCTTTGGACTCTCCTTGAGTGGTATTCACCTCTTCCTTGGTGGAGAAGAACACTCACAAAAATAAATGAACGACAAAACCTTGACAATATACCTACCCATGAAGCCAACCTCCATACTTCTGTCTTCATCGTCCATCGTCCTTACTTCCAACACCCTGAAACTAAGATGTTTTGGACCCAAGACCAAGCTTATGAATGGGGTACTTATCCTCACCCCTATCTCATCCAATCAGACCCACAGGTCTCAGGATCTCTGCAACAATTCCTGTTTGACCTAAACCATATACCACCTCCTGATAGTAACATAACCCATACCTCCATCGGTCCTCAACATGAACTTGTCTCTATCTTCCCTAGTATCTTCTCAGATGAGGTCCATCCCCCTCAAGCACAAACCAGTTCCGGGTTAGTCATTAAAGAAGAAAAGCCAGATCGGCTTGATCTTCTCTTTCAGGATTCCCAGGATCCTTGGGAAGATTTCCTCTCTCTCCTTCCACAACCTCATGTCAACAATACTTCTCAGTCTTCCTCCCAGTACGCAGAAGACTCTCTTTTCTTAGTCAACAGACCAACAGTCTTGTTCGATGCAGCATTTTCCCTCCAATTCTAAGCTTATCATTCAGCAGCATATGCCATCTACTTCACGAACCATCCAAAGTTCTTTTGGTGAAGTTTGTCCACCTTCTCCTCTGGAAAACATACAGCGCAACAGGCAATTGCTCCGCCGTGGTCCCCACAGTGATAATGACCTCGACAGTCCCAGCCTTGGTGACAGTGATTGATTCCAGTTGTCTGCCACCTGCAAGTGGGGGTCCTGTCCCACTTTGTCTTTATGTAATTATTAAAGATGTAATAATTGCTAGCCCATGGCAATCAGTGTGTTTTTACTTTTGCTTTTACTTTATGCTTTTGTAAAAGGAGATTCCCTCTTCTCTCCTTATCTTGTCAGCGTTTGCTTTTTAATTATTGCTTTGCTTTTGAAAAAGTAGATTCCTTTGGTGGGTCCCGTCCCAAAAGTATCCTAAGCTCTCCTCTCGCCTATATAAGGGAATTCATTTTCTCTTTCAAGGCAGACAGAGTTTCTACTTGTAATCTCTCTTGTGAAATACAACTATGGTTTGCTAATCTCCTCTTTCTTTCTTTATCTTCTATTAGAAGGGAATCAATGAAAATATCTGTTCACTCACATCTTTAACGAGTATGCTCTGCACTTGCCTCTTATGAGGATCCTGTGCATCAGAAAGTTTATGCAGATCCAGTTTTCAGCTTAGTTTCAGTATACAAAATATAGTATGAAACACAGTTCACCCTGTTGAAGTAGCCATGGAAGGCGAAAGTTTTGGGTGGTAAGTGTTGAAGTACTGTTTTTAAATACTGGCGGTAAGCTATAAGGGTCACGCACACTCCGCGCCACCTCCTGGCCACACGAGGACTGAATGTACTATCACTACTTATTCCTAGTGATCTCCCGACTCCTCTGATAGTGAAAACATGACTATCAATCACACAGTGCAACGGTTCCAGTCCTCTCAACAGTTGTCCCCAATACCTTCAATAAAGATTCATCTGTTACCATCCAAGTTTGGTAAACCAATTCCCCTTATCAGTTTTCTTGATACCGGTGCTCAGAAAAGTATGCTCAATCCCACTATTCTCCCAGAACATCATTGGCAAAAACACACCGAGTATTTTCGAGTTACCAATCTAATCACCAAAAAACCCATTGGTATCTAGTTCTTTCCCAACTGTATCATTTGGGCCAAACTTGTTGGTTTAACTTTGCTAGATAAAGACCTTTTAATAGGGTTTGATCTCATTCACCTTGTTAAAAGACTTGACATCACAGTTTCGGGAATCCGATTCAAACAAATGTTTCAGCCTTATACAAATGTCCTTTAATTGTTTTCCCTAACCGATGCTTCTCCTCCACAGTCAGTTTTCTCATTAATATCCTCTCTGGAAAAATTCCCAGTTTTTTGTCTCTCTTCCTTTCAAGTTAAATGAAGACATCAACCCTACCAAGGCAACCCATCTTGGCATGACTCTTTCAGCTTCTTGCCCAAGGCCTTATTGAACCAGCCCATTTTAATTAGGCTTGTCAAGCATTTTATGTTGAAAAGAGATCCAGTGGACTGTTTTGCCTTTCAGCCTTAAGGTGGCTCCTTCACTTTTTTAAAAGGCCATGACTAAAATCCTCGAACCCATCCTTCACAATGCCCTCATCTACATTGATGACATTCTACTGTTCTCTCCAGACCACCAGTCGCATCAAGACCTCCTTGATCAATTCCTACAGCTTGTCCAATCACATGGTCTATTGAATTTTTTGGTATGATCATTGATGATGGTCATTACCGTCCTGGCCCACATATAGCTCAAGAGTTAATCCATTTTCCTAATCAAAATCTCTCTCGCCAACAGATCCAGCAATTCCTTGGAATTATCAATTATCTCAGAGATTTCCTACCACATGTTGCAAGACACACCAGCTAGCTATCATGTATGTTAAAAAAATCTGCTCCCCCTTAGGGTCCCTCTCAGACCTTAGCTGTTGAGCAACTCAAACACCTTTGTCAGCAGCTTTTACTTTTAAAAATTCCCAATGATGGCCAGTGCATTCTCCAGACAGATGCTAGTGATGAATACTGGGGCGCACTCCTTTTGGAAAAGGTAAACGACAAAGAATTATACTATGCTCACGCCAACGGACAGTTCAAAGAATCAGAAAAGCACTACCCCGTGATTTATAAAGAGATTTTAGCTGCCAAATACGGAATTCAAAAGTTTGATTTCCATCTTGTGGGACACACTTTCGTAGTCAGATTAGACAACTCCTCTTTCCCAAAAATCCTTAATTTGAAGAACAAATCCTTACCAGAAAAGCAATTTCTCCGTCTTAAAAATTGGTTTTCTAGGTATGATTTTTCAGTCCAACATATCAAAGGAGATCAGAATTTAATCCCCAATCTTTTGAGTCGTCCTCCTCCTAAACCTGTTTTTATTGCTTCTTTAATTTCCTTTCCTATCATAAACATGGTTTCAACCAGTACCAAAAAGTATTTTCTGGTATTTCATGAACATATATCGTACTCAGCCATCTGACTTCCCTCGTTTCCATCCCGAACATCTTTTCCTTACAAGTCTAGTCTTAAATCCATCCAAGCAACTCTCAGATGATGAACTTTGGTATCTATGGTGTCCTCAGCACTGTCTATGCTACCAAGATAGTCTTTCATGTTGCTTCTTTCACCTTCTGAAGCCCCATCTCTGTTATGGACGCTTCTTGAATGGTTCTCCCCCATTCCCTAGTGGCGAAAACAACTCCAACAGATCTCTGCCCGTTATCATCTTTACTTTCTTCCCGATACTGAAGGAGATATGCATACCACGGTGTTTATTGTCCATCGTCCTTATTTCAAACACCCTGTGACAAAATTACTCTAGACCCAGGATCAAGCTTATGAATGGAAAATAGTTCCTCATCCTTTCCCTCTTACCCATGATCCTCATGTGGTAAATGCTTTACGAAGTTACCTTCTGGAACTAAATCATGTCCAGCCTCCAACTACTGACGTCCAACACACATCCCTTCAACCAAAACATGAACTCATGGTGATTTCTCCACCATCCACTCAGCACTCATCCTCCAGCAGTGGGATCTTCATTAAAGAAGAAAGAATGGACTATACTGATATTCTTTTCCAAGACGTTCAAAACCTTTGGGAAGAATTCAATTCTCTACTACAATCTCCCAGTGAAGTTTCTCCACCTGTCTCAGCACCACCTACCTCAACACCAACAGATCAGCCACATGACTCTGCTTTACCTTGGTGGGCTTATCCTTTTGCAGGAATCAACAGTGATGTTGACAACCTGTCCCCATCGCATAGCTTTTAAGGCTCCTTTAATTCAAGTTTACTCTTTGCTTTTTCTTTTTTGGCGTGCTGTGTTTCTGTTCCCTTTCGTAAGATAGGGGTCTTGTCCTATCCAAGTTTGCTTTTTCTCTTTCTGCTTGATGTATTTGTAGCCTTTGCTTTTGCTTTTCTTGTTTGGTGTGCTTGACTCTTCATCCCTCTTTTGTAAAGGATAGGGTCCTGTCCTATCCAAATTCTCCTATATAACGAGTGTTTTGCCTTGTTGTTAAGTTTGAAGAAATAAAACTTTCATGGCTTTCTAAAGCTCTTCCTTCTTTCTTTACTAATTTGAATGATGAATAGGCACTCTTAATAGTTCACCTCTATCTTCAATGAGTATGCATCTGAAAGTTTCCTCGTTTCAGTCTCCCATAAATGAACCAGTGTTTAGAAAGTTATTAGCACTGTTCACCCTGTCTCTAGCCATGGTGGCATTTATATTTGGGTGGTATGTGCGAGGTTCTTTTCTTCTATTGGTTTCTTTATCTTTGGGTATATCGGCTGGAAACCCGAGCATGCGGGCTATTGGTCCAAAGGACAATTTGTAACAACGCCACGTACTCCGCACCGACTGGTGTCAGAGCCTCCTCTCTGCCGTGGTGGTAAATTAAGTAAGTCTACTCAAGCTCTGCAGATTTATCTCCAATCTCCCTTTCTTATACTCTTTCTCTTCCTAGATCTTGTACTAAACACATAGTTATAAAAATTGAAAACCTCATAGAGTACTCTTATGTTCCTAACTCCGTTCAAATCAATGAGTCTGTTATGCTTCTTATCAGCCCTCACCAGCTGTATAAGAGAAACAATTCTTTTACTCGTAATATCCGTACCCTCATATCCACCAAACAACCTGCTCCCAAAGAATATGTTCAGTCTTCACGGTTAGATCAGTATGCACTCCAAGCTACACTGTCTGAACAATATGATCTGATTACCCAGTGGAAAAGAGAAGGTTATACTCACCTTCATCTTGGTGGGGTCCGTCTCATTCTTATTCTCCATCGGAGAAAAGGCTTGCCTGTGACTACTAGGCTTGCTCTTCTAGACACCAGATTCAAAGAATACCAACATGATGCAGCAAGTGTCCTACTTACCTTTTATCCTAACTTCAACCTCTCACTTCAAAACCCAAACCTGCCTACAACCTTCAAGGTTCAGATCAAGCTCTAATGAGATGACACTAAGCTGAAACTGGATCGATATCTGAAAACTTTCGGATGCACAGGATCCTCTTTCGAGGCAAGTGCAGAGCATACTCGCTGACATATAAGAATGAATAGATACACGCATTGATTCCCTTCAAATAAGATAAAGAAAGAAAGAGAGAGTTTAGCAAACCATATTTTGATTACAAAAGAAGAGATTACAGTAGGTTGTTCAACCTCTTAAGTAGCCATGGAAGGCTTGTGTTTTGGGTGGTAAGTGTCGTAAGTACTGTTTTTGGTAATGACTTTGAGCTACTATCAGTGATCGGTAGTATATCGACTGGAAACCCGAGCACTGCGGGTTATTGGTCCAAATGGTACTATGTGTACCATTGCTCTGGTATAACAACGCCGCGTACTCCGCGCACCGTCCTGGTATCAGAGCCATCCGTTTTTAAGAGTGGTATGATATAATTATTAGTTTCCCAATAAGAAAGATAAAGAAAGAGCATCTTTATCATGGCATCCAGTTGTAATTCCAGTGAAGTATCCCTTGTTACTCTGTCTTCTACTCTATCTCTTACCAAATCTTGCACAAAACATTCTGCTTCTAAAATAGAAAACCTTATAGAATATTCTTATATTCCAGATTCTGCCCAGATCTCTGAATCTTCCATGCCTCTTATTAGCCCTTACTAGTTGTACAAAAGAAATACATCCATTACCCGCAGTATCCGTACTCTTATCTCTACCCGTAGACCTACTCCTAAAGAATACGTTCAGTCATCCAAACTTGACCAGTGTGCACTTTAGGCCACACTTTCTAAATAATATGTTACCCTTGAAATTCCACCGGATCTGACCACACAGTGGAAAAGAGAAGGCTACACCCATTTCCATCTTGGAGGTGTACGCCTAATCCTTACTCTCCATGGCCGTAAAAGTCTTCCTATCACAGCTAGAATAGCACTTCTTGATACCCGCTTTAAGGAGTTACCAACATGCTGTTATCGGTACTATCCTTACAACCCTTCATGCTGGCAGTGTTCTTCTCACCTTCTACCCAAACTTCAACCTTTCTCTCCAAGATCCAAACCTCTCCAATACTTTCAAGGTCCAGATCCAGCTCCAAGGACCAGAACAAACAGTTACCTCAAAAATAGCCACACTCCATCACCAACTTGTGTATCGGTTACAAAACCATGCACTTGATCTTCCTACACCTCACACCACCACAGATACCCTCATGATTCGTGCTGACACTGAGACTATCCCTACCATAGTCCAGATTCCCAGGCAGATACCAAAGTCTGAGCTTCTCAAGCTCATGCCTCTTGAATGGCTTTCCAATTATGAAAAGTTCCACCAGAACTCTCAGCCTCTACGAACTTCAGAGACTTCCTTTGAGAAAAGGCCAGACGGTACAGTAAAAATGAATTTTCAGTCTCCTACTAAACCACTCAGCAAGACTCCATCTTTCTCTTACACTGCTATGATCACTGCAGTTGACCATCCTCAAGAAAACATCCCCATTCATCACTTCTGTTCAGATGGCTATCCAGTCTATTTTGATAAGATAGACGGCCATTTCATATGGGATGTTCTAGGCTCAGGCATGTGTAATCCGGGATGCACTTGGCTACATGATTATGATTCCTCTGATGAAGAAGAGGATGAGCCCAGACGGCGCAGAAGGCGCAAAAAGAAAGTGATACACCCTCACACTCCTTGCAGATCTCCTTCACCACCTTCTCCGGAGCCTCCTAAACCAGCTCCTCCATTACCCATCTACAACAAAGCTCTGAAGATCATTCGATCTGATCCTTCCTACAAACCTTGCAGATCTAAGCTTCCTCCACTTCTACCAACACCCTCTATAACTGACTACTACATTTTCTCAACTTTCTCCAGTACCTATAATGAGACCTTCCCAACTCTTAAGAAAAGTACAGACCCTAGAACCAGAGCTATTTCTCAACCCTTTGTCTCTTCTCCTGTCACCTCTGATGGACAGTATAAAGAACCAAAACCTTTCGAGTTAGTTCTCAACTGGCAAACCCAGAATGCCTCAGCTCAAAATACAGTGCTTAAACGGCTTGATTCAAAAATGGATCACGTTTCCAACTAGATGCACCATACTTCTAAAAGAATTGATTCCATTGAAGCACAAATGGAACGTATCTACCATGATCTCAAAGCACGGATTTCTCAGCTTGATACTGATTTGCATGCAATGATCCGAAATTGGTATTGGGGTCCATAATTTGACTAGAAAGAAGCTGAGATCAGAAAGCTGAAAGCTGAGCTAGCCAGAATTGATGCTGATAAACAGCACACACAACCTCTGTTCCCGAGGTCTCCTCAATTACCTATGCCAACCGCATCATTCAACACATACCAACCATTTTATTCACCACCTAGCTCCTCAACCCGTTGATTATGACCCTTTTTTCGGTTTCTCACACCATACTACAGCCTTTAAACAAGCTGAAGCCCAACAGCAAGAAACCAGAAAACCTGCTTCATCCAGACAAAGAAGGTCATCTCCTCCTTCTTCTTCTAGGCCTACACCAGCACAAAGGTCTAGTCCTCCAAAGCCAACTCCACCTGTAACCATGGCTGAACCTCCACAACCTGCTCCAATACAAATCTTTCTCCACAGTACACTCCAGTACAGTCAAAGGACAAAGAACCGTTACATCAGTACTTCCAACCTTCAGTTCCTCCTGATAATTCATATTCAACTCTGGAAACTGATCCTAGTCCTGAACCATCTGAATCAGTATCCTATGAATCAGCCTCCACAGATTCCCAATCTGTTGAAGCCATTTCGTCTTCTGATTCTGAAGTCAATTATGCTGAAGTTTTCAGATTGCTCATGGTTCAACCCTCTACAGGGTCAAATGAACCTTTCACTATTGAAGTACCTGAAACAGGAACTTCTTCTCCCCCTCCGAAAGAGACAGAAACAAACAACAATCAATTTGCACAACTTGCACAACAAAGTCAGCCAGAACCAACTCCAAAACCTGCCAATGGTCTATGGTTTACAATTGATGATATTCCCAGGAAACAATGGTACAACCGTTTCCAGGAATTCTATGCTTGGATTGATGTTCAAATGTTGCGGTCCGGAGCAACCAGTCAGAATACTCTTAAGGAATTTTGTTCCAGATTTATAGGTTCTCTTAGAGATTGGTATGACAGTCTTGGCACTTACAGGCAACTCCAGTTCTGCCAACTTCCTATTGCTCATGCCATTGCCCATCTCTATGAACAATTCCTTGGAGAACCAGGTACCGCTACAGAGCTTGCTAGACGAGATTACCATCGAATGAAATGTTGCTCTTTGTTATCTAGAGACTTAGAGTTTCATTACAAGCGTATGTCTGAGCGCTAGTATAAACTTGGCGGATACAATGACCCGTCTTTACTTCGTAGCCTTATTACCTAAGGAACTACAGCCAGAACTCCAGAGACAGTTCAATGCTCACAGACTTGATGTCGGATAACTTCCTCTTGATAAGATTTACTAGCTTGCTGTTGCTTGCCTTGAAAAATTGTGTGAACAGAAATAGTTTTTCTCTGATCTTGTCAAACACAAAGAACCTTTCAAGTCAGCCTGCAAAAAACCATACTTAGCCATCAAGTGTTCCTTAGACAAAACATGTGAGTGTAAGCCCAAAAAGAAAGCCCATTTCTCCAAACACTTCCACAAATCCAAACACCGGTTTTCTAGAAAGCCCAAAGGTCCATACCGTTACTTCCGAAAGAAAGATCCGAGTCAATACAGAAAGGTCAAAGGCAGCAAATGCTTCATTTGCAAAAAGAAAAGCCATTTTGCAAACAATTGCCCAAATAAGCCAGCCCAAGCTGCTTGTCTTATCCAGCACCTTTCCAAGTCAGAAATGCTCTCTGATCATGAAGATATTGAGTCTTGCTTCTCAGAACAAGATTCTTATTACGAGCATACTGTTTTTGCTCTCCAAGCTGATCCTTCCAGCAGTGATGATGATGATGATCCTCCAGTTCCTATCTACCAGGTAAACCATACACAATCACCATCTCCTCTTCCTACCCCTTCTATAAAACTCCACATCCTTCATTCGAAATACTCTACACCAATTTCAGCCATAGGATTCATAGACACTGGCTCACAAAAGAGCATGATGAACCCTTCCATTCTTCCAGCCCATTATTGGGAAAAACACATAGAACACTACAGAGCCGTAAATGGTGAATTGTTTCGGTCCCATTTGATCTCCAAAAAACCCATAGGTATCCAATTTTTTCCTAATTGTACTGTATGGGTTAAGATCGTAGGTTCTAATCTTCCTGATAAAGATCTCGAAAGAGGATCCTGTGCATCAGAAAGTTTTCAGATATCGATCCAGTTTCAGCTTAGTGTCATTATATGAATAGAGTATCAGACACAGTTCACCCTGTTGAGTAGCCATGGAAAGCTTGTGTTTTGGGTGGTAAGTGTCGAAGTACTATTTTTGGTAATGACTTTGAGCTACTATCAGTGATCGGTAGTATATTGGTCCAAAGGGTACTATGTGTACCATTGCTCTGATATAACAACGCCACGTACTCCGTGCACCGTCCTGGTATCAGAGCCATCCGTTTTTAAGAGTGGTATGATATAATTATTGGTTTCCCGATAAGAAAGATAAAGAAAGAGCATCTCTATCATGGCATCCAGTTCTAATTCCAGTGAAGTTTCCCCTATTACTTTGTCTTCTACTCTATCTCTTCCCAAATCTTGCACAAAACATTATGCTTCTAAAATAGAAAACCTTATAGAATCTCTTTATAGATCACATGATAATTTTGTTCTGCGGTGGAGAATTTGCCACTTGCATGTGCACAGAAATGTTCTTTTCCATTTACTTCTTCAAGAAGGTAAAGATCACTGGCATCAGTATGTAGGATTCGGTTTCCATTAGATGGGATTTTGAGTAGAGGAGGATTTTGGGCAATCTTTTTTAGTGTGGCGACAGCTGTATCTTGGGCAGGACCCCAAGGAGGAGGATTCTTTTTTAACATGAGGGACAACTGGCTAACATGAATAGTAACTATAGGAATAAAGTCACGAAGGTAATTGATGATCCCTAAAAACTGTTGGACTTATTTTTTGGTGAAATTGGACTCAGGGAAGTGTAACAGTTCTTGGGCTATGTGTGGACCGGGATGGTAAGTACCATCTTGTATGAATATAAAAGGGAATAAGAACCTCATCCCTGATCTCCTCACTAGACCACCAACCTCTAAACAAATTGTCCATATCTCCTCTAATCTCTCATTTCCAGTCATAGCAATGGTGACTCCTTCAGTTCCTCCATTTTCCTAATCTACTCATCCATATATGAACCATGCTTTATCTATCAGAGCTTTTCCTCCTCAAACCACCTTCTCCAGTGTCCATCAAATTCAAGATTATGCAAAAAAGTTTATCTTTCGATATCTTTTTAATGGCCAACATCACAACGCTGAAAGTTTCCTTTCTTTCCATCCTGACTATATATTTCTTACAGGTCTTTTCCTTCATCCTACCAGAGAATTCTCAGCTGATACAAGACATGATCGTGATCTCCATGGTCCCCGCAATGATGAAACAGACAGCTCATCAGAAGTTCAGACCACTGCCAAAAAGGTTAATAATCTTTCCTATCAACTTCAGCAGATACATGTCAACCTCAAGAACAGAGTCCAGCAGTTAGATTATGAGTTAAGACAGATGATCCAGAATAAATATTGGGGTCCTGAATTCAACCAGAAGAAAGCTGAAATTCAGAAACTAAAAGCCGAATTATCCAGAATTGAAGCTGACAAAAGCCCTCATCCACTTTTCTCACCTTCAGCTTAGATTCCCTCCTATATTCCTTCTTTTAACCAATACCAACCTTTCTATACACCATCCAGATATACTCAGCCTACAGATTATTCCAAATTTTTTGTATGACTTACAAGCTTTACCAGAAGCCTTCTCCTCCACCGAAACCTACACCATCTACTGCTCTAACAACATCAACAACCTCTGTTGCTTCCTTATCCTATATTCCCCAACCAACTCCTCAGTCACCACAATATGCTCAAATTCCTCAATCTGTTCCTTCCTCACAACCAACCTCTCCACCTACTGAACCAACTCCTCAGCAAAAGGATAAACACCCTGCTGATCAATACACAACTCATATGCTTTCTTCGAATCTTCCCCCTTGAAGAAGAAGAACCCATTACAGAGTCATCACAATCTTTCAGCAGTGTCATCCCTTCATCTGAATCAGAGATTTCCTCAGACTCTGATACAAAATATGTTGTTATTTCTCGTCTTCTCATGGTTGATACACCTAGAGATGATCCCTTGTCTTCAAAAGATCCTCCCCAACATAATCCAGAAGTACTCCATGCAGATGATCTTCCAAGGTCTCAAGCTCCTGAGCAGCGCACCTCTTCCAAACCTTCTAATGGTCCTTGGTTTACATTTGATGATATTCCAAGATCCAGATGGCCTGCTCGTCTTTAGGAATTCACAGCCTGGTTAGATGTTCAACTCATCAGACCTGAATCCTCTCTTCAAACTTTTCTCAGAGCATTCACCTCTCATTTCATTGGCTGCTTACGAGATTGGTTTGATAGCCTTGGTGAATACAGACAATTACAAGTTGTCCAAGTTCCAGATGCATCTCATGTCCTTGGATTACTATATGAAACATTCATAGGAGAATCAACTGCAGCACTAAAAATTACAAAGAAAGAATTCATGCAAATGAAATCTTGCTCCCTTCAGCTGAAAGATCTTGACTACCATTTTAAGAGAATGTCCACCTTGTTCTACAAGCTTGACAGTTTCAATGATTCTACCCTAAAGCATGTTTTCATTGCTTCACTTCCCAAAGAGCTCCAAACATAACTTCAACGCTAATTGCATCTTCATCACCAGAATGTGGATAATCTTTCTCTTGGCAAGATCGATCAACTCACTCTTGTTTGTCTTGATCGCCTTTGTGAACAAAAAGAATTCTTCAAAAATCTGATTCAGCAGAAGCAGCCTCTTAAAAATGCTTGCAAGAAACCTTACCTTCATATTGTTAAGATTTGTTGTTGTTCACGAACTGAGAAACTGAGAAACTTCGTGGCAAGAAACGATTAGTCATTGATAGTGTTTAGAAAAGTGTTTGGATTTTTTAGGAGGACAGTGACACTTCTATTCATCTTTACACTTGATCTGAAAGGTAAGGTTTCTTGCAAGCATTTTTAAGAGGCTGCTTCTGCTGAATGAGATTTTTGAAGAATTCTTTTTGTTCACAAAGGCGATCAAGACAGACAATAGTGAGTTGATAGATCTTGCCAAGAGAAAGATTATCCGCATTTAGGTAAGGAAGTGAAGCAATGAAAACATGCTTTAAGGTAGAATCAGTGAAACCGCCGAGCTTGTAGAACAAGGTGGACATTCTCTTAAAATGGTAGTCAAGATCTTTCAGCTGAAGCAAGCAACATTTCATTTGCATAAATTCTTTCTTTGCAATTTCTAATGCTGCGGCTGTTTCTTCTATAAATGATTCATATAGTAATCCAAGGACATGAGATGCATCTGGAACTTGGACAACTTGTAATTGTTTGTATTCACCAAGGCTATTAAACCAATCTTGTAAAGAGCTAATGAAACGAGAGGTGAATTCTCTGAGAATAGTTGAACATTTAGCCAGGCTGAAAATTCCTAGAGACGAGCAGGCCATCTAGATCTTGGAATATCACCAAATGTAAACCAAGGACCATTAGAAGGTTTGGAAGAGGTGCGCTGCTCAAGAGCTTGAGACCTTGGAAGATCATCTGCATGGAGTACTTCTGGATCATCTTGGGGAGGATCTTCTGAAGACTTGGGATCATCTCTAGGTGTATCAACCATGAGAAGACAAAAAATATCAGCATATTCTATATCAGAGTCTGAGGATATCTCTGATTCAGATGAATGGATGACACTGCTGGAAGATTGTGATAACTCTGTAATGGATTCTTCTTCTTCTTCAAGGGGAAGATTCGAAGAAAGCATATGAGTTGTGTATTGATCAGCAGGGTGTTTATCCTTTTGCTGATGAGTTGGTTCAGTAGGTGGAGAGGTTGGTTGTGAGGGAGGAACAGACTGAGAAATTTGAGCATATTGTTGTGACTGAGGAGTTGGTTGGGGAATATAGGATGAGGAAGCAACAGAGGTTGTTGATGTTGTTGGAGCAGTAGATGGTGTAGGTTTCGGTGGAGGAGAAGGCTTCTGGTAAAGCTTGTAAGTCATACCAAAAACTTTGAAATAATCTATAGGCTGAGTATATCTGGATGGTGTATAGAAAGGTTGGTATTGGTTAAAAGAAGGAATATAAGAGGGATTCTGAGCTGAAGGTGAGAAAAATGGAGGAGGGCTTTTGTCAGCTTCAATTCTGGATAATTCGGCTTTTAGTTTCTGAATTTCAGCTTCCTTCTGGTTGAATTCAGGACCCCAATATTTATTCTGGATCATCTGTCTTAACTCATAGTCTAACTGCTGGACTCTGTTCTTGAGGTTGACATGTATCTGCTCAAGTTGATAGGAAAGATTATTAACCTTTTTGGCAGTGGTCTGAACTTGTCCTGTGACAGTGTCAATCTTTGAATCAATTTTTTATAAGACAGAGTTTTGGGCGATGGCGTTTTGGGTTTGCCAGTTGACCAGTTGGAGTTACTAGAGAAGGAACAAAAGGTCTGGCTGTAGTTTTGGTTTGAGGATCAGTACTTTTTTCTAGGGAAGGAAATTGTGTTTAATAAGAGGCTAAGGCATAGGAAAACATATAACAGGCAGAAATTTGTGGAGGTGTTGGAAAAAGAGGAGGGAAGTTAGATCTGCAAGGTTTAAGCACACAAGATTGCTCTGCTTTGAGAATTTTTAAAGCCTTTTTGTATATGGGCAAAAGAGAGGCAGGTTTAGGAGGATCTGGAGGAGGAGGAGATGGAGACCTACAAGGAAATCTTGAATGGATGATCTTTTTCTTTCTTCGACGACTTCTGGGGTGATCATCATCATCAATATCCCAGTCATAGATACAGGGACATCCTGGATCACACATTCCTGATCCTGCAGCATCCCATATAAAGTGACCATTAATTTTGGCTGGGTAAATAGGGTACCCATCAGAATCAAAAGCAGAGATTGGAATAGACTCTTGTTTGGTAGAGACAGCTTGGATCATAGCTGAGAAGGAAAGTCGAGGTAGAGACTGAGTATCTGAGTTTGTCTGAGGAGACTGAAAAGTCATCCTGACCGAACCATCTGTTCTTTTTTCAAACATGGCTTGGGAGGTTTGGAGTGGTTGAGAGTTCTGATGAAACTGCTCATAATTGGTTAGCCATTCCAAAGGCATCAGTTTTAAGAGTTCAGATCTAGGGATTTGTCTAGGGATCTAAACTATGGTTGGAATTGTTTCAGTGTCTACAAGAATCATGACTGTGTCTGCAGAGGTATAAGGAGTAGGGACATCTAAGACATGATTTTGGAGATGATAAACCAATTGATGGTGAAAGGTAGCCATTTTTACAGTGACAGTTTGTTCAGCTCCTTGAAGCTGGATCTAAACTTTCAAGGCTGTGGACAGATTTGGATCTTGAAGGGATAAAAGGTAAGAAGCGCACTACCAGCATGGAGAGTAGTGAGTATTGTACCTATGACAGCGTGTTGATATTCTTTAAACCTTGTGTCTAAGAGAGCAAGACGTGCTGTGACAGGTAAACCTTTACGGCCATGAAGGGTAAGAATTAAACGGATTCCACCAAGATGGAGATGAGTATAACCTTCACGTTTCCATGAGGTTATGAGTTTAGGAGGAATTTCTAGGGTTACATATTGTTCTGCTAGAGTAGATTGAAGAGCACGCTGATCTAGTCTAGAAGACTGGATGTATTCTTTAGGAGTAGGACGCCTAGTAAAGATAAGAATATGAATACTACGGACAATAGACGTATTACGTTTATATAAGGAATACAAACTTAACAAAGGCATAAAAGACTCATTGATCTGGACTGACTCCGGAATATACGAATATTCTACAAGATTTTCTATCTTAAAGGCTACTTGCTTAGAACATGACGGAGGTAAAGACAAAGTAGAAGACAACGTAACAGGAGTAATAGGATTAGAGCTTGAAGTTGTGTGTGAAGTTGAAGCCATATTGATGAAGTTCTCTCTCAACGTTTCTCTAATGAACTATGTAAGAATTACCATGCAACAATTTTTCTCAAATTTTCACCCATTTTCTCAGGAAACAAACGGGGTTTAGGAAAGCTAACCAAACAAACCCACGAGAACAATAGTTTTCCCTTTCCGATCATTTAAAAATAAATATAATTTAAAATAAGAAGGTACAACAAACTTGATTCATGAGGTATTACACAATTGTCTTTTAAGTTTGGGTGAGGCTAATTCATGTAATAACATAGCTTACATTAACTCAATAGTTGTGCCTAATAATTCATAGTGTTTGACAACTAAACTACCCTTTAGCTTGTTTGAAACAACTCTTAGGTTGATGTAATAATGACCTTTACCAAGGTCAGTTAAGTTGTTATTCTAGATAGAAATATGTGAAGTGGACTTATTAAAGTATTTTATTGCTTTACGTTTAGCTAAAATATTCATGATTTTTACATTTTTTTAAATGAATTTATGGAGTCATGCTATTACATGCCAAGAGTTCAACTATAGGTAGGCTGATCAAATTCCCAATTCAAGTTAAGGTGAAGCCTAGTTTGTTTTGTGGTTTGGGAGAGTTGGTTGCAAGATGTCATTGTTTCTCTCTTGATGAAATATTAACTCATGTTTCGTATAGTGGTCTTGGATAGGTAGGCTTTATTGCTAAAGCACATACAACACTAGGTGATCTTAATTTTTAACTATTTTTTCAATTTTATGTGTTGTGTGATGAGTTTTATTTTTAATAAAAATTTAAAAAAATTAAATATTAAATAGATGTGATGCCAGACTAGTTGCATCCACATTTATTATACCACTAATGTCAATGATTGTCGATATTAAATTACTTAGTAATGCCATTATCACATGGTATCAAATATTTATAATTTTTTTTTAAGTTTTTAACATATAATTAATGTGCTATTTTAATAAAAGCATTTGTTTGCTTCTAGACAGGAACCACCCACTTTTAAGATAATATAATCACAAAAGTAAGTAGACAATTATAATATAATTGATGAAATGCGAAGGATTGACCACATCCTCATCATGAGGCATGGAACTTAATTTTATAGCCATTGATTAGAGTTTGTTCTCTTTCTTTTGAAAATGATTTAATACATATTAATAAGTAGACGAACTATGTTGTCTGCTTTAAAGTAATAGACAAGGCAATGTTCACATTAGCATGATCTAATTTTTAGTGACTTAAGATGCTTTTGGGGTGATGAAAAATTTGTGGTCCCACCTCAACAGTTGTATTGAATAGACACTTTTGGGAATTCTTCACAACTTTGTTATTTCTTTTTGGCATTGTTTTACAAATCCATTACTTGTTTTCCTAAGCAAAATATATGTCAAATTGGTAGTTACTTTTTTTTTCTTTGGAGAAGAAATTCCTATTTACTTTTTAAGGTATATAAACTATTTGTTCATTTGCTTTCTATATGTTAAATATTAAGAATGTCTATTAATTTTTTGGGTTAATTCTCTTTTATTGTTTATTCACATCAGATCGCAATGTTCACAGGGGCCTTTAATTCTGAACTTAATTAATAGGTTTATTTTCTCATTTGTTATTTGCTTTGCAAAGTACTAGTGAAGGGTTCAGGGATGCAATTGTGTTTTTCGAACAAGGTTTCAACTATTCCTCAATTTTTCTCTTTCAAGGCTGCTCAAGATGACAAACCAAGAAAGATGGTTAACGATAGTATTTCCACATCAAATGATGTGCTTTTGACTCCAACTAGAAATCTTGCACTGGTATGGTCCAAGTATGTTTTTGCCATTGCTTAGTTTACAGTATGTGTAAGCTCGGTTTACACGCACACACACATGTGGGTATCAGTTTGTAAACCTTTGCCACTTTTAAGTTTCTTTTTTTTTTTTGAATTATATGATACTATTGCTTAAGAATACAACTAATATTACATGAGACTATTATTGATATTTACAACTGACAATTACTGGAATAAGTTTATATTAAATCTTGTGAAATACTACTCAGATTTTTGACCCTTACTAATATTTGAGGGATGTCTACTCTACTCACATTGTGTAAGGAAGAAGACTGCTTCCACTCAATTATATTGTATAATTGAGGAAGGAAAGAGAGTATTGTGGGGATTCGAACGACTGCCCTCACAACCTAACCACTCGACTAAAGGCCGAGTGGCTCACTTATAAGTTTCTTTAGAAATTCAGAATGAAGATTGAACATTCTTCATCAATATAGTTGCTTTTGAAGTTTGATTTTGAAACATTTTTCCCCTTTTAGGCCTTCATATTTGTAGAAAAACATATTCTTGATAAGCAAGGGGGAAACCACTACACAATGACAACCTATGCTCTGCCATATTTTGATGCAAACCATGTCCATCGAATGTTCCTTGTCTCTAGCAAATCAAACCAAACAATTACCATGTCTATAAGTACTCCTCTGCTACATCCTGACTCCACTTAGCTGAAATCTCATAAACCCACAACCTTTTGGGGCAGTTTTAGTCATATCTCCTGCATTTGTTATTCCCACTAGCAATTCCATCATTGGCGCCACTAAGCTTAGGTATTTTATGATGTGATCTTGAATGCTGAGAGCATTAAATATTCGTTGCTTGTTCCAGAAAGGCTAAGTAGATCAAGGAAGCAATGCAATGATTTGTTCAAGCTACTTTGGATGAATTCAATTTAACTTCAATTTCCAAGAGGACAATATTCAAAATGGGCTTGAAAGAGGAGGAACCAGCCTCGGTATACTTTATTCAAGCTAGCAAGGTGGTGTCCATGTTTTTAAGTTAAATTAGGATTAGCCACCTAATATAAACACTCTTTTGTGTTCTTTAATGTACTTTTAACAATCTTGAGTTTGATATCATTGGAGAAGATTTTCTCAACTTGTTTTTTAAAGAACTTTCGACTTATCAAAGAAGTTGCTAACCTTTGTGGTGTCTTATTTAACAATCAGGGTTCTTAAGACTTAGCTTCTCAAAGGTTTGGTTCTTTTATTTGAATTCTGATCATATTGGCTTAACAAAGCAGTTAGCTCTGTAGGATCTGCCCCAACTATGGTTTCTATAGGCAAGCCATTATCTTCCTACTCTTTTTTTTTATAACTTTTTTATTATTACTTTTTAAAAGGCTTCTACAAGTGTTCTTATATTTGAACTTAATCATCTTCATTGTGACTTTTTTTTTAATATTTTGATATCTAAGACAGTTATTCTCTTTGCAGTTGTTGTGTCTCAGGCACATAAAGCATCCTTGGCCTGTTTCTTAGAGATGCACAAGGAAAGGTATGTACCAGTGCTCTCAATTCGATGAAGTCATTTACTATATGTTCTATATTCTTAACTAGAAGTGAGTTGACCTCACTAATACCTACAACGTAGAGATCGGTAACAGTACGATAGACATCGAAAGCTATTTTTCCATGAAAGTCTTTGAGCCTTTTTGAACATTGAAAGCACATAAATAATTCCAAGTCTCGTGATTAATCTGCAATTTCTTTTGGCACGAACTTGTTCTCTTAGAAATACTTCATTAAACAATTTCGGCAATCATCATTGATGATGAGTACCTCTACTGTTGACTTTATGTATATCCTGTTCGAATGCACCAAGAGATCCACTTTCACTATGGTTCATACCATGGAGCTAGGCCGCATGCAATAGCATCACTGCTCAAATCATTCTCTTTCTCACATCCACATTTATAATCTTTTTTGCCTTATCATTTTCCAACCTTTGTGTAACACAATTTTAAGTTAATGTTGATGATGAGGCCAAAAAAACAGATACTACATGATCATTCTAGTTTGTGTGATTGGAAATTATTCAAAATTCAAAATTATTATAATGGTTTGTAATAATCCTTGACCCTTTGGCTTATGGGTCTATGTAACCTAACACATGAATGGAACCAATCACATGAGTTTTGTTCAGCTAGCTATTGGCAAAGCAACTATGGTAGATGAATAAAAAGAAAATATGCTCAAAACTGAAAAGGATTGAACTATACTCTACCTTGTGAGCTTGTTCCTCACCTAGTTTCAAAATTGAGTCTCCACATAAGTTATGTTGTATACTCTCAGGGTGATGTGCTCTTCACCATACACTGTCCCCAAGAAATCTCTCAACTGCAGTAGCCCTAGATATGAGGGTTTTTAGTATCTCTATCAATTCTTCTAGTTCTTGTCTTCCACAAGCTATCAAATAGCAGTCAAGATGAATTTAACTTTGACATGAGAGATACTACAAGAAACCTTTGTCTACAATTTTTTACTCAAATGTAAGCTTAATTCTTTCAACATTGTTAAATTTAATTTCATGTATATACAATATATTTTTGTTTGTTCATTTGTATTGGAGTCTCTTTTGATTTTGTTTCTCCTAGTAACATTAGTTATTGTTACTTTTTGTTGTGCTGTAAAAGTATTTTACATGTGAATTATATTTTTTGTTTCCATGGTCTCTTTGTCTGTATCTTTTTTTTTTTTTTGTAGCCACTAGCAAGAAAATATAATAAGGCTATTTGCAAATATAATAAGGTTATTCATAGTATAAATGCTTTTGTTTGATTGTATCAAATCTGTATTTATAGAATGTTGAAGTAAGGATTTCTTCTCCCTAAATACCAAAGCTGAAAAATGCAAGACAATTGCTTGCTTTTGCTTTGCATAGCCTAATTGCTTGTTTTCTTGCATAGCCTAATTGCTTGTTTTCCCTTTGCATAGCCTATGTAAGAGGAGGGGTTATATGATTTTTATTCTTTGTAATGGCTTTTTTTTTTTTTTTTTTTGGGTTTCCTAGAGAAAGCTATTGTACTTAAATACAAAGCAAGGTTACAAATAGTTTTAGATTTGGTTGGAAATCACTAACCTAACCTCCAAATCAAGAATTCTTAAAGTAATCTTGGCTTAGATATGACCGGCTTGATTGGCAATTTGACATCTTGAGAGGCTTATCTGAGTGATTTTTAAGTAAATTTATTTGATTTGTCACTCGTATTTGAATCACAAGGAAAGTAGAGACTAAAAAAATCAATTTATTCTTTATTTATCCTTATCTATGAAAAAACTTAAAAAAAAGTTAGAAACATGCTCAATTTGACGGACATAGCCAGACATCACACACTGATTTTAGCCAATTAATTTAGCTCATGATTTTTTTTTTATTTCAGCTTCACCTAGACTTTGAGATATTTTTAGTTTTATGTTGAAAACTAGAGAATTTAAACCTTATTTCCACAGGATGGATAATATTTGATTGGCATTTAACTAAATAAGAAAGGGAAAAAAAAGATTTGAGGCATTTTATCTCAATATAAAAATTTGTTTCTTTGTTGATGTTTGAACCTAATTGGAGATGGCCAACGGGCAGGACGGGGCGGCACGTGGCATGGCACATGCACCACACGTGCCTGTATAGCATGGTATAGCACGAGCACATTTAGGTGGAGCACACACGCGGGCTGAGTTGAGCTTAGAATTTTAGACACGCGGGCCTTAAAAGCACGGTTACACGTGTGCCAATGTTTTTTAGAGGAGTTCACCATGCAATCAAAAGAATTGATCACGACCAAAGATGGGCTAAAGCCGACCAGTGAAAAGGCATGTAATAAGCACATTTCACTTTTAATGAAAATATATTTAAAATTTTATAATTTTACAAATAATTTAAAATTGAATATTTAATATATTTTGTTAGCGTAAGTTTTTTAAATTCATTTAATTCTTAGTTAAAAAAATATTCTAATTCTTTTATGTTTATAATTTATTAAATGAATAGATGATATCATGATTTTCATAAATAAAATTATAAATATCATGATTTTATAAAATGTATGTATTAATATTATTATGCATTATGATATATTACTTTAAGTTAATCATTAAGAAAAAATTTTTATTATTATTATTGTTGTTGTTAAGTATTAAAAAAGAATTTTAATACTTCATGGTCTAACTTAACAGTTAGTATTATATTTTCTTACTATTATTATTTTTTTATTATTGAATATAGACTTGAGTCTTGAATTTTTTATACTATTAAATTTGATTAAAGACACATGGACTTAAAACAAGTACATATGATTAAAAAAAGTACGCCAACAACTTGACAGTCCTTCTCTAAAAAAATAAAACAATAAAAATACTTATCGTGCTTTTTTTCTCAAGCATAGCATGACACATTTCACAGTATGGCACAGCACGAAGTAAATGATTGGCATGACATAGCACAGCACAAGCACCAACAAATATGGGCCTTCCTTTGAAGGAGTCATGCCAGCATAACACGGCCCATTGACCATCTCTAAACCTAATTATAAAGTTTTGAATGAGCCCATAAAATTATTCTCTAAAAGCATACCAATTTAATTATTTTAGTTACATCTCTACCCCTGTACACTCTATCACGGTATCACATTTTATCCTTGCCTATGACTACTTATATGTATATATTCTTTTGTTCGAGTCTCTCTTCCACTACCTAATACTTTTATGGTCAATATTCTGGAAATTTATAAAACCCCTAACTTAGTTTATGCCTTGAGGCTTGATTTATTGTTTTGGCTTAGGATTTAAACAATTTCTAAGTTCTCTTAAATAGTAATTTGTCGAATTTTTTATTGAACATTTAAAAATTGCAAGAATAAGAATGTAAAAATATTAATTTTTAAACAAAAAAAGTTTAGTTGACCAAAAAAAAAATTACACATATAGAAAAAGTTAAAAAACATGTCAGATTCTTCAAATTGATTGGAATTTGGATATCCATTTGTTTCATGAAAAATAGTTAGATTAATCTTAAAGCAATCTTAAATAGTTAAACAGTTAAAGATTGTTAAAAGACTTGTACAAAGCATTATTAAAGGAATATTATTTTTTCTGATATATTATTTTACCAAAAAATATTTGATGATTACTTTTCTCTCATAACATATATAATTTTTATTATTTTACTATCAAAAAGTTAAAAATAACATAATTTTAATGGAATCTGTAATAGAAGTCTATTCTACCCTTAAGTTGTATAGGTACAGTTTAATCTTCTAAAGGAAAATAAAATAAAAATTAGTTATTTTCAAAGAGATAATGCTATTATCAATATAGTCAATTGATAAAATTGTAAATATTATGTAATTTTTTTAGCTTATTATATTAAACTTCTTGAAAAACTCCTATGATATTGATAATTTTTTAACAAAGTTAACGTTTTGGTGATAAAATGATAAAAATTGAGATATCAAGTGGGAAAAAATAATTGTCACTTGTTAGAAAATTGTGATGGTAAAGTGATCTAATAGAAAAATTTAGGTGGTAAATTTGTTATTTAACCTTCTTGTTTTGTTTAGGGAAAATGACACCTACAGTCTGGGGTGGAAAAATAGTTACGTAGATCCCCCAAGCTTTAGTAAGGAACACCAAGATCTCTTGTTGACTATAATATCTTTTGGCTCTATTAACTCAAAAATTGATGAATGTTTTATAATAAATAGAAATAAAAAGTTAAAATAAATGTATACTATATATTTCTTTAAAAAATTCAATATTTAAAAATATTTTAATCATTTACAATCTATTAGACATATTTCGTTATATTAAACTAAATTTTGTAATAAAAACATGTTATTAAAATAAATATTTAAAAATTTAAATGATTTTGAATATCATATAAAACAATTTTAATATTATTAATATGTGAGATATATTGAATTAATTGTAAAATCTATTTAACCTAAAGATTTATTTAAAATATTTTAATAAATATAAATATATCATTAAAAGAAATATTATACATTACCATTTTTAATTATTTTATTTATTAAAAAACTTTAAAATTAATTTTTTTAGCTACTATATTCAAAGGATATTATAGTTGAAAAAAATTTATTTAAAAATTTGTATAACCATTTTTCCAAATCTTAAGATGTAGCCCCCTTCCTTTTTTTTTTAATGGGAGTGGCTCTACACATACACAGGCACCGAAAGTCCTTGCATGGTAGAAGGGCTCTCTTTTTAAGAACCCCTCATTGTTTAACTGCATATTTTTTTTATTTAAATGTGGAGTTATTTGTACTTTAAAAAAATGCTCTAAACACCATTTTATTCAATGCACTCATTTTAAAAATTGTAAAAGCTTAAATTTTACTCAGTGCACTCTTAAAATACCAAAATAGTCCTTTTTGTACTTTTTTTATTTTCTCTCAACATCCAAACAAAAAGGCCTCTTAACTCTTATTCCCAAATAAAGAATGGTAAAAATTTGAATTCTATTAAAGAAATTAATTGCAATGAAGAAATTAATTATGATATAAGAATTCGAGATAAAAATTGATGAAATTGAGAAAAATAAAATTAGGGTTTATGACTTAGACTTAGTAAATAAGTGTTAAAACAATAAATCTTACTTGCTTGTACTTAATAGTAAATCACATGATAGATATTTTAGTAATATAAAATTTTATTAAGGGTGAGAGTATTTGAACCCACCAATTTTCTCTATATGCCCTCTTTTTAGTTAGAAATTTTAATATTAAAATAATTTTTGATAAAATTAATTAATTAATCCTTTCTTTTCTTTCCATTCTCAATTCCTCAATTCAACAATTCTCATCAATTCTTTCATATATTTTTTTAATTGCAAATTACAAATTATCGATAATTGATTTTGTAATAGGCTATCATAAACTAAGAGAATCAAAATCCATCTTGTTCAAAAATGAAAACCATTAAATTTTTCGAGCTATAAAAGTTAATGAATATCAAGAAATTAATTTTACCAACCACAAAATTAAGAAAAATATACTTATATATAGAAAGTATGAAATAAAGATTATGATTTAAAGGTAAAAAAAAAAAGAATTTAGAAGAAAGTAAAATTGACAGTTTAGTTTACAAAATGTGAAAATAAAAAGAGACTGTATGTAATAGTTAGGTGAGGTAGGAAGAGAAATGTATTAGTGAAAGATAATTTTGATATTTTGAGATTTTAAATTTTTAATAATAAATTAATTTTAAAATAGATGTAAAGATAAATTAATATGTTCAAATAATTTTACCTTTTTATTAAAATGTGAGTAATTAAAATAATTTATAAAATATAAACAGCCTCGTACCTTTTAAAAATAACATGAAATTTGTTGTAATTATTTTATGGCGATAGGGCCCGTATTTTTTAGTTTTTTATTTGGCGAAAAGTGCAAAGACAGGAGAATTGGATTAAAAATGTGGGCCTCCTCCTGTTCCTGCTTATCCAACTTGCGCCTCCTACTCTCCTACTTCTACGCAGTTCGATAAAAATATATAGCGGAGATAAAGCTCTTGATCAACCCTACTGCAAATCAAAATCAATACCTTTTTTCAAGTCCTATCTACATAGGTATTTCTTACTTCTATGTTTAATTTTCATATCAATTGTTTGTTCTTCTGATTTTTTTTTTCCTGTTTTCCTTTTTCTAATATATTGTCTGCCAATTTTGTATTTGAATATGCTGCGATATAGTTTCAACTTGATTGCAGTTCCAGTAAACAGTAGCTTGAAATTTTGAGTTGTAAGAAAAGATGATGAAGAAATTAGTAGTAAAGGAAAGGAAGTGTGGACAATAAGAGAACTAAAATGCCATACACCAAGAGAATTAGAAATCTTAATTCACTAGATTTGTTAAGAATAATCTAATCAACTAAATCACCAAAATACCCTTAGCAATCAACAGAACTTGTGAAAAGTGAAGCTTTTGCCCTCTGCAATAGTATTCACGGCTTCTAAATTGAAACTTTTATTTAAAAGAATTGAGGAACATTTTGACTTGTGATGACTAAATCTTCAAAATCAACTAAATCTTGTGCATATCGTATGAGTAAAATAACCAACGCAATCATTAAAACTAGTGGGTGCTAGTTGGTTTAACTGGTAAAATCTCTTTTGCGGTGCAAGAGGTATAAGATCCGAACTTTGCTAACTTGAGCGAGGAGGAGATTTGGTTTCTGTTGATGCAATGCTTAAGAAAATCATTCAAACTTATTTTTTACTTTTTTGTTTTTATTTTTTTAATAGGAAATTATTAAAACTTTTATTCATAGAATAAGAGCCACAATCCTTTTCTTTTTGCTTGTATTATTGTTCTTAGATTGGGGTAAGCTGAAGATTAAGTTTTTTCTGTTAAAGCATCAAAAGTTTTGATCTTTTATTTTATTTTATTTTTTTCGGTTGTATTTTGAGATGTTGAAGCTTGGTTGAAGTGATAAAAAAAATGGTCCCCTTTGACTATAGCTTTAACTCTATCGTATATGGGATTATGCAAATAATCTTTTGATCTGTTCAACAAGCTTTTGCAGAAAAAAATTATCTTTTAGTGTACGCTGGGAATTGGTACCTTCAAGATGTGGCTGAGATATTGTGGTTCTAATTTGATTGTTGTTAGGAGATTCTAATTCTCTAATAGTATTAGAATTATCATGTGGATAGGCGTACCAAGCTGCTATCAATGTTTATATATACATTTATCAAAGTCATAATCATAGGGGATCATAACATGTCGTACATTACATTAATGATGACTTGTCTTACTCTGAAGTTGGACCAATAAATAAATAAAAAAAGGAAAAAATTCTGATGAGATGCTTTTCCAGTATCTTTTTGTATTGCTTGCTGTTGCGAAGCATTCTCCAATTTTCGACACACTCTTTTTAAGATTGATTTGAATTTGGAGCTTGTTATTAAGATTCTTAGCATGAATAAGGGATTCAAAGGCACACTTAACTTTTATTTCATAAATTTATTTTTATGGCTTTTATAGTGAAGCTAGGATCTGAACATCTAAATATGAAGAAGCGATTAGTGCTCAAAATTTGATTAGGGTTTGCAAGGAATTTGAATTTTAGCAGTAAGGACAGAGAGATAGGGGGGGGGGGGGGGGGGGAGAAAACTAAAATAAGAAAATTGCAAGAGGGTTAGATGGGGAGGAAATAAAATAGGGAAAGAAGCTAGGCATCTATGTCTACAATGATAAACCAAATATGAATCTATTTCATTAACCAAATCTAGTGATTCTAAATTTACATACTCATATTTACATTCTTGATTTCATTTACGTTCTTGATTTCTGCTGATCTAAATCCTAGAAACATGTAGAATTAGGCCTATCAGTCGACGAAGATTATCTAAATAAACTGAAGATCAAATAACGGCCTAGATACACGAAAGCTTGATTAAATTATTCTATCTGTAACGTGCACCTCTGACTCGAATAGTTTAAAAGATCACATGTGAAATTGACACCTATAATGCGTAAATCTATAAATAATCAATATTTAACTAACAATTTTTTGAATAGGGTAAATTTGTGTTCCTTTTATGTCCATAGATGGGCTGTATTATAAGTGGTAACTTGGCATTGAGTGCTGGCTGTTTTAATAATTAACTGATCCTCTTGGGGTACCTGACTTGCATCTTAATAGTAAGATTATAAAACCATTTCTGGTGTCATCTCAAACAGATCCATTTGAATCTGAGCCACTCCCTTTTCCCAAAAGGTTTTTGATCTAGGCTCTTCCCTTTGCTAGTTCTTATGACATTGTTATTCTAATAACAGAAAGAGGATAAAAGTGGTGTTGACATGTCAGACTCTGTTAAGCATTTTGAAGCAACGAAGTCCAATTTATCAATTGAAGATGACGACGACATTGTGGAATCTGATATTGAGTTGGATAATACTGATGTTATGGAGCCTGACAATGATCCTCCACAAAAGGTGGGTTTAACAAAGAGTAGCTGGGAGTTTAGGGTAAAGCCTTCTATAGTTTGTTGGTTTGGTACAAAGACCTGTAGCAGGCTTCTGTATGAAATAATATATCTACCCTTTGTCTGTCAATTCAGATGGGAGACCTGTCAGTTGACGTTACAGAAGAAATGCGTGATGCAGCAAATATGACAAAACTAAAAGCAATAGATTTGATCTCTGAAGGCATGAAATTGTCTTAGTATTATTTTTAATTGTTAACATGTCTTCACCTCTTAACAAACTTCTACTTTTTTAGGCAAGTTGGAGGAGTCCACAGGACAACTAACAGAAGCTATAATGTTGAATCCTACTTCAGCAATACTTTATGCAGCTCGAGGTGTTATATATCTGTAATATTATATGAATCATATTTGTGCTATCTTGTCTTTGTTTTGATAGTAAACTAACATTTTCATTTTCAGCTGGTGTCTTTGTTAAACTAAACAAACCTAATGCTGCAATCCGTGATGCTAATGTAGCTTTAGAGGTGGGTGCCTGTTCCTTCATCTGTGCTTCTGTGGACTGCACATGAAGTGTCAATCTGCTATTAGCAACCTAATTTTCTACATTTAATGTTATAGATTAACCCTGACTCAGCAAAAGGATATAAAATACGTGGGATGGCAAGGGCCATGTTAGGCCAGTGGGAAGAAGCCGCAAATGATTTGCATGTGGCATCAAAGTTAGACTATGATGAGGAGATTGGCCTGGCACTCAAGAAGGTGATTTGCCATCTGAGATGGTACTTGCTTTACAGATGGTTCTAAATAGTGCTTATGGTTTTCCAGGTTGAACCTAATGCTCGTAGAATTCAAGAACATCAAAGAAAATATGAACGGCTGCGTAAAGAAAGGGAGCTAAAAAATTTTGAACGTGGGAGGCAACGAAAGCCATCTGGAACCGTAAGTACAGTGAACACAATCATCTTATTACTGTTTTGAATCCATAAACTTTGATCCCATCTTATTTTATCCAATAGGCATTGTTATGAGCAATATTAATGCATGCCAGTAGAGCGCACATTCTTCCAAAAATAAGATTCAGATATGTTGTCTGGTTCTGTTCCTCATTGCTTTTCTAAGTCAGTGCCAAGATTTTGATCTTTTGGGATTCTGAAACTCTGTCATTGTCTGTGGTCTTAAAGTGGATATTCAACTATTCGATAGTTACCTTCTTTCCTAATTTGACTGCACCACTATACAATTTCATGTTGTTGGAGAGTAAAAACATCAATTTCGATGTTTATAATTATTTCAATTTCATGCAGGATCGAGAAGCCTTGTCTGCTTTAAAGGATGGTATGGCTTCTGATTTCTTTTCAGTTTGTTTTCATAATGTAGTAGGTGTTAACTGATGACTGAGCTCATCTAAGAGAGAATATTTTTGATAATTTGAGGCTGGTTTAAGTACTTGAAAAGGATGGCTTGCCTCTTTAAGGCTCGTTGATGCATTCTTGTTTTCAACGGTATCGTGAGAATGAATTATGATTGCTTAATTATTCCTCTCGATAAGAAGATGCATATCTAACATGGGGGTCTGGCTTTCACTCATCCAATTGATTACAACACTTATCACCTATCTTACTACCAGTGAGAAACAAGCTCGTATATTGCGCTTGTGGTTAATAAGTTACTAATAGACTTTATATTGAAATCGGAGTTGAGATCTTCTGATAGTTTCTTTTACTTATGTGTTGCTGCATACTATAAAACAGAACCGTGTTAAAACTGGGTTGTTAATGCCTTAATCTCTCTTTTGATTGGCTGTTTGCCACATCATGTTATTTATGTATTAAACTTTTTCTCCCACTTTTTATTTTAAAAAAAAAATTCTTGCAATTAATAAAATGGAAAAATTTTTCTTTTTTTATTTTGTGTTCATTTTTTTTCCCTCTCAAATTTTTTACTGACGAGATAGTGAGACAAAAAACCTCTATTTGTATCTTCTCTAGTATTCTTAAGCGTTTTTATTAGGGGTGGGCATCGGACAAACAGAAAATTTTGGTTCAGATCATTATTGATTCTGAATTAACTGAAAAAACCAAATTAAAAAAAGCATCGAACCATTACCAAATCGGAAATGTCGAATTCGGTTCTGGCTCGGTTTTACGATCTGGACCTTATTAAAAAAATTAAGACATTTGCTATAGCAATCTTCTTCTTTGCAGATTTCATCATATTCTTTCTATGATCTTTGTTAGTAGATCAAAAACACAAAAATCTGATACCAAAGGATATTTTAAATTATTAATTCAAAATAGAATCTAAACATAATAAACATTAAAAAAAAAATACGTTACAATTTTTTTCATATACCAGTACTAACGACACCAACCCTCCTCTTCCCCCCCCCCCCCCCCCCCCCAAAAAAACCGAAAAAAATGAAAAAAAGGAAAACAGGTGAAAAATCAAATTTGCAAAACTTGAAAGGTGGATGATGAATTCATGAAGTAGTGGTGGACGGGAAGCACAGTTGTAGATAGGATGGCAAAGGCACAAGCTGGTGGCATTTTCACCAATCAGGAATTATGGTTGGTGGGTTAAAACTTTTGAGATTGAGATTTGTGAGAGACAGGTTTGATTTTGGGGACAAGGGTTTGTATTAGAGAAGGTAATTAGTGGGATTTTGATTTTGGGTTCTATGGTTGGTGATTTCTTTTGTGAGGGTGTGAGAATTGGATTTGGGGCTTATATTTTGGGTGAGAAAATGGGAAATGAAGGGTTTGCATTTGGGGTTAGGTTTGAGTTAATAATATGTATGTATTGTATATATGTATGTATGTATATGCACGCGCACGCACACACAGAGTAATGTTATGGTGTATGCATATGTATAATAATAATGTGTTTCATCAGTCAAATAAGCCACATTGCATTTCTTTAATTTAAAATTAATTTATTCGGTTTCTTAGTTCGGTTTCAAATTTAAAATTTAAAACGGGAAACCGATATTCGGTTTTACACCGAACCAAACCATTTGGTTTTTTCTAAGAAAAAATACCGAACCGAAACCAAATAAAGTGATCTGAACTGCTAATTTTTTGGTTCCAGGCTGGTTTCTGCCCAACCCTAGTTTTATCAAGTTATGTATTAGATTTTGCATGTAAAGAATAAAAAATGTTTTTGAAACTTATCCAAATTTTCTGTTGCTTACATTTATATTTTTGTGTAGTTGTTTAATTGTAAATTCTATCTAATTTTCCTTTTTTTTCTCTGTTTGATTAGGAAAAATCTAAGCATTAAATTGGGACCATGGGTTGAATTCTCAAGAACCTCTGTTGTATTTTGTTCCATACTAAAACAGAAGACTACCTGTTTTGGGTCCTTCAACCTCTTTCAAAGTGTTATAGTAATGCTAGGGTTATAAATGTTTTTGGTGTTATTCTATTGATTTGTATAGTATGAGGTTATTCTTAGAAACTACCGAAGATCTGATTTAACAAGAATGGAATAGAAGTGTATGTTAAAGACTTGTTTTATTTGATTAACTTGAACGAAATCTGTGATGGGTTTTATTACTTAAAGAAAAACTACGTAAAACAATATGGTTACTTCACTTTTTTAAAAATTTTTAATTGTTTTTAAACCTATCGATATTACATTGATTATTTTTGTTATAGTTATTTTTTCGGGTATTAACTCTTCATAAGAATTTGATAATTATTTTATGGATTTGTAATCTTGATTTTGCCCCTGAGTAGATCCAAAGAGTCTGATTCATGATTGCCAATGGTGTAAAACAAGGGTGATGACATTTAAATGTATTACTGATATATTTTCTGGAAGAATGATGTCATATTTTTTTACCATTGAAACAAAATGACCAACTTCCACCTCCCATTCCCTGCCCCTGCCCTTAGGCCCAACTTTCGTTTGAACTTGAACAGGAAATTTAAAATGATCTTTTCTTTTGTTTGTTTAAGCGTTAAAGATTCATGGAATGTAAAAGGTTTTCACCAGTATATATTTTAATGATAAACTTGGTGTCAAAGGTGTATTTATGCACCGAGGAATTTCTTTTGTTTCTGTTTTAATTTTTTGGGTTGGTACATGTCCCAACTTTTATACAAAGCACAACTCATGTCTTTAAAACATTTAGAAACGAGTTTTATATGTCATTAGCAATTGCATTAATACAGCCTAACAACAGATGATAAGGGAATTGTATTGGTAATACATTTTTTGATGCAGGGAAGTAAGTAGAGGTTTCAATCAATTAATGAAGACGATAGAGGTTCACATGATGTGTCACTTCTTAGAGATATATGCAGTAGAGCCTTCTAAAGGAATTGGTTGAACATGTTATTGTTTTGCAATATGTGTTACTTATAGCTGTGATGGAGATAAAAAATTCCTAGTCGAAGCAAAGTTAATTAGTTTTAGAAATATTTTGTTTTATTTCTATTTATTTTAATTTTGTTCCTTATTATACTTTTATTATTTAGAAATTCCTATTTGAATTGTGTTTCTAGTTTAGGTATGAGTCTTATTAAAATTGTTTCTAGTCTTACCATAATAAGCTGTAGATAGTATAAATATTGGTCCTTGGTAGCCCTTTGAGACAGATTTGTGTTATAAAAGTTTGCAGTTTTCAAACTCATGCGAGTTTTGAACTTCTGTTGTTTCTAGGTATTATGCAGAATTGAGATTTAATTGGCTATATTGGTGCTCATCTACAATTATTTTGGTCATTCTTTGACTAAACACAGTATTGTTTTCTATCACCCTTTTGTCAGTTTACTTCTGCTGCATCAGGCTGGTGCCTAATTATGTTAGAAATTTGAGTATATGTGCTAGATGCTAAAAGTACTAGAAATGGCAGAGAGCTTCCTCTTCTGTCCTTGGATGCTCTTTTATGTTCTATAACATCTCTGGAGTAAAAATAATAAAACAATCAATCAGGAGTGGTTACAATAGCTCTTCAATTCTGAACTCATTACGCTAAATTCCAGCACTAAATTTCTAAAAGATAGTTATGATAGTCCTCCAATTGCCCAGTTGTTTCTCTTTCCTTCGCAGAAAATTTTTCTGTTAGTTTGATTTGAGTCTTGCCGGCTTCTGCTACTTCTACCTTCTTTCTTCGTATTTTTATTCATTTCAGTTTTGGCTCCTAAGCAGCAAAAGGTTGCTGTTTAAAATGCTGGATTACGCTTTTCTGATTTTGTAACAACATATTTATTAATTATTGGTGTTAATTATTTATCAATAACCTTTGAGCTGCTCACAATTGTCTTACTTGTCAGATATTAAATCTTCTTGCAAATTTTACTTGTTCGAAATTTCTCTATGATTGTTACTTTTGTTTTCAATAATCATTATTTTTATCTTTCTCTGTCCTTAATCATTTGTTCTTGCAGTTGTTTTTTTCTGGGGCAGTTTGAATTTTTCACAAGTTCTCCTTGGAAGAAGAGCTGTCATGTTTCTGACCTTTGTTATGTCAGAAAAGACTGAGGATTCCAGGCCTTCTAATGTTTGGATTTTTATTATTAATCTTCTCAGGCTTTTATTTGTTTGATGATCTCTTAATCTCTCCATTTTTGGGCTGTTGATGTGTTAAGTAGATAGATATGTTCATGGTGTTCCTAAGATGATTTACCTGTTGTGTGTCTTATTACATTTTTGGTGATCAACAGGGCAAGTAATGGGCATTCACTCAGCTAGAGAATTGGAAACTAAGTTGAATGCTAGTACAAGAACCTTGCGCCTGGTGATTTTGTATTTTACTGCAACATGGTGCGGGCCCTGCCGTTTCATTTCTCCTCTGTTTACAAACTTAGCCTCAAAGTACACGAAGGTTGTTTTCTTGAAAGTTGACATAGATGAGGCAAGAGATGTCGCTGCACGCTGGAATATTGGTTCTGTTCCCACCTTTTTCTTCATAAAGAATGGTAAGGAAGTTGACAAGGTAGTCGGGGCTGATAAAAGTGCACTTGAGAGGAGGATTGCACAACATGCTGGCCAGTAGTTAAACCACTCCTGAACAATGAGAACTTTTTTAGAGTAACCTCTGCTCGTAGGCCTTTCCTACCCATTTGTTTGCCATGCGAATAATGTCTGAGAAAATTTCTGTATTTTGAGTAAAAATAAATTTCTGTATTTGGATAAAAATAACTTGCTCCAAAATTTATCTTCAATTCTTTTTTATGTATTACTGATTGAAGAATTCTGGTCGTTATGTTTTAGCATGTCTTCAATCTTCTCAGACATCATGGTATTACAACTAGGTCTCGTCAGATGAAGTAGCAGTGTAGCACTGTTATGTACCTCAACCTGGTTCAGTTTGCACACCAGGGCGTGCTTTTTTATATCCCACCCGCTTCTTACACAGATATAGGACTGGACCAAAGTACGTGATGTAGGTAAGCCTGGTTTCAAAACGTTTTATCTAGCGTCCAATTTATTACGTTGTAGTTGAGTTTGAGCAAATGTTACAGACACCGGCAACGCCGAAACACTTATTCGAGTACACCTGACTTGATATCGCAAATCCCTAAATTATTCCTAACCAGTACGCACTTTGGTTCTGTTCCGGTCTTTCCAACTGCCAGTAACTGAAAAAAGTATATGGTTTGGTCTAAGTCTTGTAAACATCTATTTCATCTTATTAAGGCGAAGACCTAGTTCAAGTGATAAAAACGTAGTCCTTCCTGAAAGTAATGTTTCTGGGTTTGAGCCTCATATGGAGGAATAGGGTGAAATCCAATGATTTTCTTGTGTGTATATATATATCTGAAGGTTATGAGACTCAAGAACAAAATAATAATCCATGTATACCAAGCCACATTGCTATCCAGCTTCCTAAATTCCATTACAGCTCCTCATAATATTCTTTATTTGCAGATAGTCAAACAAAGCAAAAGGAGAAATGAAAAATAAAAAATATTTCATGGCAATACTATGTATTGGCTAAAATCAGAAACAGGAACAGGAAATGGAGGAAAGGAGTTGAGATTGATGTGATAATGGAGTAATGATGACGATCATTTTCTGACGTTCTTGGAATAGAATCTCAAAACAAGGTAGAAGAAGAGCCTGTAGAGAACTCCCCAAGCTAGCAAGATAAGGATGTCAAACCAAATGTTCTCGATCTGAATATCCATCGAATATACGATGTCTTCTCCAATCAAAGTGCAATCTGGTCTTTGGAGTGTTGCAGTTGTGTTATGCAATTCGCTCAACTTAACTTCTCCTAAAGGTCCCGGTGAAAGATCCCCTGGAGCTCCATTATAGCATTCTTTGCTTTTGAACTCGTTGATAAGCAATGCCTCAAACGGATATTTGATTGCAGAAATGTAATGGAGCCATCTCCAGTAAGGAGGTATGTGACCTTGCTTCAAGAAAAATCCGCAAGTGAGGAAGAAAAGAGCTGTTGTGGCAATCACAACAGCATACCCCGTGATGTAACTGGGCACAAGTGCACTAACAAGCATCACATAAGCATTTGTAGTTATGAGTGATGCAAAAAGGATCATCCAGAAATTGAAAAGACTGCTATGAAGTTTAAGCACAAGTTTGGTTATTGCAGCAAATGTTAAGCCTTGAATGCCAAAGAATGGCAGATAAACTAACAAGGAGGAGACGACATAAGATGAAGCACGATAAGCGTTGTGGGATGTTTCTCTAATAAAGATGAATCTTTCTTCGATGAAGGTTGGGACAGCATCATTAGAAGAGAAAAAAATAAGGCACACTGCAAAGATGTAGAAATTGAGAAGCCGGTTAATGGTTTTGAAGTCATGGTGGCTCAAGTTCTTGAATAGTGAGGATAGAATAAGTGCCATCACTGTTAAAACAATTTCACGCGAGAGAAATAGCTCAGGAGTACGAATAATATTCAGTGCTGTACGCCATGAGAGAACAGTAACCTCTCGGAGCCATGGGTTTGCAAATTTGGGACCGTGGTCTGGTTCATCTAGGACTTTTTCTTCCATATCTTCTAACTCTTGTTCATAAGAAGGAGCATATGGATCTGTTGATGTGCTAAAAGCTACTGGAGTCTTTAGGCGGGAAGGATTTTGTTGGGGAGTTGAATAATATTCACTCGAGATGAAACTTCTAGCTCCAGATATTGGTGTCTTTGCTGGTGTTTGTCCTGGAGTTCTTGCAGGAGTCCATGACGGTCGGCGACGGGGAGTTCCCACAACACCATGATAGAGCCAGACTGAGAAATCTTTGTAAAATTGAGAAGCCAACCGATGGTTATAGACACCGCTCTGCATATTGATGATTGGCGTTGCAGCTGTCTTTCGTTCCAGGGATTTATCAAACTCCTCATCGTCATCGTCATCATCATTATAGTAATCAAATTTACTAGAGTTTGCTCCAGGAGTCATGTTTCCTGTAGAGAATGAGAATGCTTGGCTCCGAAGGCTGATGGCATGCTTGGATCTGGATGCAGGGGTCCTTGGTATTTTGGGGACAGGGGTCCTTGCTGCTTGATCAGGTTTGATTCCATCACGCTGATACAACACAAGTGGTCCGAGTCCAACATTTGACTCATCGTATTCTTTGATAACATCGAGTAGATACTCCAGGCTGTTCTCACCATCAGGAACTGACCTTCCAAAACCAGCGAGGTGTGCAGGAAGAGCAATTGGGCTTCCCATATACACCAGTCTACCTCTTTTAACCCATTTTGACACCAAAAAAATAATATCATCATCGTATTAATTAATTTACACTACTAGACAGGATTATAAATAGAATCATACATACTACACGCATAAATTTTTAATTTTTAATTTTTTTGTCCAAAAATTCAATTAATTATTTATTTACCTTGCTAGAACGATGACGCGATCCAGGAGCATTTGAATTCTGTAAGAAGGCTGGTGGATAGTCATGAGAACAATGCTACCAATTCGAGCAATGTCCTTGACCTTTTCTACTACACTGTAAGCGCTTGTAGAATCAAGACCTGACGTGGGTTCATCAAGGAACAACAGCGATGGTTTATGTATAATGTCAATTCCAATGGAAACCCGACGTCGCTCTCCACCAGACACTCCTCTTCTACCTTCATTGCCGATATATGTATGTGTTGCACTCTACAGTACAAACATATATTTATATACACACGCGCACAAAGATACAGCATGCATAAATCACTATACCTATGCATATGGTAGTTAATTAATTACCTGTAAACCCAGTTGATCAAGCAGCTCATAGACCCTCTTTTTCTTCTCATCCCTGGACATTGAAGGAGGAAGCCTAACCTCAGCTGCAAACATGAAGGTTTCGAAAACTGTGAGCATAGGAAATAGCTGGTCGTCTTGCATCACGTATGAAGACACCATCTTCATGTAACTTGTGGTCACCTGCGCGCAAAATATTGAATACAAATTAGAAGTACGTAGATTCAAATATATGTAACAATGTATAAAAATAGTGATCTAATTTAAGATTTTGAACTTTATTAAAGTGTGAGATAAATTGACAATGGTGTGAACATATTTTTACAACATTGAAACCTATTTAAAAATATTGTAAAAATGGGTTCACACTATTGTTCAATTTGTCCTGAACTTTAATTTCAAAGATGTGGATGATCTTACTGGCTTTCCATCAATTCTAACAGAGCCTTCAAGACTTCCCTGCGCAATTCGACCAGCTAATGCATCAAGAAAGGTGGATTTACCAGCACCACTAGGCCCCATGATAGCCATGATTTCACCTCTAATAGCCTGCCCAGAAATGTCATCGAGAAGATAAGCTTCTTTGGTGATCCAGACGCCGTCTTTCTTCTGCTTTTTCATGATACTGTATGACAGGTTTTTGAACTCAAGTCCGTGGCCTGGAATCAAGTTCCGCCCTGCTGCTGCTACCACCGCATCATTATTATTATTTTTTGCAGTTAGTGACTTGTCCATGTCAAGTAGATTCTCAAGAGTTTTGCTAGTGTCCATCCGGCCTAACTTTGCCATTGTGATCGTGATTATTATGATCAATGACCACCTAATTACAAGAGGAAGATTTTTTTTTTTTTTTTGAGAAATATAATGGGAAGATTTAAGTTAAAGAAATGGTGACGGCAAGACTAAACGAAAGTTATGTATTGGTGTAAGGTCTCTACTTTGGACTTGTCGTTAATTTGCTTTGTTAATGCCGAAGATTGTTGCATTGTTACGTTTGTAATTTTACGTCAAATACTACTACTTTGCATCTTATCATCCTTAATCACTTTAAAATATAAATTAGTTTGTGTATAATGTCAATCCCAATGGAAACCCGGCATCACTCTCTTTTAGACACTTCTCGCATCGCCAATATATGCATGTGTTGCACTGGGTTATTTTTTGCCTGGCCCCACATCTTTCAACAAATTTTGGCGCACATCTTAATCTTTCTACAACTATCACCACATACCCTAATTAGTAAATTTTGACGTTAACTTTGATGGAATTGTCAATTATTTGAGTAAAAAGACTTGTTTGCCCTTTATTTCAAATGCTGTTATTGAAATATGAAGAGGTGGACGAGAAGGATGTGTCTTTGGTAGTGTCGTCAGTTACATCAAATTTAAAATTTACTAATGATATAAATAACTAGTAGTATTTATCATCTATTCTAAAACAAAGACTTAAACTAAACAAAAAAAATTAATAATAATAATAATAATAATAATAATAATAATAATAATAATAATAATAATAATAATAATATAATAATAATAATAATAATAATAATAATATAATATATAATAATAATTATTATTATTATTATTATTATTATTATTATTATTATTATTATTATTATTATAAATTAATCTAACTAAAGAAAAGGCCAACTATAAATAAAAAGTGGGGTTTTATGAATTTCTAACTAAATAGAAAAAAATAAAGAAAGTAAACTACGAAAACAATAATTTAATAAAAATTCTAATTAAAGGAGAAAAAATAATGGTGATGAAAACTTTGGTTAAAGGATCATTGGCCACCACCAAACATGCACATAATATATTAGTTCTATTATCAATTACTATTGAAACTATCAACCTTAGACAACAATAAGCTCTATTAATCTCAATCTTTCCTCAATGAGTTGTTGGGTAAAATAAACTCTTCACCTAATCTCCAACCATTAAATAATTTAAAATAAGCTCTTTAAATTTAAGATAATGGAAGCATTAAGTAGAGAAAGATATTAAGTTGATCTAGGCAATAAATATTCAAGCTCAGATATTTAACCTAGGTTATGTTCTCCAATTGAAATCATTGATCCCAATTTGTTATTAATGATTAAAATATCGAGACAATTACAGATAAAGTATTTTAATCTAGCAATAGAATTTATTCAAGTCTTATCTAATTGGCCACTCAAATAAGACAAAAATAAAATTATAAACATTAAAGGTAACGTTTACTTCTCGGATTGGATTGATAATCCTTAGGAGTAGGAATTCTGGAAGCGTGAAGTGGGAGTGGAAGTGGGAGTAGGTTATTTACTTATACTAAAATGAGAGTATAAAATAAAAATCAGAATCATATTTATGTGTTTACATTATCTTGAATTGGGAGTGAATAGTTTCAAATTAAAATTTTACCCTTATTAAAAAATTATAGTTTTTAGTTACAATGTTGATAAAAAATATATTTTAATAAAAATATATTTATAAAATAAACTATTTATTTTATTATTAATTTTAATTATATAACTTAATAATAATCTTAATATTTTTAGTTATGTAAATAATAATTTTTTATTAATTTTAATTGTAATTATGTAAATTAAAAATTATTGATAAGAGCAATACAAATGAAACATTATTATTAATAACATAGTACAAAATTATTTTTTAAATAAACTATTTATTATTATTAATTATTAATAGTAAATGCATATAATACTATTAAATTAAATAAATATAATAATATTATATTTTCAAATAAAGATAGTATATGGTATATTATTAATTCTCTATGAATATAATAAGATTATTTAAATAAATATAATATTATTATTTTTAAATAAATGCAATATTATTTTATTTTAATAAATATAAATTATATTAATAAAAGGGGTAATAATAATAAATAATATTATATTTAATAAATATAAATTATTTATTTTATTTAAATAAATATAAACATTATTATTTTTAAATAAATATAATATATTTTGTTTTAATAAATATAAATTATATTAATAAAATGGGTAAAAATAGAAGAGTTGGGAGTGGGAATAGGGAGTGGGGATCCCACTCCACACTCCACAAGTAAGTGGGGCCCATGGAGTGGGACTCCCACTACCCCCTTTAAACAAGCAAGTAAACACTGAAGTGGAAGGACTCCACACTCCTCATTCCCACTCCAGTAAGTAAACACTACATAATTACAGAAGAACATAAACAATCTCAATAAAATAAATTGAATGATAGAAATTGAATATTAATCATATGACATGTTTAGAGTTTTGAATTCACCCTCAACCAAATAGAAAATCTAGCCTAACATAATTGAATTGGGAATAAAAGAGTTGATAAAACTAGTCGTGGAGATTAATTCAAAAGGTTGACTCTGCTTTTGAGTTTGTGCGGCTTCCTCCTATTTTATTTCTTCTTTTCTTGTGGCTGTAATCTCCCATTCTCCTCCTAGCAAAGGCCAAATTCGTGCTACTATACAGTGGTCACTTGATCGACTATAATAGGTAGGGGTGGCAATTTGGGTCAGAATTCATTTATTCGATTCTATTCGATGCGAATTAAGTGGGTTTGGATTTGAAAAAATTAATTTTTTTAATAAATAGGTGAATTCGATTCGATTTACTTATTAAACAAATCGAATCCGTGTTTGAGGATGTTCATTCATTTATTTGTTTAGGATTCGTTTAATAAATGTGTCATAAACGAATTGAATATGATTCATTCGTTTATTATTTGTTTAATTAGATTACTTATTTATCTATAAATATATATGAAAAAATTTTAAAGCTTGAAGGCTAATATCATAATTATAAATGATAATAAATTTGTATTTTGTAGGATGTTAAATTTGTGGTATTACTTAATTTTTATTTATTAATTATATTTTTTGTAAATGAATTCATATTAAATTCGATTCGTTAGGATTCGCTATAAGATAAATGAATCCAGATTCGATTCGATTCGATTCGTTTATTAATTCAATTAAACGAATTAAACGAACCAAACCGAATATTCGTTTAACAAACGAATCGAATTTGAATCATGATACTTCAATTCGTTTAATAAACGAATCAAATTTGAATCAACAAAATTTTAACCCAATTCATTTATGATTTGATTCGAATATGATTCGATTATTCTTTTTGTCATCCCTAATAATAGGGCATCAAATCTGACTTAAACAAGCATACATATTGGCTGAATCCTTATAGGATTTTAATTCTAACTCATGGCTAATTAATTGCTTTCCAAAATACTATGCCCAAAAGTGTCGCATGCGCCCTCCACTTAAGCTAAAGCCACCGATTTCAATGCTTAATTCCTCTCCACATGATGTCTTGCCCAATCAATAATAAGATTAGGAAAATCCATGTGCTTATTCCCTTTTTTGTCTTCACGTGCTGGCTATTTGTGGTCTTAATTATTTTCCTTCTTAATTTCCTTTGTTTTGCTTGGCCCTCTATTGATTTCCTTATGTGCAGATTTCTCTGTGAAATTAATAATATTTCTTCAATTCTTTCTCTATTCTGATTCTTTGAAGCGGATTTTTTCTTGAATGTTCCGATTTAATTTCTCTTTAATCCTAAAATATAATTAAAATAATAAAATATAAAAATTAAGATAAAAATTAACACAATAAAATATAATTTAACAAAATAATTAAATTAAAAATTAACAAAAATAATTAGAATATTTAAAACCAAAACAAGTAAAAAATAGAAAAATTAATAATAAAATATAGGGAAAATATGCACTTATCAGTCTTCTACAACTTTTTCTTCTTTACTCAAAGCAAGCGAAAGGAAAAATTCATCGGATTATTTAATTGGACCTGGCTGTCTGTCTGTCGCAGTTACTGCACTTCTTCAAGGGAATGAAAATTTCAGTTATTTGAGTAATTTTGCAAAAAAATTCCTTGGTCAATTGTATCAAACTTGACCGATGATACACTGCCATGGTCAAGCCTACGTCATTGTTGCAATCTTAAAATCAGACGGCATTGTTTAAACCAACACAAGTGCAAACGAAATAGCACACCAATCTTTTATATTCCAAGGCTTATCCACCAAACCAATCTTCTAATTTTCCAAAGGAAATACCTAATCGAATTCACCAGATCATTTTATCCATGCCTAAAAACTAACAAATCAATTAATCAGTTTTAAAACTAATTTCTATTTCACCATCAATTCCAATTTCAATTTTAATCAAGTAAAATTATAAGCCTTGTTTTGTGGCTATAGTACGAGAGGTGTGGAGGTGTAGATGCTTGGTAGTGGAAAAATGCTGTTATGGAGGTTGCCTTAGGTTTAAGATCTAGTCATCATAAGATGACTTATAACAATACCTGCTTTAGATCTAGTCATCATGAGATGACTTGTAACAAGTGTAGATGGTGGAAAGAAATGATGAGTCGGAGATGTCTATTCAGGTGATTCGATATGTGTGTTTGGTTCATTAGGAGGTGAAGGTAAGAGTAAATCAGATGCTGCTAAAGATTGAGAAGGAGAACCATAAAGTTGTACTACAGGTTGTGTTAAAGAAAAAGTAATATGAGGATTGACAGAATGTGAACATGAGAAGAATCAAGAATTTGGAGCTGAAGAAAACTCAATGTCAGACTCAAAAGCAAATGACATTTCATAAAAAATGACATGATTACTTATATAGACTTCCCTAATGAATTTAAGGTCTAATAGGGATGACAGAAGATCCATAACTGAGTATTGTGCTCTCTTTGGTCCCAATTGGATCAGGGGTCTCAAGGTCTAGTATTGAGTGAGAATATAGGGCTTTAACAATGGCTGCCTCAGAAGTTTTGTGGATCAAATCCTTGTTAACAGAACTTGGTGTTTCCCTTATTTCATCTCCTATTCTGTGGGCGATAATCAAAGTGCAGCTGCCAGTAATTCCAAGTTTCATTCTCTCATCAAGCATATTGAGCTTGATGTTAATATATTGAGAGAAAAAGCTGCCAATCAAAGGCTTCAAGTTACCTATGTTACTAACTCAAGACAATGCAGCCAATATTGTAACTCAGGCCTTAGCTCATCATCCTTTTCATCTATGTACCAAGCTCAACCTTCCTTCCGCGGGATAAGCTTGTGGGGGGTGTTGAGATATTATGTTAAGCTGGTTTGCTATGCTTCTGCATGCTAATCAAATGATGATGATGTGAGCATGAGATGTGAGAATGTGAGAAGGGTTTATAGCACCTGGTGTAACTGAACTCCAGACGGCATTTTGTAATCGGTTAAAGGATTCAGCTTGTTAGATTCTGTTTTATACTGGAGTCAATTATGGCTTGTAAGTCATTATGAATAGAGATGTATTAGCTCAATTTGTAAGCTAGATTCATTCAATAAGATTTCCAGATTATTCCAAATCCTTCTTATTCTTTGTCTTCATTTTTCTCACCATCCAAACACCTAGTCAACTCTGATATTGCTTGTGGTCGCGAACTGACGATGGTGATGGTGGATGAAATTGAAACTAAAATAAATTTGGTAAGCTGTGGAATACGAGTCTTGGAAGATTGGTGAGCTGAGGGTGCTTGCGTGCATTTTGATTTGGATGAGTTCAAAACGAAAATGTTTAATTATAAAATTGAAACTCTGTCGTAGGTTTTGGGTTTCAGTAGGGATCATACGAACAAACATCATTTTCCTTTTTACCCTTTACCATAAAATTTAATAGCGAAATTTTCTGATTAGTGTGTGCAGTGATAGTTGTTGAAATATTAAGGTGCACCCCAAAATTTATTAAAACATGTGGGGAGAGGCATATATACCTATACATATACATATACATACATATATATATATATATATATATATATATATATATATATATATATATATATATATATGTATGTATGTATGTATGTATGTATGTATGTATGTATGTATGTATGTATGTATGTATGTATGTATGTATGTATGTATGTATGTATGTATGTATGTATGTATAAAGTAATTCTCTAATGAAGAAATCTTCATTTTAGCAAAGAGAGGATGTCACAAATACACAAAAACACAAATTTTAATGTATTAAAATCTGTAATTTTTTTTTTTTATATTTTAGTGCGAATTCTCACTTTAATAAAGTAAGGATACCCTCATTAGAAAATGATTTACGTATATATGAGTACAGGCTTGAAGAAAGGTCTATCATAATTAATTAATTAATAGTAAACTCAGTTGGTCAAGCAGCTCATAGACCCTGTTTTTATCCTCATTCCTAGAATGAAAAGAGGAAGCCTAACCTCAGCTGCAAATTTGTCATTCTAGATAAAAAATTTAGAAAATCTGGAGAATAATTCGTATCGACATCGGAATAGTCATTTATAGTTTTGAAAATATAGTTTTCTGCTTCAGTGTGTGGATAGCAAAATTTTGAATCTTTTGGTGCCTATACTATTGTTGAAAGATTAACTTGAATGGTAAAGGTTGATAAAAACTGAGGTCATCAGCAACAAAGGTTGGCTAGCGATGAATACTTCCTTTTTTAATTTTGGCTTTTGCCTTATAGAATACTTTTTTTTTAATTTCAATAATTAATATTAAAATTATTTAATTTGTTTAAGTTAACATGTTTTAATCCTTTGTGATAATGGGGCAAATATGAAAATTTTGGAAAAATAATTAATGGAATCAGAATTTCATATCCATAAGATATCTTAATTCTTAAATTTAAGGTGTTTGAATAAAATGGAATTTAAACTCCTTCCAAAATTTGATAACTTAACTAAGGAAACCTCCAGTATTTCCTTTCTCATTTGCAAATTTGAAAGCTACAGCCTGCAAGAAACTTAGAGAGGATGAGAGAAGAATTAAAAGAGAAAAAAATACTAATAATAATCAAAACTTGTATATTAAAAGTTTGAAACCTGTACCGTCTTTCAGTTTCTAAAAAAACAAAAAAGACTATGATGTAATTAAGCGAGAAAAAATTAAAAAAGAGAGTACGTTGCACCTGAGCAACATAGTTTCAGTTCTAACAACATTAAAATATCTTGTACAATTTATATAACAAATTTTTCGTTGTTGGTAATAATTGTTCGGTCATAATAACTATAATGACAATACACGCAACAAGTTTTCATAATATACAGAATGGAAAAATATAAATTATATATAGAACCGAAAAACTATTACCTAAAACGAAAAAAGGATGCCGATGTATGGTGCTGCTAATGCCCCAAGTCACACCTATGACATAGTTAATAGTTTGTCAGTGCAGCTAGTGCTTTGCACAAAGAATGGAAGAAATGAAAACATACCTAAAAGAGAATGCCCAATTTCCGATGTTGTTATAATACTTCACTCTTTACATTACGAACTTTGCCACATTAGGCAAGATGGAGAAGTATAATAATGAAAGGAGATTGAATTATAGGATTTATTTTTTTTTTACACTTGAAAATGAGAATGTAATTTGTAGGCTCCACCAAATTTGAAAATAAGGAATGGAAATCTCATTCTCATAGAGGAGTAGGCTCCACTAAATTTGAAAATAAGGAATGAAAATTCCATTCTCATAGAGGAGGCGGGAATGAGATCTTCATTCCTTGGATTGACATTTTTGTCCTCATATAATTTTTCAAATTCTAATTTATCGCTCTTACAAAATTAATAATAATATAATAAATACTATTATAATAAGTATAATTATAATAAATATAAAAATAGTAATATTAATAGTAATAATAAAAACTATAATTATCAACTATTACTGGAAGGCTAATATAAGAATGCCACATGTCAATAAAATCTAATATTGATAAGATCACCCGAAAGAGGATGGCCTACGTTTCGTACAATTAATAGAATAATAACAACTATAATTTTTATTAATAATTATTATCAACTATTACTATATAAATATTATTATAATAAGTGTTTGGGGTACTTATTAATATGAGAATGCCACATGTCAATAAAATCTAATATTGGCAAGATCACCGGGAAGAGGAAGGCCTATGCTTGTTACACTAGGGATTAAAAAATGGTGTAGATCTTGCCATGGTAAAAATAGAAAGGGCTAGAGAAAATATCTAAAATATCAAGCACGTGAGGTCTCGCTATCACAAAAAATAAATGTTGATTCTTTAGCTGAAAATGTAGAACCAATAAAGAAATATCTTGAAAAAGAGGAAGCGGTGAGCTGCAAAAAGCTAAAAACGGCTCACCAGAACAATTGAGACCATTTATTCTCATCTAACATCCCAGCATTTGCAGGGTAGCCTCTGTAGAGACATGCAGGACCACTAGGTAGGCTCCCACATGTGTATGTACGGACAAGAGGTGCGACCACAAATGACAAAGGAAATGAATATTCTTACTAGTGGCATGATGAACTAGCACTGCAAGGCGCTCCACATAAAGACACTCAAGTTTTACTTAGGAAGGATGAGGATGGGACAAAGCCAAGTCTTGTCATGATCTATGCGATGATGTGTGATCTTTTTTTCGCCTTTTGATTATGGAATGTGGATGAACGGCTTGAAATGCTATTCAATTTCAATATAATCGCCATTAGTTTAACTCCATCTACTTAAGGTCAGAGCCAACAAAAAGATAATTGGCAACTTTTTATGAAAATGCAGCCATTTGAAGGAGAAGAGAGAAAATCAAAGAAGACCCAAGGGCATAGTAAGCAATCATACCTTAGCATCATGAGGTTCCGTTAATGGTGGAGAAGTTAGGACTCTCAACATTTAAGCATCCATGGCCACACAAGCTATAGTAGTTGAATAATAGTGGAGAGGTAAAAGTCAACAAGCAGGTACTAATGACTTTTTAGATCGGTAAATTTGAAGATAAGGTGCTATGTGATGTGGTACCGATATAGGCTGGACACTTGTTACTTGTGCAGCCTTGAAATTCAATAGACGTGTGAAGTATGATGGCTCCACCAACAAGTATTCATTTGTGTTTAATCAATGCAACATCACCTTTGTTCAATTGACACCAAAGTAGGTTTATGGAGACCAAGTGAGCCTACTGAGCGAGAGTGATCAAAAGAAAGAGAGTAAACAAAAGAAAAACATAGTGAAAATTAAAAAGAGGCTGAGAAAAGTGAGAGAGAAAAAGAAAAGGAAAATGTAGTTGTTGCGAAAAATCACAAGGAAAACACCAAAATTTCTGTACAAGAAGGAGTGAGATAAAAAGAGTGTTGTTTTCACATCAGCCAATGATTGTACTTTCGTATAAAGAGGTGTTTTTAAATACTAACCAACTTAACCCCGCTTTGCCTAGTTTTATTGCTTTTCTTTTGTAGGATTATGAGGATGTCTATCTCGAGGAAACACCACATGGTTTACCTCCAATTCGAGGGATGGAGCATCAGATTGATTTCATGCTCGATGCAACCATTTCAAACCGACCGACCTATAGGAGTAACTCGGAGGAGACAAAGGAACTTCAAAGGCTTGTTAGTAAATTAATGGAAAAAGAGTATGTGAGAGAAAGCATGAGTCCATGTGCAGTTCCAGTTTTGCTAGTTCCTAAGAAGGGTGAAATATAGAGGATTTGTGTTGACTGTCGAGCTATCAACAACATAACGGTCGATATCCCATTCCTAGGCTAGATGATATGCTTGATGAATTGCATGGGTCTTCTGTATTTTCTAAAGTTGATCTGAAAAGTGGATATCATTAGATTAGAATGAAAGAAGGAGATAAATGGAAAACTGCCTTTAAAATAAAACATGGTTTATATGAATGGTTAATCATGCCTTTTGGTTTGACTAATGCTCTGAGCACTTTTATGAGATTTATTAATCATGTTTTGTGAGCTTTTATTGTCTGGTTTGTTGTTGTTCATTTTGATGATATCCTCATATATATCAAAACCTTGGACGATCATATAGCATATTTGAAATCTATTTTAGATATGCTTAGGAAAGAAAATTTGTTTACTAATCTGAAGAAGTGTACCTTTTACATTGCAAGGTATATAGGTTGGCGAGAGAAGGTACGTGCAATCCAAGAATGGTCATCGCATAAGCGTAAGTGATGTGAGAAGCTTTCATAGACTTGCTAGCTTCTACTGGCAGTTTATGAAAGACTTTAGCAGATTGGCCACACTGTTTACTAAAGTAATTAAGAAAAACATTGGATTCAAATGGGGAGAAGAACAAGAGAAAGCATTTCAAATTCCATGCCTAACTTTAATAAAACATTTGAAATTGAATCTAATGCCTCCTGTATTGGTATAGGCGCAATTCTAATGCAAGAGGATGACCAATTGCCTACTTTAGTGAGAAACTAAATGGGGCAACCTTGAACTATCCTACTCATGATAAGGAGTTGTATGCGTTGGTTCGGGTGGCAGCACATGTATGGTTTCAGGAGTTCGTGATTCACACCAATCATGAGTCCTCGAAACACCTTAAAGGCCAACACAATCTAAGCAAAAGGCATGGTCGTTAGGTGCAACTCATAGAGACATTTCCATATGTCATTCGTTACAAGCAAGGTAAGGAAAACATTGTTGTAGATGGTTTTGACACTTCCCATAGGTATGTCTTAATTTTGACACTTAATACCAACTAGCTTAATACCAACTAGCTTGGTTTTGAACATATTAAAGTACTGTATGCTAATAACCATGATTTTAGTGTTGAATACCAAGCTTGTAAAAAAACCACAGTTGGTAAGTACTTTAGGTACGATGGTTAGTTGTTTTAGGAGAATAAGCTGCGTGTCCCTAATTGTTCTTTGAGAGACGTTTTGGTGAGAGAACCAATGGAGGAGGGTTGGTGGGGCATTTTGAAGCTATAAAAACTTCAGCAATATTGCAGGAACACTTCTATTGGCCATATATGAAACGAGATTGTTGAGAGACTTTGTGGAAGATGTGTCAACTGTAGGCACGCCAAATCGAAAGTGCAACCCATGGTTTATACACCTTGTTTCCAATAGCTAGTGCGCCTTGGATTGATATTTCAATGGATTTTGTGTCAGGTTTACTGAAATTTTGTGGTTGTGGATAGATTTTCTAAGATGACACAAGATAAATGATGCTTCCCATGTTGCTGATTTGTTCTTCAGGGAGATTGTGAGGTTGCATGGTATGCCCAGGACAACTGTTTCTAATAGGGATACTAAGTCTTTAAGTTACTTTTGGAAAACATTATGGGCTAAGTTAGGAACTAAATTGTTTTCAACTACTTGTCACCCCCAAACTGAACTTTATCTACTCTGTTGCGGGCGATTGTTTGCCACATGTTGAGTTTGCGTATAATTGTTTAGTTCATTCTACTATTAAGTATTCACCGTCTGAAATTATTTATGGTTTTAATCCTTTAACCCCATTGGATTTAACTCCATTACCTACTTCTGAGTGTGTTAACTTAGATGGCAAGAAAAAGGCTGAAATTGTTAAGCAGACGCATGCGATGGCGAAGTTCAACATCGAGTGGAGAACTAAGCCATATGCTAATCAAGTCAACAAAGGATGACACAAGCTGGTCTTTGACCCAATGATTGGGTATGGTTACACATGTGCAAGGAACAATTTCCAAAACAGAAGAAATCTGAGTTATACCTTGAGTTGGACTAGGTGAGTACAACGTAAGTGCTACTTTTAAGGTTTTTTATTTGAGTCTTTTTAATGATGGTTACGGTTTAAGGACAAATCTCCTTCAAGAGGAGGGGAATGATGAGATTGACTACAAAACTGTCACAAGCACATGGGATGAGGCATATTCCCGTCGAACTCGTCACTAGAGCTTGCTCAATCAAATTCGTGGAGGTCTGTTAAAGGAATCGCACATGATATTCAGACCACTAAATGCATGATTCAGGCCCTTGAAGTTTCCAAATAATCACTTCCATGAAATTAGCAAGTTGACATGCACATACGGCAGGAAAATATATTACTTTGCTTTTCAAATACGTTCCCATTTGAAAATCATACTACTTACCTTCTCGGATAATTTCCCGTTTCTTGAGATGGCAAGTGGCGAAACAAATAAGTTTTGATGCAATTTGAGAGAGAGTTAATTCTCTTTAAGTCTTAAACTAACTCTATGAACTTATCACATTTTCATGGCGTTTTAACTCTTTACTTATCAATCAAATCATCCATTGTTGATTTTGGCATCCTCACATGCGAAGGTTTGTGGGATTGACCATCGGGCCGTGGTTCCCTTCAAGTTCAGGTTTAGATTCGATCTTGGAGACTAAATTGATTAGAGTTGTGTGAATTCTTTGGCAAGGTTTGTATTGTTAATCTTTTAACTCTATTGGATTTAACTCCATTACCTGTTTCTGAGCGTGTTCATGTAGATGGCAAGAAAAAGGCTGGAATTTTTAAGCAAATACATAAGATGACGAAGTTTAACATCAAGAGGAGAACTGAGCAATATGCTAAATAAGCCAACAAAGGGCAATACAAGCTAGTATTTAAATCGCTAGGAATGATTTCCAGAACGACACAAATCCAACTTATTGCCTCGAAGGGATGGTCCTTTCCAAGTCTTGGAACGGATCAACGACAATGCATAATGTTTCTAATTTGAGTCCTTTTGATGTACATGATGATTTGAGGACAAACCCTCTTCAAGAGGAGGGGAATGATGAGATTGAGAACAAGGCCATCGCAAGCATGTGGGATGAGGTATATTTAGATCCTATTCAAGTTCCATCGGACCTATCACAAGAGTTCATGCAAAGAAATTCAAAGAAGCGTTTAATAGGTTTATTCAAGCAACTTGAGCTCAATCAAATTCATGAGGCCATTGAAGGAATTTCACATGCGAGTTGGCTTGCACATTATGAATAAAAAATATGCTATTTTTCCTTTTCAGATACTTTTAGGTTTCTTTAGGAAGCAAGTAGCGAGACAAATCAGCAATTTCTTTTTTAATTGCCTAGTTTCCATTTTAATTGATGTAAGGCATTTAAGCCATTTAAGAGACTCTCATTATCTACATTAGGCGTTTTCTTTGGGTATTATTTTTTTATTTGATAATTCCAAGGAGCAATTATGGGATGGAAATCCTTGTAACCAACCCTTATAATATACTCGAATCTAATAAGAAAAGACATATCGGTTTTGATGCAATCAGCCTAAGAGTTTAATTCTCTTTAGTTCTAAACTAACTCTTTTAACTTATTAGATGTCCGTGACGTTCAAATCCTTAACTTATCAATCAGACCATCCATAGCTGATTGTGGCGTCCCACATACCAAGGTTCGTGCCTTCATTACCCACTCGGTCTGGACTGGAACTGGGCGATGTGGGCCGGGCATTGTATGAAGCCAGGCCCGGTCTTGGGCACTACTTGATAAACCATGAACCCAGCCCAGAACCAGGATTTTATTAAAATTTTTTATAAAATATATATTATTTTAAGTATTTATATTTATTTGACTCATCTATTACATATACATAAAATTTTAAACATTTAAAGTTTATATTTTAATGTCCAATACATTGAAATAAATTTAGAAATTATAAAATTGCAAAAAAATTTAAAAATTTAAAAATTATGAAATCCGAGTACAAAAACCCAGATTAAAAACCCATCCTGGTACTAGGCTTTTTAAGCCTGGCCCAGGTGACTAAAAATTACATCTTCGGGCATTGCAATATTCGGGCCCAGATCTGCGTTTTGGCAACCCTACCTTCATTGAGCATCGAGAGGTGATTCCATTTAATTCCAGGTTTAGAATTGGCCTTGGAGACCAAATTGACTAGGGCTGCGTCAGCTCTTGGTAGGGTTCATATCAAGCATTAAATGATTAGTTGAGCTAATCTCAAACTCACGCCTTGTTCAAGATGCTAATTTGCAAAAATTGAGTTTTCAAGATAGTCAATGCATGAAGAACAATCAAGGCCTTATCAAATTTGGAGGACAATCTAGCACAATCTTTGTTTTCTAATTTGTTACAGAAACAAGATATTTTATTTATTTTTTACTTTAGGATCTCTTATTTTCTTTTTCAGGGGTCCTCTCCAGACGACAGCTGTGAAAGAATTAAAGCAGCTTTGCCAAAAGCCGATTCCCCTCCATATCCCATCTGTCGGCCACCGCATTCTTCAGACAGATGCAAGCGATGATTATTGGGGAGCAGTACTGTTAGAGCGCATTAATGGAAAAGAAAGTTACTGTGCTCATGCTAGTGGACAATTCAAGCCAGCTGAAAACCATTACCATACAGTGTACAAGGAAGCTTTAGCCGTAAAATATGAGATTCAAAAGTTCGAGTTCCACCTCATCGGCCATGTTTTCACCGTCAGACTTGACAACTGTGCTTTTCCAAAGATTCTCCACTTCAAGAACAAGCAGCTACCTGACAAACAAGTTTTGCGTTTAAAAGAATGGAATAAAATCTAGCTATATAAACACATGTTAACCTATTGGGGAATTCAGGTCTGAGTTTATAATAAAACTGAGAGTTCTTCACTTTGGTTCTTTAAAGAACTTTAAAAACTTATTAAGATTTCATCTTGTGATGTTTTTTCTTTACTTATCACTTACAATTTTTCTCTTTTTTCTTGATTTGTTTTAAATCTGAATTAGAATGACCCTTGGTAAAGGAACTTTATTATCAAATGCAGTTTGAAATACCCTTGCCTTCCCAACGAGCAACTGTAAAATATGAATTGCATATCATAGCTATTTACAGCCATTACATTCTTAGTTGGTGTCCATTTTCTACTAATAAATGAAATTTGATCCTCTAGAGATATTGAGGTATGTATAGGAGCATAACACTATTTATAGCAATAGTAAATAGTGGGAGCATAACACTATTTATAGCATGTATAAAAGTAATCATTTTATGAAATGGTTAGGTTTGTAAAAGAATTACAAATTAAATTAGTTTTGTCAATTACCTTAAAGTTAGTTACATATCTTAAATCTTCACATATCTCTTTAGGAGTTGTAGTAAATTTAATATCCAATGGGTTTACAAAATATCTACTTCCAGTCTCACCGGAATGTATCATCTCTAACATCTCAATGGCACATGATCTTCTTGAACTCTTTAACCCATAATTATCTTCTAAGTTAGTGCATAATCTTAAAAATACATCCTTATTCATTCTAAACATATTAGAGCACCTACTTACATTTCCATCAAGTACTTCTATCAACCATTTATGCCCTATTTGAATAGAATTCATGTAAGGTTCCGTATGGATAAATGTCAAATAATAATAATGCATCAAAACAGTTATCTTCAAACTCCTCTTCATCATTATCCATAATTTTAGGTCGAATCTATAACCAATTATCTACAATATAATCTCAAAATTCAATAATCAATGCCTCAACCTACTCACAATCTACAGTCAAGAATATCCACAATTTGTCATCACAACAAAGGCTTAGAAATATCTTGACATAATAACATCAACATAAAAATAAATCCTGTAACTAATTGATAAATTAAATTACATCTCTCATGGCATCCTCTTCATCAAATCCTACAACTTCTACAGATACTTCTCCAATCTCTCTTTCTTCTACTCTATAGCATCTAAGATTGAGAATCTTGTGGGATATTCTTATATTAAGAGAAATCATTCTCTCACCTGAAGTATCCGAACCCTGATCTCTACCAGACGTCCTGTTCCAAAAGAATATGTATATTCTAGACTAGACCAGTGTGCCCTCCAGGCCACTCTTTCTGAACAATATGTTACTCTTGAGATCCCTCCAGATTTAATCTCTCAATGGAAAATAGAAGGTTATACTCATCTCCATCTTGGGGGTTTTGGTCTCATCCTAACACTTCATGGACGGAAAGGCTTGCCTCCATGCTGGAAGTGTTCTTTTAACCTTTTATCCCAACTTTAACCTGTCTTTACAAGACCCAAATCTACCCACGGCCTTTAAAGTCCAGATCCAGCTCCAAGGAGCAGAACAATCCATTACATCCAAAATAGTCCTACACTTCACACCACCACAGATACCCTCATGATCCTTGCTGACACAGAAACCATTCCTAACATAGTCCAAATTCCTCCCCAGATCTCTAAACAGGAACTTCTCCCAAATTCCTCGCCAGATCTCTAAACAAGAACTTCTCCAACTCTTGCCTTTAGAATGTCTTTCCAACTATGAAAAGTTCCACCAGAACTCTCAACCTCTACAGTCTTCTGAAATCTCTTTTGAAAAAAGATCTGACGTAACAGTCAAAATGACTTTTCAGCAACCATCTGATCCTGTTCCCAGAACTTCCTTTTCCTATACAGCCATGATCTCTATTGTTGCTACAACCCAAGAGGACAAACCTATTTATGGATTCTCTCCTGAAGGTTATCTGATCTATTCTAACAAAATAGATGGCCATTTCACGTGGGACGTCCCGGAACCCCACATGTGCAACCCTGATTGTCCTTGCCTTGATGATCTATCTGATGATGATGAAGATTATTCTCGCTGAAGAAGGCGCAGAAAAAAAAAATCTTTTTGGCCTACATCGTGCAGATCTCTCTCTTCACAACCTCCTAATGACACAGACTCCTGTGCACCTCTTCCTATCTACCAGAAAGGTTTAACCTACCTTAAAAGGCATAAATCTTTCCAGACGTGTAGACAACAAGAAAAATTCACACTCATACAACCTCAAACCCAAGATTGTATGATGTTCTCCTCCATGTCTAGCTCCTATCAAGAAAATTTTCCATCTCTAGACAAAACCACATATTCACAAACCAAAGTTGTTGCTCAACCCTTTGTCTCCTCTCCTATTACTCCTTCTGGGCAGATTGAAGAACCTCATCCTTTTGAGTCAGTTCTAAACTGGCAAACTCAAAATGCTAGAGCCCAAAATATTATCTTACAAACTCTTGATGCTAAAGTTGACCGTGTCTCATTCCAGTTCTAGCACACGGCCAAAAAGATAGATACCATTGAAGCACAAATGGAGCGTATCTACCTTGACCTCAAGGCCCGTATCTCACAACTTGATTATGATCTTCATGCAATGATTCGCAACCATTATTAGGGTCTAGAGTTTGACAAGAAGGAAGTAGAAATTAGACAGCTTAAAGCTGTGCTTGCTCGAATTGATGCTGAGAAACAACAACAGCCCTCTTTATTTGCCAAATCACAGTCTTTACCAATGCTTACACCATCTTTTGGGACATATCAACCATTTTATACACCTCCATTATACCAACAGCCAACTTCAAGGCTGCTGCTGCTTCACAGTGGAAAAGAGAAGGTTATACTCATTTCCATCTTGGGGGTGTTCGTCTCATCCTAACACTTCATGGACGGCAAGGCTTGCCTGTCATGGCTCGCCTTGCTTTACTTGAGACCCGCTTCAAAGAATATCAGCATGCCGTTATCGGCCCCGTTCTTATTACTCTCCATGTTGGAAGTGTTATTTTCTCGGCTTACACCATGCGGATCTCTCTCTTCACAACCTCCTGATGACATAGACTCTTGTGCACCTCTGCCTCTTCTTCTCCTCGACCACAGCCACAAAGATCTACCTCCTCAACTCCTTTTCCACCTCAGGTTTCTCCTATGGCTAAAACAGAACCCTCAGCCTTTGAACCAACTCTTGCTCCGCCTGATTCTCCTCAATACACACCAGACCTCACCTCTAAAGATAAAGCACCTTTGCACTAATATTCATCTCAAAGTGTTGACCCTGAACAAATCACATCAAGCTCTGAGTTTGAATAAGAATCTTCTCAATCTTATGATGATCCCATTTCCTCATCAGATTCTGAGTTAGCTTATGCTGATGTCTCCAGACTTCTTATGGTCCAACCTTCCACCGACTCCTTCTTCACCTCCTCCTGCTGAGGACCCTTCTAGCCCTTCTTCACCTCCTGCTATGGAAGAAGTCACTGAAGATTATGTTCCTTCGGCCCAGAATCCTCATGAGTTTAGGCCCTAAGCCTTTTAATGGCCCTTGGTTTACCTTTGACGACATTCCTAAACCTAAGTGGAATGCTCGGTTCAAGAATTCCCTGCTTGGATTGATGTGCAAATGTTATGACCTGGTGCTACAATGCAATCAACCCTAAAGGAATTCAATTCTAGTTTTTACAGACAACTCCAGTTTGTTCAAACCTTTGATATTCCTGCTGCTATTGGGATTATTTATGAGCAATTTCTTAGTGAACCTACCACTGCTCATGAGTTAGCAAGACGAGAATTCCATCAAATGAAATGCTGTTCCTTACAGATGAAAGATCTTGATTTCCACTTCAAAAGGATGTCTTCAATTTACTATAAGCTTAACAGCTTTAATGATCCATCCTTGAAGCATGTCTTTGTTGCTTCTCTTCCCAAGGAATTACAACTTGAACTGCAAAGGCAACTCAATGTCCACCACCTGGAAATCAACAATCTATCTCTTGGAAAAATCTATCAGTTCGCAGTATAAGAAAAAGCAGCCCTTTACAGGAGCCTGCAAAAAACCCTATCTCACCATCAAATGCCCTCCTGATAAGAATTATGACTGCAGACCCAAGAAGAAAGTCCACTTCTTCAAACACTCCAAAAAACACCGGTCCAAATCCTCTAAAAAATCAAAGCCATACAGATTCTTCCGAAAAAAAGACCCCAGTCAATACAAAAAACCCAAGAGCAGTCGCAGTTACATTTGTAAAAAGTGTAAAAAATTGTCCCAACAAAACAGCCAAAGCAGTTTGGTTAGTCCAACACCTGCAAACCTCCTCCATGCTCTCTGATAATGATGATATTGAGTCTTGTTACACTGAACAAGACATATATGATGAGCATACAGCCTTTGCTATCCATGATCAATCTTCCTCTAGTGATGTTGATAACCTCCTTGTTCCTTTTATACATCAACTCCAACCCATACGACCTACCTTACCAACTCCATCCGTTAAGATCCATGTCCTTCCAACCAAATATGACAAACCAGTTCCCTTAATTAGTTTCCTTGATACCGGCTCACAAAAAAGTATGTTAAATCCTTCTGTCCTCCCTACTTCTCATTGGGAAAAAAACATACTGAATACTATCGTGCTGCCAATGTTGAGCTTTTTCAATCTCATCTGATCACTAAAAAACCTATTGGTATTCAATTTTTTTCCAAATTGCACTATTTGGGTTAAGCTCGTTGGTTCTCATCTTCCCAACAAAGACCTTTTAATAGGTTTTGATGTCCTGTAACTTGTCAAAAAACTCCATATCGCTGTCATCGAAATTAGGTTCAAGAAGATGTGGAAATGTTTGCCTTATCTGATGCCTCACCTCCATATCAATCCATCAAAGATAAACTTCTCCTTTTTTGCCCAGATAACCACAGTCTCTTTACTCATCATTCACTTTTGTGGAAAAATGAAAGATTCTTTATTAAGCTACCTTTTAAGCTTAATGAGGATATCAATCCAACTAAGGTTACTCATCCTGGCATGACACCATCTGATTTAAAACTAGCCCGAACAAAATGTGCCCAACTCTTAGCCCAAGGTCTTATTGAACCAGCCCAATCTGACTGGGCCTGCCAGGCCTTTTATGTGGAAAAACGTTCTGAAATCCTTCGTGGAAAAAAATGTCTTGTCATTGATTACCAGCCCCTGAATTGTTTTCTCAAAGATGATAAGTTTCCCTTACCAAAAATAAGCTCTTTATTTGTCCACATCAGTGATGCCAAAATATTCTCTAAATTCGACCTTAAATCTGGTTTTTGGCAACTAGGCATCTCTCCTTTTGAGAGACACAAAACTTGCTTTTGTATTCCTAATGCCCACTACTAGTGGATTGTTATGCCTTTTGGTCTTAAAATTGCTCCATCTCTGTTCCAGAAAGCCATGACCAAAATCTTTGAACCCATTCTGCATCAAGCCCTCATTTACATTGATGATATCTTGCTTTTCTCTCCTGATCATGAATCCCATCAAAAACTCCTCATGCATTTTCTTCAAATTGTTGACTCTCGTGGAATCATGCTCTCTGCCAAAAAGAGTATGCTTGGCCAGTCGTCTGTTGAGTTTCTTGGAATGATCACATTGCTCAGGAACTTGTTCATTTTCCAGACCAACAGTTAACAAAAAAGCAGATCCAGTAATTCCTCGGCATTGTCAACTATCTCAGGGATTTTCTGCCACATGTTGTTCAACATACAAGCTAGCTATCTCGAATGCTCAAGAAGTCTGCTCCTCCCTGGGGACCCCTACAGACTACAGCTGTCCAGCAATTTAAACAACTATGTCAGAAGCCTCTACCTTTAAAGATTCCTTCACATGGCCAACGTATCCTTCAAACTAATGCCAATGATGAATACTGGGGTGCGGTTCTTTTAGAAAAGGTTGATGACAAAGAAGCTTACTGTGCCCAGGCCAGTGGACAATTCAAAGACACAGAAAAGCATTATCACACAGTCTACAAGGACATCCTAGCCGTCAAATATGGGATTCAGAAATTTAAATTCCACCTTGGACACACTTTTCTTGTTCGAATGGACAGCTCGTCAAGAACAAGTCACTATCAGACAAGAGACTCCTGCGTTTAAAAGATTGGTTCTCCCGGTATGATTTCACAGTGCAACACATCAAAGGTGATAAAAATCTATCCTCATCTCTACTTCCTATTCTTTCCCAATTATAGCCAAGGTAACATCCTTACCTTCCTTAGCCTTGAGCCAAAGAACCTTCCCTCTAAACATAACATTCTCATCACCCTATCAAATGCAGGACTATGCAAAGAAGTTCATGTTTCGATATTTCATGAACAGCTACAGATCTCGGCTAGCAGGTTTTCCAAGTTTTCATCCAGATCATATGTTCCTTACAGGTCTTACTATTGATCTAGCACATCCGATCACAAAAGACCAATTATGGTACATGTGGTGTCTTTCGGTTCTCTATGCTACTAAGATTGTCAGCTCGTATCTTTTTTGTAGCTCCATCCTTGTTATGGACTCTCCTAAAATGGTTTTCTCCTAAAATGGTTTTCTCCTATTCCTTGGTGGAGGAAACAGCTCAAGCAGATCAGTGAACGACAACAGCTTGATCTCCTGCCTAAACTTGAAGGAGATCTCCACAGTACGGTGTTTATTGTTCACTGACCTTATTTTCAGCATCCGGTCACCAAAATGTTTTGGTCCCAAGACCAAGCATATGAACGGTAGACCTTTCCTCATTCTCATCCTTTAAACTATGACCCTCAGATTGTAGCCAATCTCAGAGTCTATCTTCTAGAGCTCAACCATGTCCAGCCTACATCACTTGATATCCATCACACCTCTTTAGGCCCTCAGCATGACCTCATCCAGTTATATCCTTTTGTCTCCACAGACTCCCATAACCATACAAATGTCCAAACAAACAGTGGCATTCTTATCAAAGAAGAAAAACCAGATTACACTGACATACTTTTCCAGGATTCTTAAGATCCCTGGGAAGATTTCATGGCAGGAAAGTTCAAAACTCCTGCACCATGCAAAATCAACCATCCAGCTCCCAAGTTTGTGTCTATGGATCTTAACCACATCTACACCTGTCACCCAACCTCAGTGTTCGTGATCTCCCACCAGAAGATCATCCAAGATATCTCTTGACTCCTCCAGATTCACCGCCACGAACCCCAATGTCTCAATACGGCAATCTTGACTTTGATGTCGACAACCTCTCTCCGTCACACAGCTTTTCATAAAGAAGTTTGTTGTGACATGCTTTAGCTTTATGGTTTGTCGTGACATGCTTTAGCTTTATTAAAGTTTGCATTATGATGTGTTGTCTTTTTATGCTTTAGCCCATGTGGGCATGTTTTTCCCTTTCGTTGTGTGGCGTGTTACACTTTTGTAAAAGTAGACCATGTGTGTCTGTCTCCTCTTTTGTAAAAGGTTCCTTTAGCGGGTCCTGTCGCTAAGGAATCCCAGGAAGCATTTTGCGAAAATCTTTAAGGAATAAAATTCTATGGCTTGCTAAAACTCTTTCTTCTTTCTTTTTCTATCTTGAAGGAAACAAATATTCTCCTTAGTTCACCTCTATCTTCAACAAGTATGCTATGCACTAGCCTCTTGTAGGATCTTGTGCATCAGAAAGTTGTTATCCAGTCCCTTCTCTTGATCCATTTTTATGGAAGGTTATCAAAACACAGTTCATCCTGTTGTAAGCCATGGATGGCATTTGTTTGGGTAGTAAGTGTTGAAGTCATCTTCCTGGTACTGGGTATATCAGCTGGAAACCTGAGCATGCCGGCTATGCCACGTATTCCGCACCAACAGAGCCATATCTCTTTTGAGGTGGTATAATAAGATTATTTGAAAGAAGAAATCATACCGGGAGAACCACTCTTTTAAACGCAGAAGTCTCTTATCTGGTAGTGACTTGTAAATATTTCCTTTTTTTCTTTGTTATGTCCTTCCAATTGCACAATGAAGGGCCCATCCATTCATGCTTTGGAAAAAGGAAAACAAAATGGCATTGCAACTTTAAATTAACTTTAAAGTTTATATATAAATTAACTTTTTATATTAGATTAACTTTAAATTAATCTAATATATATTAATTCAACCTGTATCATTCACAAATTCACCGACTATCTCACAAAATGACCCCATCACCTGTTAATTTATTCTAAGCAAAATCTACTCCACATTATGAACAAAATGGAAGAAAATGAAAAATTAAGATGTAACAGAATAAAGTGAAAAATGAGTAAAGCAAAACTTTAAACATAAAGATAGAAGAACAGAGGTATATAAGAATGGCTGGTGTCGAAATCACATCGATGATAACTACTGGTGTTGGAATACCATTAATGAGGACTGCCGATGTCAGAATAGTGCTGATGAGAATGTAGAAATATGTGTTTAGGGTTTGAAATTAAGTTAAAAAATGAAATTAAATAACATGTAAGGGTAATTTAGTAACTTAATTCACTTACTTTATAAACAAGGGCAAATAATATATGCTCAAAATAAATATTACGTATATTTTATTAGGGCATAAAATAACAAGTCTAACAATACGAACAATCCAAGTGCACATTTACACCTAGCCGACTTCTATTGTTGAGCCATTTGAGGTCCCAATGGATGCCTCAAACTTCGCCATTGGTGGAATACTCATGCAAGAAAGCCACTCTATAGCTTAACTACAAGGAATAATGTTACACGGGGGAAAAAAAAATCGCCACATCACTTGCTTTGCTCACATTTCGTGATCATGATAAAGAAGGTAGCCATAAGCTACTTCCAAGTGCAAAAAAAGTTGATTCCCTAAGCGAGCACTATTGTAAGATTTCCTTACAGAACTCAATTATCAACTTAGATACAAATAAGGAAAAGATAAAGTTGTAGTCAATGCCCTAAGCCACAAGGCTGAGTTGCTGACATTTAACATGAGTTGGACAAAGCCAGCCTTATCTCATGTATCAAGGAAGATCTCTAACAAGACCCTTTAGCCAAAGACTTGTCAAAAAAGATCTCGAAAAAAAAAGAAGGCATTTTTAGGTTAAAAAAGGCATCCTCCTCATTGAAGTATACTGAATTTGGTAGGGAAGTTTGTGGAAGAAAGCAATCAAGGAATGCCACAACTCTATATGGGATGGTCAACACATGCGGGATAATATCGACGCATATATGCATACTTGTCTAGTGTGTTAGCAAGGTTGGTCACCTACTCCCAATAAGGTTGTTGAAGTCCCCATCGACTACATCAGGCTCTTGGGAGATTGTCTCCATGGATTTTATTACAGTCTTGCCCAAGTTTGAAAGTGGCTCATCCGGGCATGCCCAAGATTGTCTCCATGGACCAATAGCCCGCATGCTCAGGTTTCCAGCCGATATATCCAGAGATAAAGGAACCAATAAAAAAAACAACTTCGCACATCCCACCCAAATATAGATGCCACCATGGCTAGAGACAGGGTGAATAGTGCTAATAATTTTCAAAACACTTGTTCATCCGCATCGACTGGTATCAGAGCTAGGTCTCTCCCGAGGTGGTAAATTAAGTAAGTCTATTCATCGGATTGATTATGTAAAGAAAGGTCTTTGAAAATCATGGCATCTTCTTCAAATAATTCCAGATATGTAGATCTATCTCCAATTTCCCTTTCTTCAACTCTTTCTCTTCCTAGATCTTGTACTAAACACACAACTTCAAAAATTGAAAACCTACTCTGGAGATCCCTCCAGATCTAATTAGCCAATGAAAAAGAGAAGGTTATACTCACCTTCATCTTGGTAGTGTCCGTTTCATTCTTACTCTCCATGGGAGAAAAGGGGCTTGCCTATGACTGCTAGGCTTGCTCTTTTAGACACAAGATTCAAAGAATACCAACATGCTGTCATAGGAACTATCCTCACTACTCTTCATGCAGGAAGTGTCCTACTTACCTTGTATTATAACTTCAACCTCTCACTTCATGACCCAAACCTGCCTACTACCTTCAAGGTTCAGATCCAGCTCCAAGGAGCTGAACAATCTGTCACATCCAAAATAGCTACTCTTCATCACCAGTATCGTTTACAAAACCATGCCCTTTACCTACACCACATACCACCACAGACACCCTTATGATTTTGGCTAACATAGAAACGTTCAGATCCCACATTAGATCACTAAGCAAGAGCTTTTCCAACTCATGCCTATGGAATGGCTCTCGAACTATGAGAAGTTTCATAAGAACTCAGCCCATACAGTCTATCGAAACATCCTTTGAAAAAAGAAATGATGGTACTATCAAGATGACGTTCCAACAACCATCAGATCCGACTCGAAGTATCTCTTTCTCTTATTCCTCAATGATCAAGACTGTTTCTACTGCACAAGAAGACATTCCTATATATGTGCAATCCTAAGTGTCCATGTCTTGATGATTGTTTGGAAGATGATGAAGACTATTCTCGCCGAAGGAGACGGCGAAAGAAAACGCCTTCCCAAAAATCACCATGTAAGACCCTGCCTCCTCAGCCTCCCAGAGATGCTGCCCCTGCAGCTCCTCTACCCATTTACAATAAGGGGCTCCAATACATACAGAAACATAACCTTTTCCAACACTACCATCAACAAAGCTTGCCCTCAACCTCTCGCTTGCATGATGTTCTCTTCAGCATCAAACTCTCACTAAGAACAGTTCCCTTCTTTAGAAAAACAAACTGATCCTCAATCAAAGGTCGTTACCCATCCTTTTATTTCTTCACCTATTACTCCAGCAAGTCAACATGAAGAACCCTGACCTTTTGAGTCAGTCCTTAATTGGCAAACTCAGAATGCTAGGGCTCAAAATAATGCCCTCCAAAGCCTTCACTCTAGAGTTGATGCAACTCAAGTTAGGCAGAACACAAAAAAGATAGATACCATTGAAGCTCAGATGGAGAGAATCTATCTTGACCTCAAGACACGTATCTCCTAGCTTGACTCCGATCTTCATACTATGATAGCTAAAGGCTGAACTTACTTGTATTGATGCTGATAAACAACAACCCTCGTTGTTTGCCAAAACACAATCTCTTCCATTGCCAACACCTTCTTTTGGCACCTATCTGGTAGGTGATTGGTGCTTCAAGACAACTGATACAGATGCAGGACATCTGTATAGGACTTGAACTGTTCTTTATAAGAGACACCAGAGGCTGTAATATGAAGTTTCTTGGCTTGGGATAAAAGATCAAAACCAATTAGGAAATCTTTATTAGGAAGCTTAGAACCAACGATCTTTGACCAAATAATGCAATTAGGGAAAATCTGGATCCCAATAGGTTTTTTGGTGATAAATTTGACCATCGACTACTTTGAAGAACTCAGTGTGTTTGTCCCAAAAGTGAGAAAGAAGAATTGAAGGATGTAACGTACTTTTTGGGGCACCAGTATCAACAAATCCGACGACAGATAATGGTTTGGCAAATTTGGAAGGTAGTATGTGGAAAAGGGCAAAAACTGTTTGATCATCATAACTATCTTGTTCTGAGAAGAGAGATTCAACATCATCTGATGGGGAAAGCACAGAGGAGGCTTGGAGATGTTGAAGTAGTCGAACTACTTTGGCTGGTCTGTTCGGGCAGTTTTTTGCAAAATGGCCTTTCTTTTTGCAAATAAAGCATTGACTATTTTTTGATGTTCTGGTCTGAGATGGGTCTTTCTTTCTAAAATATCTGAAAGACTTCTTACGCCTAGAATGTTGATGGCGCTTGGAGTAATGTTGTTTGAAATGAGATCTATTCTTTGGAGAGCATGTACTAAATCCATTAAAGAAATCTAACAAAAGAGAAGATAAAGAAAACCTTATTAATTGAATAATAGCTATGGCAGCCAAGCCTTTTATTCAATTTGCCTATCCCTCTCTTTCTTGTGAACTTCTCTTCTTTGGGATTGATTTTTCACATTTTTTCCCTCTCTGGGGCATCAACTCAGATCAATGAAATCATTTTTTTTATCTCTTTCTTTATCTTTATAAGAATAGGTTTTTGACACAAGGAAATAGGGCCATGTGTCAACATAGCTCCAAAATCCGTTTTTATTGTAGGCCCAATTTTGAAATCTAACCAGCCCTTTAAGAATCAGCCTTTATGGCAAAATTTGAGATTGATGTCTAATGTAGCTCAATAGAGTGAATAGGGCACAAAGATTCGTCCTAGAAGCAATCAAAATCCACCAAGTTGCAATTTGGCTATTGTTTACATCAATTTGTATCTTTTATATTCCTTTTTGTTCGTTTGGCTCAAAATCTCCTTTTTTTTTTAATGGATTTGATTTAGTTACTTTTTAGGCCAGTTGGCTAATTCAGCTATATAAGTGAATGTAACCCTAAGGGGAATTTACATCTGGATTTTAATATTATTGATAGTTTTCACTTTGGTTCTTCAAAGAACTATTGAGAACATATTAAGATTTACATCCTAGGCTTATATCACTCACAAAACTTTCTCTTCTATCTTGAGTGAGGTGTGTAGCCTTAATTTCTCTTACCTTAATTTCTCCTTATAGATAATGGGTCAAGGTCCATATTATGTTTTTTTTTTCAGATTGAATTAGAATGAAATTGGGCAAAGAAACCTCGTTGGAGACCGGGTCTAACTTTTCTTTGTGAGGTTCACATCAACACTAGTGATTTCAGATGATATAATGGCAATGATAGCGCTGTGGTGTGATTAAATTAGTGTAGATTTACAGTTGACTAACTAGAAGCACACGAGGTGCCCAACCGTAGTTAGGTTTTGAAAACTTTCTTCACCGATCAACAAATCCCCAAATGATGCATGTGATCATCAAACCTCACGGGTGCGTAGATGCTTGATATGATGCATGCAGTCATCAACTGACATCAAAGGTAACAGTTAAAATATGTTGAGTATTTGTGATTTTTGAAGGATAAACAGGTTTGTTGTTTATTACATGTATTGTTTCATTCAAAGTGGATGCTCTAAAATACTTAATCAAATTTAAGATACACCCTAGCAAGCAAAAGCCTCATTTGGATAATAGAATTGCAATTACAAAATGGTGGGGCTTAATGAGGTGTAGTTTTATGGTTGACTACCTAGAAGTGCATGAGGCGCTAACTGTAACGAGGCTTTGTAAATATTATTTTTCACTAATCAACCAATTTACAAATGTAGTTTTTTCTATATTATGTGCAACAATTCAAAACTACTCAGGGCATGAATGTGGTAGGTCATCAACTAACATTGATGGTAATGGTTAAAATACGTCAAGTTTTTTGTGATTTATGAAGGGTAAATAGGATTATTGATTTATTAATTACGTTAAGAACATGTACTACTTCATTCAACTTGGAATATGTCCAATTTGGGATACACCCTAGCAAGCAAAAGCCTTATGCGGATGATAAATGGCAATGACAGCATGGTGAGTGTGATTAAGGTATGGTAGACTGCACAATCACCACAATTTTCAAAATATTAGACACAACCTGTGGTGGTCAGCCGATCCTTGTGACAACTAGCCATCAATCCTCCAAGCTTTGTGAATACTCGACATGGTGTATAAGATCATCAATTTTCATGGATGATAATGCTTAAAATGTTGAGTATTTGTAATGTTTAATGGGTAAATAACATAAGTGATTCATTTATGAAAGAAAATCTTCCTCCTATGGCCTCCACTTCAAACACTGAATCTTCATCAGTTCCAGTTTCTCCCGTCACACTCTCTTCTACTTTTTCACTAAAATGTTGAGTATTTGTAATGTTTAATGGGTAAATAACATAAGTGATTCATTTATGAAAGAAAATCTTCCTCCTATGGCCTCCACTTCAAACACTGAATCTTCATCAGTTCCAGTTTCTCCAGTCACACTCTCTTTTACCCTTTTGCTATAAGCGAATAGCTTATACCATCGAAAATCTAGTTGAATACTCATATATCCCTGAGTTTGCTCAAGTCCATGAGTCTTCTATGCCTCTCCTCAATCCTTATCACTTGCACAAACGAAATACTTCTGTTGTTCACAGTATTAAAACTCTCATTTCTACAAAATGACTTACCCCAAAAGAATATATCCAGTCTTCTCGTTTAGACCAGTGTGCTCTTCAGTCCACCCAAGCTGAACAGTATGTTACCTTGGAGATCTCTCCTGAACGTATAACTTCATGGAAACGTGAAGGTTTCACTCACCTCCATTTGGGAGGAATCCGGCTCATCTTAACCCTTCATGGTTGTAAAGGACTACTTGTAACGGCTCGTTTGGCCCTTCTTGATACTCGTTTCAAAGAGTATCAGCATGCTGTAATTGGCATTGTCCTTACAACCTTGCTGGAAGTGCTCTACTCACTTTCTATCCAAACTTTAACCTATCTCTCCAAGATCCAAACTTACCCCCTGCTCTGAAAGTTCAGATCCAACTTCAAGGAGCTGAACAAACAGTTACCACCAGTTGGTGTATCATCTACAGAATCATGCTTTGGACCATTGGCAGCACGAAAACACTCAACATGTTTTTCCCTTTAGCTGTTTTGTTAGGACAATTTTTTGCAAAATGGCCCATTTTTTTGCAAATGTAGCAGCAACTTCCTTTAAGTTTCTAGTATTGGCTGGGATCCTTTTACCGGAAGAACCTATAGGGTTTTTTAGATTTTTTTGGATTTGTGTTTGTGAGAATGCTTGAAAAAGTGTTTCTTTTTCTTAGGCTTGAGATAGGCTTATCAAATTTGGTAGGAAGGAGGTGAATTTTGACGGAAAGGGGTAAGGAAAAGTCTATGCGGAGTACGTGGCGTAGTAAACAAATTGCCCTTTGGACCAATAGCCCGCATGCTTGGGTTTCCAATCGATATACCCAGAAATTCCGTCCTCTTACCACCCAAGGAAAATGCCACCACGGCCTGAGATAGGGTGAACTGAGGTCTAGCAACTTCTTAAACTGGTACAAGAATAGGGACTGAAAACTGAAAACTTTATGATGCACAAGATCCTATAGAGAGGCGAGTGCAGAGCATACTCGTTAAAAGATAAGTGATGAACTGTTATGGATTCATGTTCTTCTTCTTGATTAATAAAGAATGAAGAGAGAAGTAAGGATTTATTTCTCCAATTCCCCTTCCTGAACAAAGAGGAGAGCACACCTTAAATAGAAAACCAAGATAGGACAGGACCCCTATCATTTAGGGTTTTAGTGTTTAAAGCAAAAGCACGCGACAATAATTAAAGCACACTCGACAAAAGATAAAGAAAATTAGATAGCTGGCCACTATCTTAAAAGCTGTACGATGGAGAGAGGTTATCGACATCGCTGTCAATTTTCGCAATAGGTTCTTTCCACCAAGGCAAGTTAGAATAGTGGTGTTCCATAATGCTGGTTGAGTTGGCTGGAGTGTGGGATGGTGGGGTCGAGGCTGATGGAGCTGAGGCATGTTGGGGACAGTTACTGGATGTTTGTAACAAAGAGGTAAAGTCTTCCTAGGGATCCTGAGAGTCTTGGAATAAAACGTCTGTGTAGTCCGGCCGTTCTTCCTTGAGGAGGATACCACTAGTCTGGGGTATGTTATGAGAGCTTGGGGATTGAATGGTTAAGAGCCCATGATGTGGTCCTAGTGAAATATGATGAATATTAGTTGTAGGTGGCTGGACGTGGTTGAGTTATAAAAGATAAGGTGTGGTTCATGTTTAAGAGGGAAAGGATGAGGCATTGTCTGCCATTCATATGCTTGGTCTTATGTCCAAAACATCTTTGTGACACGGTGCTAGAAATAAGGACGATGGATAATGAACACAGTAGTGTGTAGTTCTCCTTCTGGTTTTGGAAAGAGATGGAGACCAAGGGAGAGGAGAAAACCATTCAAGGAGAGTCTATAGTAAGGAAGGGCTTTCAGCAAGTGCAAGGAGGAGCAGTAGGACCGGGAGAACCGGGAAAATAAGTTTGGTAGCATACAGGATGGTAAGGCACCATATATACTAGAGTTCATCTTCTGTGATGGCTCTAGTTAGGTCTATGGTAAGACCGGTTAAAAACAGATGGTCTGGGTGAAAGCTAGGAAACCCAGAGGTTTGAGGATAAGATCTGTACATGTTATGGTGAGGAGAAAGTAAGATTATAAGGAAATGATTTCTTAGGGTAATGGAGATACCATGGCTATAAAGGAGGAAGAGATGAAAACTGATTTAGGTGGTCTGGATAGCAGATCAGGGATAAGGTTTTGGTCACCTTTTATATGTTGGACGGAAAAGTCATACCGGGGAAACCAGGTTTTTAACCTGAGAAGTTGTTTGTCGAGTAGTGACTTATTTTTTAATTCTAGGATTTTTAGGAAAGATGAGTTGTCCAATCTGACCAGGAAGGTGTGTCCCACAAGATGAAATTTATATTTTTGAATTCCATATTTGACAGCTAGTATCTCTTTGTAGATCATGTGGTAATGCTTTTCTGATTCTTTAAATTGACCGCTGGCATGGGCACAGTAATATTCTTGTCCATTTAGCTTTTCTAAAAGTATGGCTCCCCAATACTCATCACTAGAATCAGTCTAGAGTATGCACTGGCCAGTAGTAGGAATCTTGAAAGCTGCTTAAGTTGCTGGATATCTATTGTCTGAGAGGGACCCCAAGGGGGGGCAGACTTCTTTAGCATTTTGGACAGCTAGCTAGTGTGCTGTGGAACATGTGGAAGGAAATTCCGAAGATAATTGACAATCCCGAGGAATTGCTGAATTTGCTTTCGAGATAAATTCTGGAATGGAGTAATTCTTGAGCAATGTGGGGACCAGGATGATAATGACCATTTTCGAGGACCATTCCCAAAAACTCAATGGAGGTTTGACCCAAGATACTCTTTTTTTAGGAGAGCATAATACCATGGGAGTCAACCAGTTGCAGGAAGCGGGTGAGAAGTTTCTGGTGAGAATCATGATCTGGAGAGAAAAGAAGCATGTCATCAATGTAAATCAGGGCATGATGGAGGATGGGCTCAAAGATTCTGATCATGGCCTTCTGGAATAAAGATGGAGCAACCTTGAGACCGAAAGACATCACAGTCCACTGATAATGGGCATTAGGAATACAAAAAGTAGTTTTAGGTCTATCTAAAGGGCAAATTCCTAGTTGCCAGAATCCGAATTTAAGATCAAATTTAGAAAAGACCTTAGCATCACGGATGTGGACAGATAAGGATCTGATCTTTCGAAGAAGGAACTTATCATCCTTTAGAAAACATTTTAAAGGTTGGTAGTCAATGACAAGTCTCTTTTTTCCCTTCAGAAGTTTAGACGCTTCTCAACGTAGAAGGCTTGACATGCCCAATCAGAATGGGCTGGCTCAATGAGACCCTGGGCTAAGAGTTGTGAACACTAAACTTGAGCAAATTTAAGATCAGAAGGGGTCATACCCAGGTGTGTGGCCTTTGTAAGGTTTATGTCTTCATTAAGCTTGAAAGATAATTTTATGAAAAATTGGGTGTTTTTCCAGAGAGGTGAAGGATGAGAGAATTGATGATTTTCAGGACAAAATGGAAGAAACTTATCTATGAGAGGCTGATAAGGAAGAGAGGCATCAGACAAGGCAAACAACTTAGGCACATCTGTGTATGGTTGGAACATCTATTTGTAACGAATGCCTGAGACTATAATGTGGAGCTTCTTGACAAGGTGGAGGTGGAGGATATCAAAACCAATCAAGAGATCTTTGTTAGGAAGTGTAGAACCAATAAGCTTAACCCAAATGGTACAATTTGGAAAGAATTGGATTCCAATACGTTTTCTGGTACTGAGATCAGTCTGGAATAACTGACCATTGGCAACACGAAAATACTCAACATGTTTTTCCCAATACCAATCAGGAAGGATGGAAGGGTTAAGCATACTTCTTTGAGCACCGATGTCCAGAAAGCCGATGAGGGAGATAGGCTTATCAAATTTAGTAGGAATGAGGTGAATTTTTACGGAAGGAAGTAAGGAATGAGGTTTGAGAGGCTTGGAGCTGTTGGATTGTCTGAATGACTGAGAATCCTTCACTGTCTGAGGAGTCATGAGACTCAACAAGAGCAAAAATAGTATGTTCATCGTAATCATCTTATAAGGACTCAACATCTTCAGTATCTGAGAGTGAGGAAGACTGCTGAAGATGTTTGATAAGGTGGACTGCCTTAGCCAGTCGGTTAGGACAATCCTTTGCAAAGTGGCCTTTCCTTTTACAGATAAAACACCTACTGCCTTCTTTTTAAAATACCGGTATAGTTTGGAATGTTTGGATTTGGTTTTGTGTTTGACTTGGTGTTTGTGGAAATGGGATTTCTTTTTGGGCTTGCAATCACAGTGTTTTTCACTCTTGCATTTAATAGCAAGATGGGGCTTTTTACAAGCAGACTTGAAAGGTTGCTTGTTTTCAATGAGATCTTGAAAGAATTCCCTCTGCTCGCAGAGCTTTTCCAGGCAGCCAACAACAAACTGATAAAGCTTTCCCAGAGATAAATTATGTACCTCTAGATGATGCACATTAAGTTGTCGCCGAAGTTCTGGCTGAAGTTCAGGAGGAAGAGATGCTACGAAAACATGTTTTAATGAAGGTTTATTAAAACCATTGAGCTTATAGTAAAGGGTAGACATTACTTCATCTGGTGATATTCACGGCGAGCTAGTTCTTAGGCTGTGGCTGGTTCTCCTAAGAATTGTTCATAGATAAGCCCTAAGGTTGTAGAAATTTCAAGAATTTGAACAAACTGGAGTTGTTGGTATTACCCGAGACTATCAAACCAGTAAAACGAGAACTAAATTCTTTAAGAACAGACAGCACCATGACACCTAGCCTGAGCATTTGAACATCGATCCAAGCAAAGAATTCTTAGAAACGAGCATTCCACTTAATTTTTGGGATATCATCAAAAGTAAACCAAGGGCCTAGAGGTAGTATCAAGAGGAGGAGGAGGAGAATCTCTTTCAGCTTCTTCCACGATTGGAGTATCAGGAGGAGAAGATGTAGGTGGAGGTTCATTGGATCCAGTAGAGGGTTGGACCATGAGAAGCTTAGAGCAGACAGGCTTTCAGCATAAGATTCTGAAGATGAAGACTCAGAGGCAGAAGAGTCATCTGGTAAAATAGCTTAGGATGAATATTGATGGAGAAGAGCCTTGTCTTTTGTTAGGTCTAGAGCGGCCTGAGGAGTAGCTGGGGTTTCAGGGAGAAGCCGCAGCTGTAGGAACTTGAGTAGATGAGGTTGGCTTGGAAGGTTCAGGGGCTCAGGAATATGTTTGGGTAGGCTTAGACACTGGCCTGGAAAGAGTTGTTATTGGGCTGACGGGTAAAGAGAGGTATGAGATAAGCCAAAGAATCTGGCATAATCGAAGGGTTGATTATGAGATGGAGGATTATAGGAGGGTTGATAAGTCCCAAAGGAAGGGGTAGGTATAGGAAGAGATTGTGTTTTGGCAAACAAGGAGTGTTGTTGTTTGTCTGCATCAATTTGAGTAAGTCAGCCTTTAATTTTCAGATCTCTGCTTCCTTTTTGTTAAATTTAGGACCCCAGTAATGTTCTCTGATCATAGCATGGAGATCTGAATCCAACTAAAATATCCTAGCCTTGAGGTCAGGATAGATATTTTCCATCTGACCTTCTATGGTATCTACCTTGATGGCTGTATGTCTGACCTGAGAAGCAACAGTGTCAACTTTGGCATCAATAGTCTGGAGAGCCTGGTTCTGGCAATAAAACCATCCTTATCATTGTTCAAATCCCCAGGCAAATTCCAAAGGCTGAACTTCTTAAGTTAATGCCTTTAGAATGGTTGACCAACTATGAACACTTTCACTAAAATTCCCAACCCATACATCACATGCTATATTAGAATGACGTCCAAATGGCTCTGTCAGAATGACTTTTCAACCACCACAAACCAACCACGACCAAACCTGACCTAGACTTTCCTACTCCCACTCTTCTATGATCCAAGCTGTCTCCACAGCTCAAAAAGACATCCCTATTTCAACTTTCTCTTCGAATGGATATCCTGTTTATCCTGCAAAGTTGAATGGACATTTCCTTTGGGATAATCCTGATGCCCGTATGTGTGACCCGGGCTGTTCTTGTCTTGACTCTTTGGCTCGCTGAAGAAGGCGGCGCAAAAAGAAAAATGTTATTCCACAAACCCCGTGCCATAGCTTTCTTCCAAAGCCACCAGATGATTCCACCTCATATCCACCTTTACCAATCTACAACAAAGCCTTGCAAATAATAAAGCATGAATAAAGAAAAGTTCACCAGTCTTGTAGATCACAAGCCTCATCTACTTTACCGACCTCTTCTCCCATTTCTCCCTGTTTCATATTCTCTTCAACTTCTTCCCAATACCAAACCCAGTTTCGTGCTTTATAAAAAACTACAGATCTGGTAACCAAGGTCACTACCAGGCCTTATGTCCAGTCTCTTGTAACTCCTATAGGTAAGCTCGAAGAACCCCAGCCTTTTGAAGCTATACTAAATTGGCGAACCCAACATGCCATTGCTCAAACTTCTGTGATACAGCAGCTTGATTCCAAGCTTAATACTGTAGCTGTTCAGGCCCAAAATACTGAAAAGATGGTAGATACCATTGCAGTCCAACTTGAATAGATCCATGTTGATCTGAAAAATCGAGTTCACCAACTTGATTTTGAGTTGAAACAAATGATCTAAAACCAATATTAGGGTCCAAAATTTAATCAGAAAGAAGCCGAAATTAGAAGACTTCAAATAGAATTGTCTAGAATAGAATCTGAAAAAAGGCCTCCTTCCCTTTTTGCTCCATCCACTCCTCTGCCTGTATATGTTCCCTCCTTCAGTACTTACCAACCCTTCTATACTCCATTCAACAAAACTAGAGAGTACTCTAAGATGTTCAGTATGACCAATAAACTTTTTGAAAGACAACCCGTACCAACACCTAAAGCCTAGCCCTCAAAAACTACAATTCCACAGCCTATTGTTCCTTCTACCTCCGAAGAACCGCCTCAGTCTCCACAATTCACACTTGTCACTTCTCGTATTCCACATGATATACCCACCTCTTCATCACCACTTAAGGACAAACAACCCAGTCAGCAATACACTGCTCAACTTGTCCCAGCCAACCATATGGAAACCCCTAGTTTTGACACATCCAGTCCAGAAGATGATTCCCTTCCTGAATCATAATCCACTACTAATTCTAAAGCCGATTATGCTGATGTAACCAAACTACTCATGGTATGCCTTCTACCGGTTGTAATGATCGTTCTTCCACAGAGCCCCCTTTTGTCGAAGAACCCGCAAGCAGAGTCGATGCAGGTTTTGGAGGCCTCCTCCATTGGATGATATCCCCAAAATCAAATGGCCTGCAAGATTACAAGAATTTTCTGCATGGATTGATGTTCAGATGATCCGTCCTGAAGCAACTGTCCAATTAGTTCTTCGAGAATTCAGTTCTCGTTTCATTGGTTCTCTAAGAGACTGGTTTGATAGTCTTGGCCCTTACTTGAAGTAGCTCAAGTTCTTGGGTTGCTTCATGAAACCTTTATTGGTGAGTCTATTGCTACGAATGAGCTTGCCAGAAAGGAGTACATGCAGATGAAATGCTGCTCACTTCAACAGAAAGACCTTGATTTTCATTACAATAGGATGTTCTACAAGCTTAATGGGTTTAATGATGCAACTCTGAAGCATGTTTTCATAGCTTCTTTGCCCAAAGAGCTCCAGCCTAAATTACAGAGACAAATTAGCATCCACCAAATGGACATTGCCAACCTGTCTCTTGGCAAAATCTATCAGCTCACAATTAGCTGTTTAAAACGGCTTTGTGAACAGAAAGAATTCTTCAAAGATCTGATGGAGAACAAACAACCTTTTAAGGGCGCTTGCAAAAAACCTTATTTGCAGATCAATTGCAGAGATGAGAAAGACTGCCTTTGCCAATAAAAAAAATCCACTCATTACCAGAAGGTTTTTCATAAAAGAAAGCATCGTCTTCACCACAGATCCAAGAAGCCCTATCGTTTCTTTAAGAAGAAGGATCCCTCTGCCACTAAAAAAATTATAGGAAGTCGTTGTTTCATTTGTAAGAAGAAAGGACATTTTGCAAAAAATTATCCAAATCGCCCAGTCAAAGCAGTCTGTCTTCTTCAACATCTTCAATTCAAAATTTTGCTTCTGATGATGTTGAGTCTCTTTATTCAGAACGAGATACAACTGATGAGAACACAGCTTTTATTCTGGCTCGGGCACAGATGATTTTAGAATGATCAACACTGTCCAGACTCTCTCTCTAACTCTCCAAATCCAAAATACCATTCCATCCATTCCCATCAGTGGCCTACCTCAAAAATATGAGCAGCCTATCCCTGTCATAGGTTTCATCGACACCGGTGCTCAAAAGCGTATGGTGCATCCATCCATTCTTCCATCTTCTTACTGGGAGAAGCATACATAATTTTTCAAAGCTGCTGATGGTCAAATGTTCCAGACTCATCTCATCTCCAAAAGACCTCTCGATATTCAACTGTTTCCCAATAGTGTCATTTGGTCCAAAATTATCAGTTCTGACCTCCCTGATAAAGACCTCCTTATTGGCTTTGATCTTCTAGCAAAAGCTCCCAAACTTCGCATTACAGCCAATGGAATCTTTTTTAAAAACCAATTTCAGCCATATACGGAGGTTCTCCGACTGTATACTTTATTTGACTATTCTCCAACCTATCAGAGTTTTTCTCGAAAACGCCTCTGGTTTTGTCCAGAATCTCACAATGAGTTTCATCATCCCTTACCTCTTTAGAAAAATGATAAATTCTTTATTAAGCTACCCTTCAAGCTTAATGAAGATATCAATCCCACAAAAGCCACTCATCTTGGTATGACACCAACAGATCTGAATCTGGCTCAAGAAGAATGTTCCCAACTGTTACAAGAAGATCTTATTGAACCTACCAATTCTGCATGGGCATGTCAAGCTTTCCATGTCGAAAAAAGATCTGAACTTATTCGTGGAAAAAAGAGAGGTGTTATTGATTATCAACCTCTCAATTGTTTATTCAGAGATGACAAGTTTCCTCTTCCCAAAATCCAGCCCCTGATCATTCATCTTTAAGATGCAAAGGTACAGGCACAAAACTACTTTCTGTATTCCTAATGCCCACTACCAGTGGAAAGTGCTACCTTTTGGTCTTAAAGTTGCTCCCTCACTTTTTCAAAAGGCAATGATAAAGATTTTTGAACCCATCCTACACCATTCCCTTATCTATATTGATGACATCCTTCTTTTCTCCAAAGACCACCTGACCCACCAAAAACTTTTGGGTCACTTCCTTGAGATAATTGATTCTCATGGGATTATGTTGTCGACAATTCAACTTTCTTGGCATGATTACAGAAAATGGCCACTACCATCCAGGTCCTCACATTGCCGAAGAACTTTTACATTTCTCAGATCACGAGCTCAACAGAAAACAGATTCAACAATTCAACAGCTCAAACAAATTGCTCAGAACCCCCCATCTCTGAAGATTCGCACTACAGGACAACGTATCCTTCAGACTGATGCAAGTGGTGAATTTTGGGCTACAGTCCTCCTTGGATCTTTAGATGGAAAGGAATATTTTTGTGCTCATGCTAGTGGACAGTTCAAGGACTCAGAAAACCACTACCATGTCATCTATAAAGAAATCTTAGCGGTGAATTATGGAATTAAAAAATTTGAATTTCATTTGATTGGTACTTGATAACTCCTATTTCCCAAAGATCCTTGACTTTAAAAACAAAGCACTTCCTGACAAACAGCTCCTTCGCCTAAAGAAATGGTTTGTTCAGTATGACTTCTTTGTGAAGCATATAAAAAGAGACCATAATCTCGTCCCAGACTTATTCAACCGACCACAATCTTTCCATCTCATATCCTCTCAAAAGATCCTACTCGTTATAGCTATGGCAACTTCCCTGCTAGATCGGGCTACTACCTCAAAAACTTTCCCTCTGAATCTTACCTTCACCAGTCTTGATCAAATCCAAGACTTTGCCAAAAAATTTATCTTCTGATACCTTTTTTAGGTCTGAAACCACAGCCCAGACAATTTTCTTACTTTTCACCCAGAGTGGTTATTTCTTACAGGTCTTTTACTCTATCCCAACAAAGATATCACTGAGGATGAACTATGGTACATATGGTGCCTCACGGTTCTATATACTACAACATTGATCTTCTCTGTTATGGACTCTTCTAGAATGGTTTTCACCCATTTCATGGCGGAGACAGGAACTTCTCCACATTAGTCAACATCATCACCTTGATCTTCTACCTCCAGCAGAAGCTCACCGTTACACCTCTGTTTTCATCATACATCGTCCTTATTTCCAGCATCCTGTCACTAAACTATTTTGGACACAAAACCAGTTATGAATGGAAGACATTTCCAAGCTCTTTTCCATTAACCCATAATCCTGTTATAGTTCAAGGTCTTCAAACTTTTCTCTGTGACCTTTAACCATTTCCAGCCTACAACTGAAGCCATCCAGCACACTTCCTTAAGACCTCAGCATGAAGTTCTACTCTTACCTACACCTGGCACAACCAACTCCCCACCAGCTAAAGAAACTTTCATAAAAGAAGAACGCCCGGATTACACTAACTTCCTCTTCCAGGATTCTCAAAACCCTTGGGAAGAATTTCTGTCACTCCTCTCTCCTCCAGATCAACAGCCTATTGGCGGTTCCAGTTCCAAGGCCTCCGGAATGCCACGTCCCATGGACACGTCTTTGCCAGCTTATCCTTATCTTCCCAATGATAAGTCCCCTGACAGGCGACCCGTGTCATTTTTTGATGAGGTTGATAGTGACGTTGACAACTTGTCCCCCACTCACAGTTGGTCTTAAAGCCTCTTTTAGCATGTGATTGTTTTAAGCTTGTCTTTTGCTTTTGCTTTTGCTTTTTCTTTTCTTTTCCCTTGTATTAGTGTGCCTACTTTAGTTTGGTGTTTTGGAGCTAACATATGGCTTTCTAAGTTTTTATTTTCTCGAAACAAAGAAATCCAAGTTCATCTTCACCTATACAACGATTATGCTATGCACTGGCCTTTCGTAGGATCCTGTGTATCATAAAGTCATACCTGTTTTCTGAGGGGTAAATTTTGACATACAATTATAGACTCGGGAGTTATATGTTGAGGGGTAAATGTCCATTTCGAGTTATATATATGACGTAGAATTAGTTTAATTCTCATGTTTGAAAATTATGTCATTTTCTTGATTTAGGAGCCACAAACATGAGTCAACTCACGAACATCGACAATAGCCAAACTTAGGCATTGTGATTGTGATTGGAATATACTAGACTTGTATTTTATATTTTTCCTCACGATTTAATTTTAGTAAAGTAAAGCATGTTTGCAAAGTGATATCAAGTTGATTGGTTTTAGTTCAGCCAGCTGAAATAAGATCGTAAACCGCCCTACTTCCATGGGGATGGGGATTTGTTACAATCTTATATTTTATATTTTTCCATGTTTAGAAAGTTACATTTGATGTTTTGATTTAAGTTTCCTACAAATTGATTACATTTGCATAATGATGTGTTTCTTTAAGGATATGATAAATGGTTTTCTTTATTTTCTTGATTTTAAATACATGAGAATATTTTAGTGAAAAGAAATAAATGTAGATATAGATTATGTTTAAAATGCTTATGTACCCCTCTAGATATAGAGATGAATATAGAGATATAATTACCGAGATCCAATTACAAATATTCAGTTACAAAGATAAAGTTGAGATAGAGGCTTTTGGGTCCGGTTGAGTACACACAAGCTTTAGGCCGTGTGCTTGGACAATTTTAGCATTTGGGGACTATTTTACGCTTGTGGTATGATAAGATATATAAGATGGTATGTCATTGGTCTAGTCATTGTAGACCAAGTTTCTTTTCTTTTTGTCTAACTCACTTCCTTTTTTCTTTGTGAGTTTCGGGAATATCCCCATTCATAGGTCTGAGATCCACATCTATGAATTGAAAGGTCCACGTACGATAGTTCACTTTCAGTACGTTATTACATCGCCCATGTGAGCTTCAAGTATAACAAGATTATTCCCCTAGGTATTAGTTTAATGTCACTTTTAGAATTATGTGTATATGTGCTTTCTTGATTTGATTATTATGTCAAGTTGATTTAAACATTTTATTTATGGTATCAGAGCCACTGTTTCGTCCTTCCTAAGGGTGGTATATGGTAATTCTTTAGAGAGTTTGTCTTAGAATCGTTGAGAGAGAAACTTTCAAATATGGCTTCAACCTCAAACAATACTGCATCTACTACTCATGTTACCTTATCATCTACTTTATCGTTACCTCCGTCATGTTCAAAGTCAGTTGCATCTAAAATAAAGAATCTAGTAGAATATTCCTATATTCCCGAGTCTGCACAGGTTAACGAGTCATCCATGCCGTTAATTAGTCCTTATTCCCTATATAAAAGAAATACGTCCCTAGTTCGTAGTATCCGTACTCTTATCTCTACTCGTCGTCCCACTCCTAGAGAGTATATACAGTCATCTAAGCTTGATCAGTGTGCTGAGCAATACGTCACCTTAGAGATTCCTTCTGAGCTCATAACCTCTTGGAAACGAGAAGGTTATACTCATCTACATATAGGTGGTATTCGTCTCATCCTTACTCTCTATGGAAGGTCTTCCTGTTACTGCTCGTCTAACACTCCTAGACACCAGGTTCAAAGACTACCAACATGTCGTTATTGGTACAGTTCTCACAACTCTTCATGCCGGTAGTGCTTTGCTCACTTTCTACCCAAATTTTAACCTATCTTTGCAAGATCCAAATTTGCCCACAGCTTTAAAGGTTCAGATCCAACTCCAAGGAGCTGAACAAGTTGTCACCTCCAAGATGGCTACTCTACACCATCAGCTTGTCTACCGTCTCCAAAATCATGCCCTTGATCTTCCTACTCCTTACACCTCCACAGATACAGTCATGATTCTGGCCGACACAGACACAATCCCTACAATCATCCAAATTCCCAGGCAAATCTTCAAACCTGATCTTCTAAAGCTCATGCCTCTGGAATGGCTCACTAATTACGAGTAATTCCACCAAAATTCCCAACCAATTCAAACTTCTCAGGCTATGTTTGAAAAACTGAATGATGGAACCATCAGAATGACTTTCAAACAGCCTCAAGCTCCTGAACAAGAACAGACTCTGCCTCGGCTATCCTTTACAGCCATGATCCAGTCTGTCTCCACTCCTCAAGAGAAGTTGCCAATCCATTCTTTTGACAAGGATGGTCTCCCCATCTATCCTGCCCGAGTAGATGGACACTTCATTTGGGATGTTTCTGGTTCTGGTACCTGTCTCGATGATTATTATTTTGAAGAGGAAAAAGATAATGAACCTCGTCGCAGGCGAAGAAGAAAGAAAATCGTCCATCCACGATCTCCTTGCAGATCTGCTTTACCTCCTCCTCATCTACCTATATACAAAAAAGCCCTGAAAATCATCAGATCCGAGCAATCCTATGCTCCTCCGCCTTAACACCACCACAGCCCTTAGCTTGCTTTATGTTTACTCCGGTTTCTCCAGCATATTCCTCCCAATTTCCTACACTCGAAAAATCCATGGATCAAAAAACATCCATAGTTTCTCGACCTTATGTCCCTTCAGCCATAGCTTCGAATGGCCAGCCTGAAGAACCAAGACCCTTCGAAACAGTCCTAAATTGGCAAACACAAAATGCCTTAGCTTAGAACAATATTCTCCAGAAAATCGATTCAAAAATCGAAACTGTTACTAAACAGATCCAGGCCACTTCATCTCAAGTTGATAACCTGGCTTCTAGGCTTGAACAGATCCACCTTGGCCTAAAGAATCGTATTCAACAGCTTGATACTGAGCTCAGATAAATAATTCAACACAGTTATTGGGGTCCTGAGTTTACCCAAAAGAAAGCTGAGATCAGAAAGCTAAAAGCTGAGCTTTCTAGAATTGAAGTTGATAAACAACCTCCTCTGTTTCCACCAACAGATCAACTACCTTCTTTTACCCTAGTGTTTAGTCAATATCAACCTTTCTATAATCCCTCAATAGCTAAACAACCCACAAATTATTCCAAAGTCTTTGGAATGACTTCTACCCTCTTCCGAAAACCAACAAAACCTCAAGCTCCAACATATGTTCCAAAACCAAAACCGACACCAGTTCAACAACCAACCCAAGCCTCTTCATCCTATACTGCATCTCAGCAGCAAGCGCACTTTCCTCACTCTCCGGCATACACTCCACTGCCAAAAACAGTATTTATGCCTCCTCTCACCATAACTGAATCAACCTCTCCATCAAAACCTATCCATTCCATTCAGAAGGATAAACAGCCAGTAGACCCGTACACTACACATATGCTTTCACAGTATACGCTTTCTTCAAATCTTCCTCCTAATGAAGGTTCTGAAGATGATTCATCTGCCCAGTCCTCTGATTCCTCAGGTCCCTATGCATCTATCATCCCTACAGAATCTTCTACTGATTCTGAGAAGGACTATGCTGATATTTTTCGCCTTCTCATGGTAAAACCAAACCCTGATGCTCCTATGTCATCTCCTGAAGAAACCACTGTAGATCCTATCAATTTTGAGGATCTTCCCCAAGATGTTCCTCATGTACCACAACAAACTGCTCCTACCAAACCATCAAATGGTCCCTGGTTCACTTTTGATGATATTCCTCGAATCAAATAGCCTGCTAGACTTCAAGAGTTTTCTGCCTGGATTGATCTCCAGTTAACCAGACAAGACACTGATCTCCCATCTGTCCTCAGAGAATTCGCAACCTGTTTTCTGGGTTCCCTCCGTGATTGATGGGATAGTCTTGGCGAATACAGACAATTACATGTCATACAATTTCCAAATGCTGCTTCTATTCTCGGCACAATTTATGAAACCTTCATTGGTGAATCCACTGAAGCATTAGATATTGCCAGAAAAGAATATATGCAAATGAAGTGCTGTTCCTTACAATAAAAAGATCTGAATTATCATTTCAAACGGATGTCAACCCTATTTTACAAACTTGGCGGCTTCAATGACTCCACCTTGAAACATGTCTTCATTGCCTCTCTCCCAAAAGAAATTCAAGCCGACCTCCAAGGCCAATTACAGACACTTCACTTAAGCATTGACAACCTTTCTTTGGGCAAGATTTATTAGCTCGCTCTTTTCTGCCTCGAGAGAATTTGTGAGAGAAAGGAATTCTTCAAAGATCTCATGAAGAATAATCAACCTCTTAAAAGTGCATGCAAAAAACTTCATCTTCAGATCGAATGCAAAGATGAGAAAAGTGTCACTGTTCCCCGAAAAAATCCAAACACTTCACTAAATACAAAACCAAACATTCATCCAAGCCTTGGTAAAAAAAGTCCTATCGCTACTTCAAGAAAAAAGACCCTTCCAGATCAAAATCTGCCAAATACAGCGGTTGCTTTCTCTGTAAAAAGAAAGGACATTTTGCTAAAGATTGTCCCAATAAGCCTGCTAAGTCTGCCAGACTCATCCAGCATCTTCAGTCCTCTCTTTCTCCAACCGATGATATTGAGTCTCTCTACTCTGAACAAGAATATGCAGACCAAGACACAGCTTTTGTCCTGGCTTCCTCTGACAGAGATGATAGTGTGATTGAAGACTTTGACATTGTCCATGCTATCCAACTAGGTACACCAGCTCCAATAGTTTTGCTGACACAGCCTCATGTTCCTTCAATCAAAATCCACATCGTCCCCAGCAAGTATGAAAAATCAGTTCCTGCCATTGGATTCATTGACACGAGCTCTCAAAGGAGTATGCTTCACACATCTATTCTTCCTGCTCATCTCTAGACCACTCATCATGAATACTATAGAGCCGCAAATGGTCAAATCTTCCAAACTCATCTTATCACAAAAAACCCAGTAGGAATTTAACTCTTCTCCAATTGTATCCTTTGGTCCAAACTCATTGGATCAGATTTACCCAACAAAGACTTGCTCATTGGCTTTGACCTCCTTTCTAAGGCCTCTAAGATCTACAACACCGGAGATGGTATCTTGTATAAAAAGCAATACAAGGCTTATACAGACGTTCTACGTTTGTATTCTTTATCTAATGCAATACCATCCTACCAACCCATTTCTCAGAAGCTGTTAAAATTTTGTGCTGATTCTCATACACAGCTCACCCATCCTTTTCTTCTATGGAAAAACCCTAATTTCTTTATTAAGCTTCCCTTTAAGCTTAATGAAGATTTTAATCCTACCAAAGCCACTCACCCAGGCATGTCACCTTCAGACCTTCTCTTGGCCCAACAAGAATGTGCCCAGTTGCTCCAGTAAGGTCTTATCGAGTCCACAAATTCTCAATGGGCTTGCCAAGCATTTTATATGGAAAAACGGTCTGAAAATGTTCGAGGAAAAAAGAGACTAGTCATTGACTACCAGCCCTTAAACTGTTTCCTTAGAGATGATAAATTCCCTTTGCCCAAAATTCAGTCCTTATTTGTCCATCTAGGATGCAAAGGTATTTTCTAAATTTGATCTCAAAGCCGGTTTTTGGCAACTTGGTGTTCATCCTGATGACCGGCCCAAAACTGCTTTCTGCATACCCAACGCCCATTACCAGTGGCGTGTCATGCCTTTTGGGCTCAAGGTAGCCCCTTCACTCTTTTAAAAGGCCATGATAAAAATCTTTGAGCCCATCTTGTACAGCTCACTGATTTACATTGATGATATCCTTTTCTTCTCAAAAGACCACAAAGCCCATGAACTCCTCCTAGCCCAATTCCATGAAATTCTTCAAACTTATGGAATCATACTCTCTGACAGAAAGAGTATTCTGGCCCAATCTTCCATAAACTTCTTAGGAATGGTCATACAAGATGGAACCTACCATCCCGGTCCACACATAGCCCAAGAACTATTACACTTCCTTGAGTCCAATTTCACCAAAAAAACAAGTCCAACAGTTTTTAGAGATCATCAATTACCTCTGTGACTTTATTCCTAGATTTACTATCCATGTTAGCCAGCTGTCCTTGATGTTAAAAAAGAATTCTCCTCCATGGGGTCCTGCCCAAAACACAGCTGTCGCTGCATTAAAAAAGATTGCCCAAAATCCTCCTCCACTGAAAATCCCATCCAATGGAAACAGAATCCTGCAAACCGATGCCAGTGATCTTTATTGGAGTGCCGTCCTTCTTGAAGAAGTAAATGGAAAAGAACACTTCTGTGCATATGCAAGTGGCAAATTGTCCACCGCAGAACAGAATTATCATGTGATCTATAAAGAAATTCTTGTAGTAAAGTATGGGATAAAGAAATTTGAATTCCACCTCATCAGCCATAATTTTCTTGTCCGACTTGATAATTCAGCCTTTCCAAAAATTCGCGACTTTAAGCAAAAGGCACTCCCAGACAAAAGACTCCTCAGCCTAAAAACCTGGTTCTCTCGATATGATTTCACTGTCCAACATATAAAAGGAGATAAGAACCTCATCCCAGATCTCCTCACCAGACCTCCAGCCTCCAAACAAATTGTCCATATCTCCTCTAATCTCTCATTTCCAGTTATTGCAATGGTGACTCCTTCAGTTCCTCCTTTTTCCCAGTCTACTAATCCACACATGAACCATGCTTCAGAGCTTTTCCTCAAACCACTTTCTCCAGTGTCCATCAAATTCAAGATTATGCAAAAAAGTTTATCTTCCGATATCTTTTCAATGTCCAAAATCACAACCCTGAAAGTTTTCTTTCTTTTCATCCTGATTGTATATTTCTTACTGGTCTTTTCCTTCACCCTACCAGAGAATTCACAGACGATGAATTATGGTACATGTGGTGCCTCACTATTCCTCTTGTTTTATTATAGAATCATCTCAATAACCACCGGAATGTCACTTCACTCATCTGGACACTTCTAGAATGGTTTTCTCCACTTACATGGTGGCGAAAAGAACTCCACACTCTTTATTACCAGAACAATCTCCACCATCTTATACCAGACCAAGCCAACCGGTATGTCTCAGTTTTCATTATTCATCGACCCTATTTCCAACATCCAATCACACGTCTGTTCTGGACACAAAACCAAGTGTACGAATGGAATACTTTTCCAAGTACATTTCCTCTCCTTTATCATCCTCAAATTATCTCTGAACTCAAAAGATTCCTTTATGAACTTAACCACTATAGTCCTCTTGAAAGTCTTATTAACCATACTTCTCTTGGTCCTCAACATAAAATGCTTTTCATCCCTACTCCAGGCCAAAATCCCACTCATGTCATGAATCATTCTCCTCTAGCCTCCGGTATTGTTATCAAGGAAGAATGTCCAGACTATACAGATGTTCTATGGCAAGATTCCCAGGATCCATGGGAAGAATTCATGTCTCTCTTCTCTCAGTCTCAGTCAGACACACCAATTCAAGTGCCTGATCTGACATGCTCAGAAGCTCCATCCTCCAGCATGTTCAATACTCCAGGATCCAGTTCACAAGCTCCAGATGTTGCCTCCAGTTCTCGTCCGTCTTGCTCCCACTCTCCAGATCTATATAAAGGTACCACCAGATACCCTCTGCATTATGAATCACTCCCTTGCAGTCACTTCCGACCTATCTATGATGATGAACTATCGTCTCCTCCATCTAAAAAACAAACATACCGCTTCATGCCAGAAGTGCATCCATTGATGTTCTAGATCGCTACGCAGATCCTCCGAAGCGAAAGCCCAAGATTAAGGTCCGATATCGGGATGACTGTCTTTGTTCAGTAGACTGCTCCCACTATACCACGTACTATGTTACAGGTGACACTACCGACAGCTGTAGCACTGATGGTGATGGTGATATGACCTATGACACAAGCTAGTCCCTCTGGTCCACAAGATGCTTATCGCCAACCGATGCTTATCGCCAACCTGTCTCCCATCCATCATGAAAAGGATAAGGGTCGTGTCTTATCCTTGCTTTATTTACTTTTGCTTTACAGGCGTGCTCCCTTTTGTCACATTGTAATAATTAAAGTGTGTACGTGTGTTGTTGTGTGCCTTTACTTTTCCAAAAGTAGCTTATCATGTGCTTTTACTGTTGTAAGATTCTCTCTCTCACTATATAAGAGAACCTAGAGATCTCTTGTATTCAGAAAGAGTTCGATTAATAATATCTAAAGTTTGCTTTCTTTATGGCTTTCTAAGTTTCTCTCATCTCTCTCAACTATCTTAGACATCTCAATAGGAACCACCATAGTTCATCTTCTATATTTGATCAACTAGTATGCTCTAAACTTGCCTATTTGAAGATACTGTGTATCAGAACGTTGTAAACTAGCTCCTTGCGTCTTAACCTCTCAGATTCAAAACAGTTAAGCCCAGTTCCGAAGTCACCGTTGTGCCTAGGATGGCTGTTTAGGTGAATAAGTAGGGTTAGTGGTACGACTGTTCGAAGAATGCCAATGTTAAGTCCTGCTATTGTTCACTAAATCGTCTGGTATATCGGCTGGAATACCCGAGCATGCGGGTTGCTGGTCCAAAGGATTCTTTGTGAGTCATTGCTCTAGTTTAACAACGCCACGTACTGACGCATTTTGTGGTATATGACACCCAAAATGATTTAAACATTTTATTTATGTTTTTATATATAGTTGAATGAAATTGTTTATAGCAATAATATAATTAATTCAAAATAAGTTTATTTTTAAAACATATTATCAACCACTGAATTTCATACTCACCATCTTATAATGCTTTTTCCCTTAGCAAGAGGTTATAGGTACACTAGTTGACCCATGACGGTAGTTATTTTGAGTTTTGGCCATGTGATGTTATTAAGAGAGATAGATGATATTATTAGGGTGTTTTGAACATCTCATCTTGGATTGTCTAATTATATTATGGATGTTTAATGTGTGCTGGCATTAATACTATTAGAAATAGTATGTGATATTTGGATGAGATCATTTAAGTATATTATTTATTATGATGTGTTGTATTATGATTCGGAGGTTGGCCAATAAAGTTGGTTAAATGTTGAATTATTTTGAGAGTACTTGTTTTATAGTTTGATAGTTCAAAACATGAAAAATGTAGAGAAAACTCTACCGAACTTTTGACAAAACTTTGTTGATACCTTTATCTAATTAAGTTAGATGAAATTAGATACACTTACCCTTAAAATTTGCACCGATCGTTTCATAATATTTTCTCTTTTTAAAAGTCTTACTTTCTAAAAAAATGAAAGAAATTCGTTAACGTAATTAGGACAACCTAGTACCTCATCTAGAAGTGTGTATAATTTGATTTAGTGAAATCTTTATTGAATTAAGTTCAATAAAATTGGGTTTAATTATTTTTAAATGAGAATAGACTGAAGCAAACTAAGTTTGGTTCTTTTTCCATTTTTTTCTTATTAAACATTTGCCCAATAGGCAATAGCCGATTTTTCTTAGGTCGGTTAGATTTTTAATTTAGTACAATGAACCGAATACTCAATTAAAAATTTTGATGTTTTAGAAATTAAACCAATCGATTTTTGAAATATTAAAACTAAACAAAATCAGATTGATCGATTTTTTTAAATATTAAAATTAAACTGAAATATAACCAAGTTGGACTGAGCCATAGTGTTTTTGGTGCCCGATTCTTTTGCCTTCCCACCACCCGATACTCCTTTGCGAACTGAGGGTTGAAAATGGTACGTGAAAATTTATCTAAAAAGAAAAAAAAAATTAAAAAGGGGAATTTTTTTAAAAAAATCTTGTTTGCTAAATTACGAGAGCACGTGTCATGCACGTGTATAACCTCCAGTCCCGTTAGACGTTTAGAATATCCCAAGCCAGCTTGCCTGCCTACCAAACCAGCCACTGCCTTCTCATCCAGTCCCGGTGCTGTTACTGTTCTACTCTCCTTCTTCTTTAATATACTTGCTCGTTTTCACTTGTTCAGTCGATCAAACTGAACTTAGACAGTCACCGTTGCTGCATTAATAATAATTAAATAAACCACTTATCTGTTTTTCTTAAATTTTCATTTTCTCTTACTCTTAGCTAATATTTGTTTCTTCTTGTCACTTGTTTTATCGATCAAACGTATACTGCAGGGATGGCTTTGCTTCATAACTGCAGCAGCTTTTGCAAACACGGAGCGAATTCTTTTTATGGTATTTCCGCTCTTCCATTTTTGCTACATATGAGAGGTCAGTTTTATTTTTCCTTGTTTTCTTTATTTTATTTTATTTTATTTTACTTTTCCCAAAAGTGTATGTGTTTATTTGGAACGACTGTGATAGTAGAATAAAAGCGTCCTCGCATGATGGATCTCTCCTTAACTTATAAAGATGCTGGTAATGTATGATTGAGATTTAACTATTCTTACAGTTTTATCTATTAACCGCGGATCACTCACGATGAATTTTGCTGAGGAGAAACTCAATTTGTGAGAGAAACCCTGATCCTGTAGAAGTGGAGCTAAAACAATTGGTTTCCCCCCTCCCACAGATGCTTTTATTGCTAACTAGAAAGCCCTTGAAATGTTCATTTCAATCAGAGTGATTAGACCTATTGGTAGCCTTGGATTGCAAGCTGGCTGTTTTTATCTTTTTAGCTCGTGACAGCATCATTTGCACATTTTACAACTGTGATTATTTTATTATTCCCTATTGATTTGTTCTTTTTACACCTGTAGTAGGTGTTGTCTTTGCTGCCGCATGGTGTACTTAAAGTCTGTCGATTTTATCTTTATGATTGGAATTTAAAAATGTTATTATGTTTTGTTTTATGCACCCACTAGCATGGATGCTCGCAGGCGGATAGACCCACAGACAGATACAGACTGTCAGTTTCTATCTTTCCTGCAGCTACGCATCACTTATTTTGTTTCTCTTGTACAAAAGAACTATCCTCTACCAATGTAATTAGAATAAGCCTTTTTGCTTGTCCTTTCCTGCACTTAAATCATCACTTATAGGTTATGGAGACTGTTTTTAGTTTCAGGCAAGTGGTAGATTCTGTTAGTTTAGATACCTTTGAGGCCTTCCATATTCGCTTTGAGCTTGCTGAACAATCACACATTGCTAAACAGAGAGAAGCATGGTTAATAATTCAAAATATCAGTTTTGAAACAGTCATCAGTATATACAAAGATGAGGCCCTAAGTTTACTTGAATCTCAGATCGGAAGACAGACCTGAAAGCCTAAACATATCAAGCCTTTCTTGTCGAAACAATGGTCTGCAGGTGGTTCACAGGTTTTTTCCATGCTACTGATTCCTATAAAAGGAACTTATATGTTCCTTGAGTTTCAGAAATAGTCAATGCAATTCATTTCTCTTCATCATCTTCGAAAACTTAGTTTCTTGTTTCTTGCTGACTATGACGTTCCTTTTTATATTATTTTTATTTTTATATTTTTACTATATAATCTTCTTTTCTGCAGTAATCCCTTTAATTTTCTTACTCTAGCCTTGGAATATTGAATTTCTTTGTTTAGAGTTAGTCCAATCTATTCTTAATCATGCAATTGAATTACTTCCTCTGGTTAGGATAAGTTATGAAAGGAGGCAGTTAGTTTCGAAGCTTGGAGTTATTGCGGTGCTCCTTATGTAATGCTTTAGAAATCTTCATAATGATGTCTTGCATCTTTTCAATTGGAGTTTGCGAACTAGTAACTTTTTTTTCAGTGGTTGTTTCTTTTTCTTTTTTACCCTTTTCATTTGTAAATCTTTAGTTTTGCAGCAATGATAATTGATTGGCAGATTACTTCTTTCTTTAGAGATATAGCCATATACTATATCTAAGATAAGATTTGAGAAAGAGTAGGAGATCATGTTGTATGCACAAGCTTTTCAGTATTTTCCCAGACTCATGCCTATTATTAGCATTATTCTCTTCAATATTCATGCGACCTTGTTGTCTGAATTCCAATTTGAGAATCAAAGTTGTGACATGCAACAAGGAACTTTAATTCATTTCCTCTGTAACTATTGAACAGATCAAGTTTTAACTTCAAGTTCTGGTCTTCAAAGGATTTTTTGTTATACTTGTAATATATAAAGCATCGCAAATGCACCTTGGTCTTATAGTTTATGCCTAATGAATTCAGCTTCACATTAGTCATTGGAATTTTGGAATTCCTATTCTAATATGCCATATTAGACAAATTATTGTGAAATTTCAGGCTCGTTTGGGACTGCTGCACTATGGCTGCCACAGCACAGTGGTCTCAAATGGGCCTTTCATTGGCTACCACAATTATTCATCTATAATGAAAACATTTTAAGGTTGTATGTTCGGAGGCACCTTCCTAATATAAGGTAGAATGGCTTGAATGTATCTCAAAATAAGTTGGCTGCAATGTATCTCAAAATAAGATATCTTTTTCTTTTATATGAGATCCCACTACTATTTATGTCGCTTTTATATTCTATTTTGTAGAAGGAGTTATTTCGAAAAGCTTATACAAAAAAGAAGCTTCTCTTTTTCCAAGAAAAGGATCCAAGAAGCTAATCTCGGACAGAGCAAGGTTTATTATTCCTAGAAGTAGCTGTTCCTCGAACTCCAATGGCAGTGACTCCTCTCATCAAACAAAGGTACATATGATCAACTATTAATTAATGAGCTTAGTGTTGCATTTTTCATCTCTATTGGGCCTATGAAATTTACTCGTTAGCTTGTATTTAAGTGTGGAAGAATGCATTTTCAGATTTATTTAGATAAAAAATATTCTAAATTTTGTTAGTCAAACAAAAATTAATGTCTCAACGTGAAATGTTTTGCTTCTTTAAATCCACGTTTCAAACACTTTCCTGAAGATGAGGTTATTATTTGTGATTTTTAATCTGTTGACTGAAATGCCAACTCTTATCTTCTTTTCCTGCTGCAGAGACCTTTTGGATACACAAGGAAGGATGTTTTATTGATTGGAGTGGGAATTACTGTTATTGGCTATGGCTTAAAAAGTGGACTGGAGGTACCTCCAAATTTCTTCTCTTATATTCTTTTTCCTCATTCCTGTCGCCTTTAGCATCCCTTTCTTTTTCCTTTACTTCCCGAGTTATCTTGTTCTTGTGAACTCCGACAATGGCAGACGAGTTGTTTTGGTGCAAGGGAAAATGGAATAAGTGTAGTTATTGTCTAAGACTATTTATTATGTTTTTAATTCTTATCCAATCTTGCTCACTATGCTGTGCCAGGATTGGGTTTATTTTTGGTGGGGGGCGAGGATGTTTCAATGATGCTAGGAAAAAGAAATAAATGGATCTATGAGTCACTCATTACTCTTCATCTAATTGGTTTTACTTTATGATGTTCTGTGCAGTTTTTTGGAGTTGATCCTTTGCAAGCTGGGAATGTTGTTGAGGTGATAGTAGTTTTAGGCCTTACACTTGGATGGGTTTCTACTTACATCTTTCGAGTCTCAAACAAGGAAATGACTTATGCTCAACAATTAAGGGACTATGAAGACAAAGTCATGCAGGTTTAGTTCATCTATATCTTTTTTAGCATAAATTCGAGCGTAATTGGTCCTTGCTTCCTAGAAAATCATTTACACGTTAGAACAGATTACAAAAGAGGCAGGTTATTGATTTCTGCTTGGTCTTTATGTTTATTATGTTGTAAATTTCTAGGGAAATGATCAGAGAAAGAGCGTAATGTACATTGATCTTAGTAAATTGATGGTTCAATGTCTTTCTATTTAAAGTACATTGTATAAAATCTAGTTCTGATTTGAAATATGGTCAATGCTCGTTGCAAATTCTACAGTTGTTTTTTGGGATTAATTTTATTCCAACTTGCAGTAGTTGAAAAATTTGATTCTGATGCTGCGATTTGAAGCTGGAATTGTTGAAGTAACGGCTTATTGTGTTTATGGATATAGAGTCATGAGATGAAATATGTACAGTTAGGCAGCAGTTAACAACATAACGTAGTATTGTGTATGTCCCATAGTTTGTATGTTAGAGATACTTCTTTTCTATTGTCTTCCTTTGAAATAGTCAAACATGGAATTGCTTCACTTTGGTGGGAACTGGAATCTACAAAGATTCATTTGATCTTTGGAAAGACTGGAATTGAAAATTCAAAAACACTTAAACTCATGTCACAGCCAAGTCATTATTGGTTTTAACCATGCCTTTTGGACACTGGAAAATTAGCTTCATAATTGACACTGCACCCACGAAGTCAATATTGTTTTTAACCATGTCACATCTCTTTGGACATTGTTGAAAATCAGCTTCAGTTCATGACTGACACTACGGAGTACGTATGAAGCCTTTTTCTTATTTCTCTGATTCTTCTGTAATCAGATTGTTTAGAATTCATCCTTGTGTTAATATGCTTCCCTAACAATTCTTTGGGCATAATGCTGGTTTGGCAGAAGCGATTGGAGGGCTTGACAGAAGCAGAGCTGGAAGCATTGCTTGAACAAGTTGAAGAAGAAAAGAGACGTCTAGCAAGTGGTGAGCAAGTTAATTGAACATCACTTCAATTATTATCACTGTATCCTACTTTAAATTAGAAATTAAACACTAATCAAAGCACTCGTCTCTATGTACATATCTTACATATAAGTTTCGAAATTTTTCCTTAGTTCTACTGGCGCTAGTAAAAGAAGAACACAATGCTATAATACTGTGCATTTATTTATTCCTAAATCCATTCAATTGTTGCCTTGGAGCAAAGAAACTAAGTCTATAAATATTTGGTTTTAAGGTGGAACAAAAAGGGGAAAAAAATGAAAAAAACTTCAGATCCAATGATGGTTTACATTTGTGTGCATAATTTTGAAAAACAAAAAATTAAATGTGCACAACGATACAGCAGTTTTACTAAAATAATGGGAAAATATTCATTTATAACTTAATATTTTGTACTTTATTAAAAAAAATTAAAATTTTTTTCTTTTGCAGCCTTCCCACTGAAATTTTTAATTGTATCACTTCGCCATTATCATTAGAGGATTTAACAGAATATTGATTAAATAATTATTTTACCCTTGCTTGTTAAAAGTGAAATGTAATGATATTTTGAATTGATGGGAATAAACTGTAAACTCCAAGTTTTCTACAACTAATATTATGATGTTATTTTTTATTGATGGGAACAAAGTAAAATGTTGAAAGTTTCTCATAATTAGTTTTATGGTTATTTTGAATTTATTATAAATAACTATAACTGTTTTTGTTGGTGGTTTATTGTTGTTGAAGATTTATTATTTGTTGTTGAAGATATGTTATTCAAGATAGATTGTATGAGCAGGGGTTTTCAGTTTATGTCATAAATGAACTACAAATTAGTTAGGGTGCTTATTTTGGTGATTTTATATTTTTAAATCATCAAGTATGATGAGTTTATATAGTTAATTTTAGAGTAGTTATTAGTCTTAACAGCTACAAAATGAAATCTTTTTTTTTTTTTTTTGTGATTTAGATAGGATAAAATAGTCTTTTCTTATTCGAAGACAAAATAGTTATTTTGTCAATATTATGTTAAATCTTACAACAGTATATTATGAAAAAGTGAAAAAGCTATATACTATGTAAACTTTAAGTAAATAGTTGTAAAAGAAAAAAATTTAGTGTATTTTTTATCAAGTGCAAAATATCTGGTGGTCAATAGATATTTGTCCAAAATAAATTGTTGTATCATGTTCTCTCCTAAAAAGAGCATACTTGGCCAAACCTCTGGGAGAACCAACCATAGCCCATGAACTTGCCAGACGTGAGTTTCTTCAGATGAAATGTTGAGGGCTGCAGGCCATTGCTCTGCCTCAAAAGAGCTCTGGTGAGATAAGATACACTTGCACCTTAAGTAGTGTAGACACCCAGCGCACCCAAGCGATGTGTGATACTTATCATTTATACCCACTGCCAGACAGTGTTAGGCTCTAATACTAGATGGTGCGGAAGAGTACGTGGCATTGTTATACTAGAGCAATGATACACTAAGTATTCTTTGGATCAATAGCCCGCATGCTCGAGTTTCCAGCCGATATACCGTAAAAGTTCAATAACTCACTGTCATTACCAGAGAGAGGAGGACTTCAACACTTACTACCCAAACAAACGCCTTCCATGGCAACAACAGGGTGAACTGTGTTTCATACTCTGTCTAGACAATGAAAATAAGCTAAGGTACTGGAAGATAAACTTTCTAATGCACAAGATCCTACAAGAGGCGATTGCAAAGCATACTCGTTACAAATAGAGATGAACTGATATTATTGTCTATTTCCTTTAAGTTTAGATAAAAAAAGAAGAAGGAGTTTAGCAAGCCATAAGAGAAGTTTATTGCTTAGAGGTTTTTCGAAACAACTTCTTATCTGACAAAGGGAGAGAGGCTCTCCTTATATAGAGAGAAAGAGCCTCGGATTCCAAAGCGACAGGACTCGTTAAAGGAATCAAAACAAAAGTAAACAGACAAGAGGAGACAGGCACACATGGTCTTCTTTATCAAAAGTAAATATGGGACACGAGGCCATTGCTTTATCAAAAGCATGCATGGCTACAGGACAAAATACGACAAACATATTTTTAATACAAAGATATGCCCACATGGGCTAAAGCACACAAAAGAAAAAAGGTAATGGATAAGACAAGCCCCTTATCTATCATGAAAGATAGCTGGATGCAGATTAATCATCAGCAAAGCTGTCAGTGCTGTCTCTGTCGTTGTCATGAGATGTGATAGGAAAGAGATAAGGATGACGCTTCTGGATGTTGCTTGTAGAGCTGGATGATATGTATTGCATGGAGCATGATTGCTGATCTTGAGATTGTATGGAGCTGGAGGAAGGGAGTAGGGATAGGAAATCTTCTTAGGGATCTTAAGAATCCTGGAAAAGAATGTCAGTGAAGTCTGGCTTTTCTTCCTTGATGAGGATACCGCTATTTGTTTGGACTTGTGGAGGAGTAGTGTTGGTAACAGATGGGAATAATTGAATGAGCTCATGCTGGGGACCTAGAGAGGTGTGTTGAATGTCAGGAGAAGGAGGCTGAACATGATTAAGTTCCATGAGGTAGTTACGGAGGTGACCTGTGATTTGAGGATCAAAGTTGAGAGAGTGAGGATGAGGAAAGGTTTGTCATTCATACGCTTGATCTTGTGACCAAAACATTTTTGTGACAGGGTGCTGGAAATAAGGCCTGTGTATAATGAAAACAGATGTGTGAAGGTCAGCTTCTTGCAGAGGAAGAAGAGCAAGTTGTTGTCTTTCACTAATCTGAGTGAGTTGTTTTCTCCACTAGGACATAAGAGAAAACCATTCAAGGAGTGTCCATAAGAGAGATGGAGCCTTTCTTTATCACACTATCAGGAAATAGACACTATTGTCATACCACCTCAAAAAAATATGGCTCTGGAGCATCATAGGTTGGTAGTGAGTTTACCATGGCTATTATCGGTAAAGAATAGGAAGATGTAATTAGGATAGGTTTGGGATTTGGTTTCAGTCTTGACAGGAGGTCAGGGATGAGATTTTTATCACTTTCGATGTGTTGGACAATGAAATCATACCGGGAAAACTATTCTTTTAAACGTAAGAGGCGTTTGTCCGGTAGTGTTTTGTTTTTAAAGTTAAGAACTTTAGGGAAAGCTGAGTTGTCCAATCTAACTGTAAAAGTATGGCAAATTAGTTGAAATTCAAATTTTTGAATACCGTATTTGACGGCAAATGTCTCTTTGTAGACAGTATGGTAGTGCTTTTCTGAGTCTTTGTGCTGTCTGCTGGCATGCGCACAATATTCTTCTTTATTACTATTCTTTTCTAAAAGCACTACACCCAGTAATCATCACTGGCGTTTGTTTATAAGATGCGCTGGCCTTGACTGGAAATCTTTAAAGGAGGAGGTTGTTGACAGAGTTGCTTTATTTGTCGAACAGTTGTGGTCTGTAGGGGATCCCAAGGAGGGGCAGATTTTTTGAGCATAGCAGACAAGTGACTTGTATATTGGGCAACACGTGGCAAGAAATCACGGAGGTAGTTTACAATACCGAGAAACTGTTGTATCTATTTCTTGATCAACTGTTCATCAGGGAAATGGAGAAGCTCCTGAGCAATATGAGGACCAGGATGATACCTGCCATCTTCGAGTATCATGCCAAGGAATTCGACAGAGGTTTGGCCAAGTATGCTCTCCCTTGTTCTTGTACTAGCCACGTTACCTCAAAAATAGAAAACCTCGTAAAATACTCCTACATTCCAGAATCAGCCCAGATTAATGAATCTTCTATGCCTCTCATCAGTCCTTATCAGCTGTACAAACGACCTCATACTTTCACCAGAAGTATTCGTAACCTAATCTCAACTAAACGACCTGTCCCTAAAGAATATGTTCAGTTCTCTCGACTGGATCAGTATGCTCTCCAAGCCACTTTCTCTGAACAGTATGTCACCATTGAGATTCCTACAGATCTGATCTCCCAATGAAAAAGAGAAGGTTATACTCACCTTCACCTTGGAGGTGTTCGTCTTATCCTTACTCTCTATGGCAGAAAAGGCTTACCCATCACTGCTCGCCTTGCTTTACTTGTCACAAGATTTAAGGAGTATCAACATGCCCTCATCGGCACAATCCTGACCACTCTCCATGCAGGTAGTGTTCTTCTTACTTTTTACCCAAACTTTAACCTAACCTCTAAAGACAAAGCACCTCTACACCAGTATTCCTCCCAGAATATTACGCCCTACCAACCAGAATCAAGTACTTCTGATTCAGACTCTGGCTCATCTCATTCCTATGAAGTTCCTACTTCATCCTCAGATTCTAAAAGATCTTATGCTGATGTAACTGGACTCCTTATGGTCCAACCATCCACTGGATCCAATGTGCCTCATTTGGAACAGGAACCTTCAAGTCCTTCTCCTCCTGCTATGGAAAAAGTTACTGAAGACTATGTTCCCCCCGCACAGAATCCTCCTTCTAAGGCTAGTTCAAAATCCTCAAATGGACCCTGGTTCTCTTTTGATGATATTCCAAGAACTCAGTGGAATGCCCAGTTCCAGGAATTTTCTACTTGGATTGATGTCCAAATGCTATGTACTGGTGCTACAGTTCCAACAACCCTAAAGGAATTCAGTTCTCGTTTCACGGGATCCTTACGGGATTGGTTTGACAATCTCAGTCCATACAGACAACTTCAGTTTGTCCAGATTCCTGACATTCTTAGTGCTATCGGACTTATTTATGAACAGTTCTTGGGAGAGCCAACCACAGCCCATGAACTTGCCAGACGTGAGTTCCATCAGATGAAATGCTGTTCCTTAAAACTCAAAGATCTAGATTTCCATTACAAGAGAATGTCTTCCCTTTATTACAAGCTTAATGATTACAATGACCCATCTCTGAAACATATCTTCGTAACATCTCTTCCAAAAGAGTTACAGCCTGAAATCTAGAGACAGCTTAATGTCCACCATTTAGAAATCAATGCCCTCTCTTTAGGAAAGATCTACCAATTTGCAATTGCCTTTCTTGAAAAGCTCTGCGAATAAAAAGAATTCGTCACAGACATGCTTGACCAGAAACAACCCTTTAAAGACGCTTGTAAGAAACCCTACCTTTCCATCAAATGTCCTCCTGATAAAAAATGTGATTGCAAACCCAAAAAGAAAAGCCATTTCTTCAAGCATTCACATAAACACAAATCCAAAAAATCCAAAAAACCCTATAGGTTTTTCCGAATGAAAGATCCCAGCCAGTATCGGAAACCTAAAGGTAGCCACTGCTATATTTACAAAAAGAAGGGCCATTTTGCAAAAAATTGTCCTAACAAAACAGCCAAAGCAGTCAGACTTGTTCAGCATCTACAGTCGTCAGCTATGCTTTCTGACAACGATGATGTTGAGTCCTGTTTCACAGAACAAGACACTTAGGACAAGCATACTACATTTGCCATCCATGGTCATTCATCCTCTAGTGATGATGAAGCTCCTCATGTTCCTACCATTTACCAACTACAACATAGCCAACCAATACCTCTTACCCTTTCTGTCAAGATCCATGTTCTTTCATCCAAGTATGATAAGCCAATACCTCTTATTGGTTTTTTAGATACTGGATCTCAAAAAAGTGTGATGAATCCCTCTGTCCTTCATCCTTCTCAATGGGAAAAACACACTTAATACTACCGTGCTGCCAATGGTGAATTTTTTCAATCCCATCTCATTTCCAAAAAACTTATCGGGATTCAATTCTTCCTAAATACCTATCTGGGTCAACGTTGGTTCCAATCTCCCTGACAAAGATCTATTGACAGACTTTGATATTCTCCAGCTTGTCAAAAGATTACACATCACTGTTACTGGTATTAGGTACAAACACATGTTCCAGCCTTACACCAGTGTTTTAAAAATGTTTGCTTTGTCAGATGCTTCACCACTTTACTAACCCATCAGAGATAAACTCCTACCTTTTTGTCCTGACAGTCACATTCTTTTTACCCATTCCTCGCCTTTATGGAAAAATAAAAAGTTCTTTATTAAGTTACCTTTTAAACTTAATGAAGACATTAATTCTACTAAGGCTACCCATCATGGTATGACTCATTCTGATCTCAAACTGGCCCAAACTGAATGTACTCAGCTCCTCGACCAAGGTCTTATGGAACCAGCCCAGTCTGATTGGGCTTGCCAAGCTTTCTAGGTAGAAAAACGTTCTGAAATCAAACGAGGAAAAAAACATCTTGTCATAGACTACCAACCTCTGAACTGTTTCCTCAAAGATGATAAGTTTCCTCTTCCTAAAATTGATTCTCTCTTTGTCCACATTCGTAATGCAAAAGTCTTTTCCAAATTCGACCTCAAGTCAGGTTTTTAGCAATTGGATATTTCTCCTTCTGACTGACCCAAAATTACTTTTTGCATCTCTAATGCACATTATCAGTAGACTGTTATGCATTTGATCTTAAAACAACACTCTCTTTATTCCAAAAGGCCATGACAAAGATCTTCGAACCTCTTCTCTCCAACACTTTAATCTACATTGATGATATCCTATTATTCTCCTCTGATCAAGAGTCTCATCAGAAGCTGCTTAATCAATTCCTCCAGATTGTTGATTCATATGGCATCATGCTCTCTCCTAAAAAGAGCATACTTGGCCAAACATGTGTCGAATTCCTTGGCATGATACTCGAAGATGGCAGGTATCATCCCGGTCCTCATATTGCTCTAGAACTTCTCTATTTCCTTGATGAACAGTTGACCAAGAAACAGATACAGCAATTTCTCGGTATTGTAAACTATGTCCGTGATTTCTTGCCACGTGTTGCCCAATATACAAGTCATCTGTCTGCTATGCTTAAAAAATTTGCCCCTCTTTGGGGTCCCCTACAGACCACAACTGTTTGACAATTAAAGTAATTCTGTCAACAACCTCCTCCTTTAAAGATTCCCACTCAAGACCAGCGCATCTTACAAACAGACGCCAATGATGATTACTAGGGTACAGTGCTTTTAGAAAAGAACGGTGATAAAGAAGAATACTGTACGCATGCCAGCAGACAGCTCAAAGACTTAGAAAAGCATTACCATACTATCTACAAAGAGACACTTGCCGTCAAATACGGTATTCAAAAATTTGAATTTCACCTAATTAGCCATACTTTTATAGTCAGATTGGACAACTCAGTTTTCCCTAAAGTTCTTAACTTTAAAAATAAAACACTACCGAACAAACGCCTCTTGCGTTTAAAAGAATGATTTTTCCGGTATGATTTCATTGTCCGACACATCAAAGGTGATAAAAATCTCATCCCTGACCTCCTGTCAAGACCGAAACCAAATCCCGAGCCTATCCTAATTACATCTTCCTGTTCTTTCCCGATCATAGTCATGGTAAACTCACTACCAACCTATGCTGCTTTAGAGCCATATTTTCTTGAGGTGGTATGATAATAGTGTCAATTTCCTGATAGTGTGATAAAAAAAGGCTCCATCTCTCTTATGGACACTCCTTGAATGGTTTTCTCCCATCTCCTAGTGGAGAAAACAACTCACCCAGATTAGTGAAAGACAACAACTTGCTCTTCTTCCTCCGCAAGAAGCTGACCTTCACACATATGTTTTCATTATACACAGGTCTTATTTCCAGCACCCTGTCACAAAAATATTTTGGTCACAAGATCAAGCGTATGAATGGCAAACCTTTCCTCATCCTCACCCTCTCAACTTTGATTCTCAAATCATAGGTCACCTTCGTAACTACCTCATGGAACTTAATCATGTCCAGCCTCATTCTCCTGACACTCAACACACCTCTTTAGGTCCCCAGCATGAGCTCATTTAACTATTCCCATTTGTTACCAACACTACTCCTCCACAAGTCCAAACAAACAGCGGCATCCTCATCAAGGAAGAAAAGCCAGACTTCACTGACATTCTTTTCCAGGATTCTTAAGATCCCTGGGAAGATTTCCTATCCCTACTCCCTTCCTCCAGCTCCATACAATCTCAAGATCAGCAATCATGCTCCATGCAATACATGCCATCTAGCTCTACAAGCAACATCTAGAAGCGTCATCCTTATCTCTTTCTTATCACATCTCATGACAACGGCAGAGACAGCACTGACAGCTCTACTGATGATTAATCCGCATCCAGCTATCTTCCATGATAGATAAGGGCCTTGTCTTATCCATTACCTTTTTTCTTTTGTGTGCTTTAGCCCATGTGGGCATATCTTTGTATTAAAAGTATGTTTGTCGTATTTTGTCCTGTAGCCATGCATGCTTTTGATAAAGCAATGGCCTCTTGTCCCATCTTTGCTTTTGATAAAGGAGACCATGTGTGCCTGTCTCTTCTTGTCTGTTTACTTTTGTTTTTATTCCTTTAGCGGGTCCTGTCGCTTTGGAATCCGAGACTCCTTCTCCCTATATAAGGAGAGCCTCTCTCCCTTTGTAAGATAAGAAGTTGTTCCGAAAAACCTCTAAGCAATAAACTTCTCTTATGGCTTGCTAAACTCCTTCTTCTTTCTTTATCTAAACTTAAAAGAAATAGACAATAGTATCAGTTCATCTCTATCTTTAACGAGTATGCTCTACATTCGCCTCTTGTAGGATCTTGTGCATCAGAAAGTTTATCTTCCAGTACCTTAGCTTATTTTCATTATCTAGACAGAGTATGAAACACAGTTCACCCCATTGTTGTCATGGAAGGCGTTTGTTTGGGTGGTAAGTGTTGAAGTCCTCTCTCTGGTAATGACAGTGAGCTATTGAGCTTTTACGGTATATCGGTTGGAAATCCGAGCATGCAGGCTATTGGTCCAAAGGATACTTAGTGTATCATTGCTCTGGTATAACAATGCTACGTACTCTTCCGCACCATCTGGTAACGGTTTCCCCATCTATACTGACAAAATAGGTGGCCATTTCATATGGGATGTCTCTGAAGCCCATATGTGTGATCCAGGCTGCCCCTGTCTTGAAGAAGCATCAGATGATGATGAGGACTATCCTCGTTGGCAAAGAAAGAAGAAAAAGAAAAAGAAATCTCCTCCATCTTCGCCTTGTAGATCCTTCTCCCCACAACCTCCTGATGACGCAGATGCTCCTGCACCTCTGCCCATATACCGTAAAGGTTTAGCTTACATCAAGAAGCACAAACCTTTTTCTTCCTGTCGGATAGATGAGATTCCTAAACCTATACCCATACAACCCTAGGTCCAAGATTGTATGATGTTCTCATCTATGTCTAGCTCTTACCAAGAACATTTTCCTTCCTTGGAAAAAACCATAGACACTCAAACCAAAACCGTTGCTCAGCCTTTTATATCTTCTCATGTCACTCTTTTTGGACAGATAGAAGAACCCTGTCCTTTTGAATCAATCCTTAATTGGCAAACCCAAAATGCTAGAGCTTAGAATACTGTTCTTCAGAACATTGATGCAAAGGTCGATCGTGTTCACACTCAAGTTCAACACACGGTCAAAAAGATAGACACTGTTAAAGCTCAGATGAAGCGTACTTATCTTGACCTTAAAGCTCGCATCACCCACCTTGATTCTGATCTCCATGCTATGATTCACAACCATTATTGGGGTCCTAAATTTGACAAAAAGGAAGCAAAGATTCGGCAACTGAAAATTGAGCTTGCCCGAATTGATGCTGAAAAACAGATGCAACAACCTTCCTTATTTGCCAAAACACAACCCTTGCCTTTGCCAACACCATCCTTCAGTTCTTAAAGGCTGAGGCTCTTGCCTTTTAGATTGAGGCCGAGTTGGAGGCACTGAAGAGGAGGCCTCCAGATTGTTGATTCATATGGCATCATGCTCTCTCCTAAAAAGAGCCCAAGATCCCTAGGAAGATTTCCTATCTCTACTCCCTTCCTCCAGCTCCACCTCTTCAGTGCCTCCAACTCGGCCTCAATCTAAAAGGCCAGAGCCTCAGCCTGACCACGCAAAAAAATAAAAACTTCAATTTACCTCTCAACTATTGTTACTTCTATCAATTAATTGTTGTTAACTTATTAAAGTACAAAAATACCTCTAATAATAACAGAATATGCTATTTACAGTGGTGTGTGCTTTAAAAGTAGTGGTTATTTTATCTATCTATCAATCTTCAATGGCCAGACATGACATAATTTCAAACACCTAAATCTCTTGTTTGTGATCATTCTTATTACGTTCTATTTCTAAGCTTCTTGCTTAGCAATTAGCTATGTGAAAAAAATAAAGCAACACGTGTAAATACAAGGGGATGCTTAGACAGTTCAAATATAAGTTAATAAAATATTTGAACTTAAACATAATAATACCTTATTTTTTTTAATATTTAAGATAACATTAATTGAAAAAAACATTATTGGCGCATTTACTAATCAGTAATCGGAATGGGTTAGAATAGAGTGAAATAGAAATGGGTTAGAATGGGAATATGGAATGAAAATCAAAATAAATTGTTTACTTTAACTGTGGGAATCAGAATTAAGATGAACTGAATTACCATTGATGTGTGTCCTTTATTTTGAAATTAAAATGGATTGTTGCAAGTTACTAAATTGACCTTATTATTATTATTATTATTATTATTATTATTATTATTATTTAATAATAATATAAGGAAAGATAAAATGAGAATTTCAAAATTGAAGTGGGGGTAATATGATCACTTTAGGGAATGAGATTCTTATTCTACCTCTCATTTAAGTAAGTGAACTCGTTCTTCATTCATATTCCTTGATTTTCATTCTCATTTTAAATAAGTAAACACACCATATAAGGTAGGTTTGACATGTACAACCAAGCGTGCTAACATTGAATTATGGTATGTGCTTAAATACTATTTTACCCTTCTAATTGTTAAAAATACTAGTGATATAAAGTAGTTTTTGAATAAATTTAAGTTTTCACACTTTTGTATAATAAATTAAAATATATCATTCTAATTGGGGGGTGAAATAATATTTTCCCTTTTTCATAAATAAAGTGGAAGTTGATCTTGGTTGCAATCTTTTCTATTATCTTCAATGGTCAATTTTGTATGTTATCCTTAATTGCCACCCTCACATGTATGAGATATAGTAAAACTTAATTATCGTGAAGGAGAAAGCATTAGAACACCATGTTTTTCTTTTCTAGAGAAAAATACTTACATATGTTCAAATTTCCTTTCATCTGTATAAGTACTAATTAAAGTTTGAGTTTGCTTTTTGTTAAACATTATCGAGGTTGTGATAGTAATTGGGACAATGTAGATCTGTATGAAATTATACTTTGAAAATGAACAATGTAAATAATCGGGGAAGTAACCATTAAGGATAACATAATATGATTAGTGTGTGTATTAAAAAAAAAATACAAATAAGTAATGACCGTTGACTTCTAAGTATCCAAGTGATGGTTGAGGGGATGTCCATGCCCACTGGTTCATAATGAAAATAATACAATATGCCAATACATTGATGACGTTACGGGTGCCATGTAGATAAGATGATAAAATATCTTGTGTTTGGGATTTAAAACCTGCTCACATAGCTGGAGAGAGATTTTGGTTGCCATTAGGTTAACTGAAAAAAGAAAAAAAAAAAGTTAAAAAAGGAATCTTGTGCAAATGTTGGGCTTATTTCTTAGATGTTGTGTACGATACAATATTATTAGTTATATTTAGGGATGGCTAAAAATACCCTCGGGTACGGGAACCTGTGGAAACTCGTTATGTTAGGGTCGGATACTAGATCTAATTTTTCTTTTGTTTTATAAAATAAATCATGCATGGGTATAATTATTTATACCCATTGATTGAACGGGCAAAGTATAGGTATTAAATACTTAAATCCATACCCGCTCATAAACCTGTTTGATTATTACTTTTCATTAATTTTTAAAGCTAAAATTGTTAATTAATAACTAAGTCTAAATATTAAAAAACCCTGAAAAATTAAAAAGTGAAGAAATAAAGTTAGCTACTGTAAGTTGGAATATTTTGAAACCCTAACAATGCCAAAAGTCGGATATTTCAAAGCCTAGAAAGAAATAAATAAATATAGGGAAATGTCTGCCATTAGCATAGAATATGGAAGAAAAAAATTAAAATTATAGAGAATGGAGGAAAACGTGGGGAGTGGCGAAAACGTGGAGAGTGGCTGTAATGAGCATTATTTTAGACAAATGAGCAATATTGGACTGTAATAGAGCAACATTGTACTGTAACAGTACAATATTTAACTGTTACATTATTTTTTTGTAGTGTTTATTTATTGGAGTGAGAGTGAGGAGTGTAGAGTCCTCCCACTTCAGTGTTTACTTACTAGTTTAAAGGGGGGAGTGAGAGTGGGACTCCGTGGGTCCCACCCATTTTTGGAGTGTGGAGTGGATTCCCACTCCCATAGGGAGAGGTGGGAGTGGGAATCCACTCCCACACCTTCCTTTTTTACCCTTTTTTAATATTATTTATATTTATTAAAATAAAATAATATTATATTTATTTAAAAATAATAATATTATATTTATTTAAATAAAATAAATAATTTATATTTCTTAAATATAATATTAATATAATTTATATTTATTAAAATAAAATAATATTTCATTTATTTAAAATAATAATATTATATTTATTTAAATAATATTATTATATTATTTAAAAATATTAAAATTATTAAATAAAATATTATTATATTCATAGTGAATTAATAATATACCATATACTATCTTTATTTGAAAATATATTATTATTATTATATTTATTTAATTTAATAGTATTACATTTATTTACTATTAATAATTTTGTACTATATTATTAATAATAATGTTTCATTTGTGTTGCTAGTATCCATAATTTTTAATTTACATAATTACAATTAAAATTAATAAAAAATTATGATTTACATAACTAAAAATATTAATAATTATTATTAAGTTATATAATTAAAATTAATAATAAAATAAATAGTTTATTTTATAAATATATTTTTATTAAAATATTTTTTTATCAACATTGTAACTAAAAACTATGATTTTTTAAATAAAGGTAAAATTGTAATTTGAAACTATCCACTCTCAATCCAAAACAATGTAAACACATAAATAGGATTCTGATTTTTATTCCACACTCTCATTTTCGTGTAAGTAAACAACCTACTCATACTCCCACTCCCACTCCATACTCCTAAGATTCCCACTCTTCACGATTCTCAATCCAATCTAAAAAGTAAACGCTACCTAAATGCATTCTTCAAAATTCTTGCAGCCATTCTTTGTCAACCTAAAATAATAAAAAAGATAAAAGTATTAATATTTGTATGAATAATAGCATTAGCAAGTAGACGTAGCAGCTACTATGCGTCCTTTTTGGAAGTAGGATTGCAGGAACATATGGTTTTTTTTTTTTTGAGTAATACGTAGAGAAATATGAGAGAAATTTATCTTCTCTCTCTACCCACCTACTCTCTCTCTTTCATTTTTTTTCTTTATTTGTCTCATCTTTCTATACACTTAATTTTTTTTTGTCCTTGATTTATTTATGTACTTGGGAAGTATTTTATTTACAATTTAATAGGATTTTGTATTCTAAAGTATAAGCTATCTCATGATTCTCATCACCTCATTATTCCAACTATTTAGCAATTTTTATATTTTTCTTTTATGTAATAGGTTTAACATTTTTATTTAATAATATATTAATTAGAATTAAACTATGATCATTAAATTAAAACTTAAAAGGGGATAAGGGAAGGGGATGGATATCTATATTTTTTAATGGGGAATTCTTGACTAGCAGGGATGGGTATATCTATTGAGTAATGATACAGCCACAAACTCTTGTACAAATTAAATTTATACAAACTGATGTGGCATTAATTCATTGGTTGAAAGAAAATATAAAATAATGAAAACAAATCATGTGGACCAAGTGATATTTAATTCAACTAATTAAATTATACCACATCAGTTTGTACAAAATAAATTTGTACAAGAGTTTGTGGCTGTATCATTACTCATATCTATTATTAAAAGGTATGAGTATAGATATTAGCATTCCCACATAACACCCGCCCCATTGCCATCCTTAATTATATTCGTGCACAATTAGCCCCCTTATACTAATACGTCTTCTTCAAGGGTTTGGGCCGAATACATAAATTATAATGTTCACTGTACTAAAAATTTGTCCAATAGTATTTTGTCTTCTTGAAGGGCTTGAGTCGTAGAAATAGTATATAATGGTCGTTGTACCAAAAACACGTAAAGCCAAATAATAATATTTTTAAATGGGTGGTATTTGTATGAATAATAAAAACATGCTTAAAGTTAATAATGGTAAATTACCATCAGATAATAGATACCATTCAGAGTAAAATAGTTATAAATTTTGAGAGAAAACAATAATTCATTAAGTTAAGAGTGCACACGTTGGTCGGCTTATTGTAGTTACATATACATTGTTTATAGGTGATTAGGGATGGCAATGGGGAGGGCAGGGGAGGGGACCGACCTTCTCGTGCCCATCCCCGATATCTTGCATATGTCCCCATCTCTTCCCAGTTTCCGTCAGAATTGCATGAGAGAATCCCCATCCCCTCTCTGAGTAATAATAGGGGATCCCCAAGGGTCCCCAATTCCCGAATAATTGATATATTTTTTTTATCATATTAAAAAAAATTAAATAAAAGTAAAATTTGACAATATATCTTACGTTAAAATTAATCCATTACAAAAAATCACAATACAAAATACAAATCATCAAAATAATTATCTTCGTCAATCTTCATAATCCTACAATAAAAAAAAAAAGAAATTACTTTTATATCAACAATAATGCGAATGGATGTGGTGTGATGTGGGTGATGATCGTGAATGGCTATGGTTGTAGTGAAGTCTTAAGGTGACTGATGAAAATTAGAAATTAGGTATTAACTATTACGTTTACTATTATGCATTAGCCTTTGTTTTATTAGATTTAAGTTAAAAATATTTAATGAATATTATAATTAAAAGAAAATTTGAGGAATCTATCCGGCCTTTTCAATGTCCTAAATAAAAATTTAAGACTACAATTAATTAAATAGGCCCAAAGGTTTAATAATATAAATATTCTGATTTTTTTATTTATACCAATATTTAACATTTTATTTTTTTTATAATTCAAATTTTATTATTTATTTACTAATAATTTAAAAATATAAAATAAAAATTAAAATGGAGAAATAGGGAGGGGATGGGGATTCCACTTTATTACTGTCCCTTACCCAAATAAAAAACTAGATAAAAAATTATCTCCGTCCCTTTCTCGTATAAAAAATTAGGTATAAAACTATTATTGTATCCTCTACGAATGGGGAAAATGCCCAAGGGTGCCCATCCCCATGGGGATTTCTACGATCCCTATATGTGATTAATTATCCACAACAACAAGCTTGCAATTGTAGGTGATGTGATCAACATCAAACTGCCAAGAGTATTCCACACAAGCACAATTAGTAATTAGTAAGAGTTAAGAGAGTAACTAGTTAGTTAATTATTAGGGTGGGTTAGGTAGTTAAGATTAATATAAACAGAACAAAATTATACAAATGTCATTGTATTGAATCATTAATAAAATTAGTTTTATATTCTTTTTCTTATCATCAAAACAAGTGTTTCTATCTTGGATCCGCTTATAATACAATGGCTTGTCATGGGATAAGTATAAGTGTAGCAATCCGTGCGGTACTTAGACAACTTTTAGCACAAAAGTTGCTAAGTGAGCTTAGATAACTTCTCAGACTAGCCAAACAAGAATGCTTGCGAGAATGCTAGAGAAAAGAGAGAGCAATGAGGCCAAATATAATTTTATTAATCAAAAGAGAAAATACACAAGAGAGCTTTACAAAGCGTTTAGTTGCTTGTGTATGAGCTGGTGTGTGTTGTGTGTGGTGGTGTGTGGTGAGCAAAATGGCAAGTGCAAGGGCCTATTTATAGAGTTAATGGCCTAGCTCTTGAAGCTTCTTAGCAAGTGGGTGCAAGTTACTTAAATATCTCATAGGGACTTGATGCAAAAGTGTAGAAGCTTCTAGGTAATTTCCAATTTTAGAGAATTTTAGAATTCGATCTAGGCTTGTTCACTTGCTGAGCGCACCACGGCTGGCTAATTGTATGAGGCGGCCCAATGCTAAGCGTCTTACTGCTAAGTGCACTCTTCCTTTAGATAGACTTTTACTAAGCAAATCTATGCACGCTAATTTAGCCTTTGTTGGTGGCAAAATTTGAGCGGCTGGTGACATTCCTACCCCACCTATGCTCGCGGTGTCCTCGTCATGTTCTTGTACTTGAACCTTTGGATCTGCTCTACGAATTGCCATAGGTCTTCTTCATGTTCCTGAGTTGCTTCACTTTCAGGGAGGTTTCTCTACTTCACCAAGTACTCGTTGTGAGCCGATACGCTCATCTTCGAATTACTCGGTCAGCAATGATGTACTCTTTATCTTTGTCGAACGCGATGACAAAGACTGCTGGAGCACGTCTTGACTCACCTCGGCTTGGGTCTTCTGCACCCTTATGATATGGCTTGAGTAGACTCATTGAGTCTTGGTAGAAGTCGGAGTTGGTACAAGACGTTCCCTACACATCGAACAATCAGGAAGGGTCCTTCATATCACCTCACTAACCCCATGTGTGCTTTCCGTAAAGTCTTAAACTATTGGGGTAGGAGCTTGATCATTACTTGATTACCTTCCTTGTACTCGAGGTGGCATTTCCTAGAGTCAGTCCACTTTGTCGAGATATGCTCGGGTGATGTCTGTTTCCTTGTGCCACTCGCAGACGAGCTTGTGAGCCATAAGGCTTTTTCTTCTGCATGTTGAGGCTATAGCGTTGGACGTCATCAGGTGGAATCCTGTGATGATCTTGAATGGACTTTTGCCTGTAGCCTCACTTCGTTAAAGATTGTATAAGAATTGGGCAACATCCAACAACTTCACCTAATCTTGTAGATGAGTGCTCACGTAATACGTCAAATACATCTTGAGTAGACTATTGATGTGCTCAGTCTGTCCATCGGTTTGTGAATAGAAGCTTGTCGAGAACTTGAGGTCAGTTCCCAACAACTTGAAGAGCTCCATCCAAAAGCGTCCAGTGAATCGTGGGTCTCGATCGTGTGAGGGGGGCATTTGGTGGGCATTCTATCATATTTATCACCCTTAACTTATATTTGTTAGTTAATTATGGTTAATAATTAATTATAATTAGTAGTTATTTCATAATAATGCATAATTGATGATGTGTGATAAAATAACATTGAATTAAAGGAATTTCAGCTGTAAGAATAAGCTATAAAATACTTTTTGCACAATTTTATTATTATTCAGTTGCAGGCAAGACTACATTTAATTTGATTTTTGAAGCTACTGATGTCATTGGCCACGTCACTAAGATACAGGCCCATTGAATCGCCACTTTATTCCCACGTCACCCGTAGGTCCCACCTCATGACACATCAACAATCACGTTAGCACCATGATGTCACTGATGACATCACCACAACAAGCTCATTTCCATCCCAGTGACAGCAACTCATGACGCCATTTCACATCCCAAACACATGCCATTTTCCTTGCAATTTCCACACATGAAGCCGTGTTGTAGATGCCAACAGCTTCAAAAATAATCAAGTAAACTTCAACTTCCATGACATTGCTCAAGCTTCTAACCATCACATTTAAAGCTAAAGAATAAAAGGCAAGTTGCCATGTGTTGATAACTTACTGCTATATGTGTCAATGTGCAAGTGTACACAACAAGAATATAATGCTGAGTATTCAAGATCGTCTCCACAAGGATTGATGTTGTAGGACTTGTTACAGCAATCTTAACAATGTAATTTTGCTCTAAACTATATTTAAAGTGCAGTAAACAAAGAGCAATAAAGAAAATTCTCAGGTCAAAGACAAAAACAAACTCAATGGAAAATGAGTGAGTGACTACAGCATCTACTACAGTACTGGACAGAATCCCTCATGCATCCTCAGCTGTCACATGTTGGATATCTTACATCTAAATGCAACCTAACAATAACTAGTTGTCACGCTAACATTAGATATAGCATTATGCATGCTAGGTTCGAATTGCCCTATAAGGTGAGTCTCTATGTTTAGTTTTTCACTAATTTTAGATCAAGCATAGCCCTATTCAAATCGAAATTAAATCAACTTGGGAAACCCAATCTAAAATCATGTATTGTCTTAATTTATTTCACTAAGTCAGAACTTTTTAGGCTCCTTCTTAGCTAGTATCCACTAAATGGGTGGTCAGCCAAAATAAGAATTTGCAATAAATAAAATCAAGACAAAATGCTACAATAAATTCAGAGCAACAAGCATATATCAGTCAAACAATTATTAAGCTTGTTTAACACTCAACCATAATAAAGTTTAGTTCATGATTTGTGATAAAACAGCAACAAAAATCGTCTTAGCCACCAAATACATTTTCATAAAGATTAGAAAACAAGAAAATAAAGATGGAGATTGATTCTCTCTACATCTTTGCGACCTCACCTTATTTTTCTCTTGAATTCTCTATTGTAGCTCTCAACTCTTCTTATTTTTCCTATTTTCTTTTGTTTTCTTGGTTATTTCCCTTGAATGACGACTCCCCCCCTCCCCCCCTTTTTCTTTTCATGTGTCCTTCTTTCATATCTTAGAATTAGGGCAACTAAAAGTGTGTGGCCCCATGTCTTCTATTTGTGGAAACCTTAAATCACAATTCCATTTTTGGAAACGTTAGATCGCAATCTTTTAGTAAACACGAGTGAAATCTCGTTTGGAATTGCTACAGCAATACTGTAGCAATGGCTATAGCATCTTCTCTGTTCCAAACTTGTTTTAGTTGCTCTGCAACCAAGTTATTTTGGCATCTCTGCAAGTCTGCTATAGCAGCATTCCATCCATAAAACTTGAGCTTTTTAGTAACCTACAATCATGCACATAATTAGAAGCACCAAGTGATCTAAAACAAAACTAATTTTTCACAATTAAACTTATGCTAATGCTCATGCAAAATGTAATTAAAAATACAATAAAAACACACCATTTACTTTCTAGGTGATAGTAGTTTAAGTCTAAAAATGTCATGATAACTCTAATTTCATAGAGTTATCACACCCCCAAATTTAAACCATTACTTGTTCTCAAGTAATGACAACAATACTAACACTTCAATCATGTAATCATGCAACAAACAATTTATCTCCATCTAGATTGCTTGGATTTATCAACCCTCAGATTTCATTCTTAAACATACAGAATTACCATCAGTAGTCTGAGTTCTAGACTTAGGCCTTATTCTGTCCAAAGTATGTATGGCACTTTAATTAAATTCTAGAGTTGCTACAGCATCACACAAGCATTAAATATAACTCAAAGATAGAACAACAGATATTTCCTTTTATGGAGCGACAAGAACGAACAAATTTGCCTCAAACTATGCTATAACAAAAATTTTCCTTTTTTTTTTTTTGTCAAATATTCTTCAATGTAACATTGGTTTTTCATGTGAATGTCTATCACTTGTAATGACGACACCCAATTATTTGACCAGTATACAGATCAGAGTTGTTCCAGCAAAAGCACCAGGATGCTATAACATAGTCTTATCTATAGACACCTTTAACTCAACGTTGAACATGAGGCTCATGGACAGATCTGACTACTCAATATCCTAGACAGAGGACCTATCTTGCTCTAATTTTTTTTTTTAGTTGCTACAGCAATGCTCATAACTCTCGCTGCCTTTTTACTCGACTCTATATATGGAGTACATACTCAGCCCTAGCTACTCAACAACTTAGTCATTGGAGCATAGTTTTATTTTATAACTAGCACAGTTTGTAATAATTGTGAGAAATTTTTTAGTTATCATTCCCCCAAACTTGAAATATTTCTAACCTTGTTGCCCTACCTGGTTTTTACTATACGATACTCACAAAACTCAACCAAAGTCTAAGTGTTAAGACAGAATTTCAACCTTCATCTATAAACTATCCCTACTTGACAGTCATTTATTCTTCATTTCAACACTCAATTTGTCCTCATTGGGTTTTCTAGTCCAAGTACAAATGCTAGATAAACAGAGCTACACATACAACACAAACACATTCATTTAAAAACCTATTATAGCATAGCACAAGCCCTCGTACTTGAGAGGTGTTGTATCCTCACATGCGCTCAAAATTATTTAATGACAAATATGCATACACTTAAAAGAAAGAAATGAAAAATAAACAAAATAAAATAAATAAAGAAATAAAAAGTTTCAGAAACTGAAAAGTTAAACTAGATTGGAGGGGGTATTTCCCTGTTGTTGAAAGCTGTGCTATAACACAAGCTGTAAAAGGGTCACTTCTTCTTTGATCCACTTCTCAAACGCTCCTTTGGTGAACTCAGTGGTTCTAGGAGCTTCTGTAACTTTGGGCTGAGTTAGCTTTATTTTCTTTGGTTTTAGTTCTTCTGGTGCTTGCAATGCTGCAATACCTCCAGAAGGTTGTCGCCCTTTTCTTTTGCTGGACGCTGTTGGAGTAGGGACAGGAGATTTTTGTGGGTGCCTTCTTGGTAACTGATGGAGGAGTTATTGTTACAAGTTGTTCAGTAGTGATGCTGGTAATAAGTTCCCGCAAGCTCTTCCTTGCTCCTTCTATTCTTGTAGCCTTGTAAATGGCTTCGTTTATGGCTGTATGAACATCCTTATCGTCCTTCGTCTCGGACTCTTAATCAATCAAAATTTTTTCTTTACCTTTGCTTTAAGGAGTCATAATTGGAGGCTCCTCTTCCTAATTGGGTGTCATATACCACCAAATGCGTCAGTACGTGGCGTTGTTAAACCAGAGCAATGATTCACAAAGAATCCTTTGGACCAGTAGCCCGCATGCTTGGGTATTCCAGCCGATATACTGGACGATTTAGTGAACAATAACAGGACTTAACACTGACATTCTTCTAACAGTCTTACCACTAACCCTACTTATTCACCTAAACAGCCATTTTAGACACAATGGTGACTTCGGAACTGGGCTTAACTGTTTAAATCTGAGAGGTTAAGACACAGGGAGCTAGTTCACAACGTTCTGATACACAGGATCCTCAGAGAGGCAAGTGTAGAGCATACTTGTTGATCAAAGATAGAAGATGAACTATGGAAGTTCCTATTGAGATGTCTAAGATAGTTAAGAGAGAGATGAGAAACTTAGAAAGCCATAAGGTAAGCAAACTTCATATATTATTGATTGATTTCTTCTTGCCTTGAAAGGCTTACAAGACCCCTTTATATAGGAGAGAAACCAAGCACACCGTACTTGACAAAGCAAGCACACCTTTTTAGACAACATACTTATGAGCACACCCATAAAGACCATACATGGAAGAAAACCGCCCACGTATTAAGACGGCACACCTTTGGAGATAAAAGGAAAGGAGGAGAACACACCACGCTAAAGTAAAAAAGGAAAAAGACAAGCACACTAATTATGACAAAGCGACAAAGCTTTTGAAAAAAAGCATATGGATAAGACAGGACCCTTATCCAAGTAAAAGCATAATATACAAGACAGCTGGCTATTTCTTGTGGCCCGGAGGGACTAGCTTGTGTCATAGGTGATGTCACCATCACCGTCAGTGCTACTGCTGTCGGTAGTGTCACCCTTAGAATAGTAGGTGGTGTAGTGGGAACAGTCTGCGGAGCAGGGGCAAGCATCTCGGTACCGGACTTTAATCTTCGGCTTTCGCTTTGGCGGGTCCGCGTAGTGATCTGGAAAATCAGAGGGAGGAACTTCTGGCATGAAACGGTACGTCTGTCTTTCAGATGGAGGAGACGGTGGTTCATCTTCATAGACAGGTCGGAAGTGTCCGCAAGGGAGTGATTCATAATGTAGAGGATACTTGGTGGTACCTTTATATGGATCGGGTGAGTGGCAGCAAGGTGGTCGAGAACTGGAAGCCACATTCGGATCTGGAGCTTGTGAGCTGGATCTTGGGGTGTTGAACATACTGGAGGACGGAGCTTCTGTACATGTCAGATCAGGAACTTGGATTGGTGTGTCGGAATGAGGTTGGGAGAAGAGAGACATGAATTCTTCCCATAGATCTTGGGAATCTTGCCATAGGACATCTGTGTAGTCTGGACGTTCTTCCTTGATAACAATACCGGAGGCTGGAGGAGAATGGTTTGTGACATGAGTGGGATCTTGGCCTGGAGTAGGGATAAAAAGCATCTCATGCTGAGGACCGAGAGAAGTATGGTGAATAAGACTTTTAGGAGGACTGTAGTGGTTGAGTTCGTAGAGGAACCTTTTAAGTTCAGAGATAATTGGTGGATGATAGAGGAGAGGGAATGTACTTGGAAAGGTATTCCATTCGTATACTTGATTTTGTGTCCAGAACAGACGTGTAACTGGATGTTGGAAATAAGGTCGGTGGACAATCATACTGGTTGGCTTAGTCTGGTGGGAGATGGTGGAGATTGTTTTGGTAGTAAAGAATGTGGAGTTCTTTTCGCCACCATGTAAGTGGAGAAAACCATTCCAAGAGGGTCTAGATGAGGGAAGTGGCATTGTGGTGATCATTAAGGTGATTCTGTAAAGGAACAAGAGGAAAGGTAAGAGTAGTAGCATATAATGCTGTGAGGCACCACATGTACCATAACTCATCATCCGTGAATTCTCTGGTAGGATGAAGGAAAAGACTTGTAAGAAATATACAGTCATGATGGAAAGAAAGGAAACTTTCAGGGGTGTGATGTTGGACATTAAAAAGATATCGAAAGATAAACTTTTTGGCATAATCTTGAATTTGATGGACACTGGAGAAAGTGGTTTGTGGAGGAAAAGCTCTGATAGATAAAGCATGGTTCATATATGGATGAGTAGATTGAGAAAATGGAGGAACTGAAAGAGTCACCATTGCTATGACTGGAAATGAGAGATCAGAGGAGATATGGACAATTTCTTTGGAGGCCGGTGGTCTGGTGAGGAGATCAGGGATGAAGTTCTAATCCCCTTTTATATGCTGGACTGTGAAGTCATATCGGGAGAACCAAGTCTTTAGACCGAGGAGTCTTTTGTCTGGGAGTGTCTTTTGTTTGAAGTCAAGGATTTTTGGAAAAGCTGAATTATCAAGTCGGACAAGAAAGTTATGGCTGATGAGGTGGAATTCAAATTTCTTTATGCCATATTTTACTACAAGGATCTCTTTATAGATCACATGATAATTCTGTTATGCGATGGAGAATTTTCCACTTGCATGAGCACAGAAGTGTTCTTTTCCATTTACTTCTTCAAGAAGGATGGCACTCCAATAAAGATCACTGGCATCGGTTTGAAGGATTCGGTTTCCATTGGAGGGGATTTTGAGTGGAGGAGGATTTTGGGCAATCTTTTTGAGTGTGGCGACAGCTGTATCTTGGGGAGGACCCCACGGAGGAGGATTATTTTTTAACATGAGGGACAACTGGCTAACATGAATAGTAACTTTAGGAATAAAGTCACGAAGGTAATTGATGATCCCTAAAAACTGTTGGACTTGTTTTTTGGCGAAATTGGACTTAGGAAAATGTAACCGTTCTTGGGCTATGTGTGGACCGGGATGGTAAGTACCATCTTGTATGACCATTCCGAGGAAGTTTATGGAAGATTGGGCCAGAATACTCTTTTTGTCAAAGACCATAATGCCATAGGTTTGAAGGATTTCATGGAATTGAGCTAAGAGGAGTTCATGGGCTTTGTGGTCTTTTGAAAAGAGGAGAATGTCATCTATGTAAACCAATGAGCTGTAGAGAATAGGCTCAAAGATTTTTATCATAGCTTTTTGGAATAATGACGGGGCTACCTTAAGCCCAAATGGCATGACACGCCATTGGTAATGGGCATTAGGTATACAAAAGGCAGTTTTGGGCCGGTCATCAGGGTGAACACCAAGTTGCCAAAAACCGGCTTTGAGATCAAATTTGGAAAATACCTTTGCATCCTGGAGATGGACAAATTAAGGACTGAATTTTGGGCAAAGGAAATTTATCATCTCTGAGGAAACAGTTCAAGGGTTGGCAGTCAATGACCAGTCTCTTTTTTCCTCGAACTTTTTCAGACCGTTTTTCCACATAAAAGGCTTGGCAAGCCCATTGAGAGTCTGTGGGCTCAACAATGCCTTGTTGGAGCAACTGGGCACATTCTTGTTGGGCCAAGAGGAGGTCTGAAGGTGACATGCTAGGATGAGTGGCTTTGGTGGGATTAAGATCCTCATTAAGATTAAAGGGAAGCTTAATAAAGAAATTCAGATTTTTCCAGAGGGGAAAAGGATGGTTGAACTGTGTATGAGAATCAGCACAAAATTTCAGGAGTTTTTGAGAAATGGGCTGATATGATGGTGCTGCATCAGATAAAGAATACAAACGAAGAACGTCTGTATAAGCTTTGTATTGTTTTTTGTAAAAGATACCATCGGCAGTGATGTGGATCTTAGAGGCTTTGGAAAGGAGGTCAAAGCCGATGAGCAAGTCTTTGTTGGGTAGGTCTGATCCAATGAGTTTGGACCAAAGGATGCAATTGGAGAAGAGTTGAATCCCAACAGGGTGTTTTGTGATCAAATGAGTTTGGAAAAGTTGACCATCTGCGGCTCTAAAGTATTCATGATGAGTAGTCCAAAAATGAGCAGGACGAATAGAAGTATGAAGCATACTTCTTTGAGAGCCTATGTCAATGAATCCAATGGCAGGAACTGGTTTTTCATACTTGCTAGGCACAATGTGGATTTTGATTGAAGGAACAGGAGATTGTGCTAGCAGAACTGTTGGAGCTGTGGCATCTGGTTGGATAGCATGGACAATATCAAAATCTTCGACCATACTATCTTCACTATCAGAGGATGCCAGGGCAAAAGCTGTATCTTGATCTGCATATTCTTGTTTAGAGTAGAGAGACTCAATGTCATCGGTTGGAGAAAGAGATGACTGGAGATGTCGGATGAGTCGGGCAGACTTAGCAGGCTTATTAGGACAATCCTTTGCAAAGTGGCCTTTCTTTTTGCAAAGGAAACAACGGCTGTGTTTTGCTGAGCTGGACTTTGAGGGATCTTTTCGCCTGAAATAGCGATAAGATTTCTTTGACCGAGGTTTAGATGGATTGGCTGAACATTTGGTTTTGTATTTGGTGAAGTGTTTGGATTTTTTCGTGGAACAGTGACACTTTTTCTCATCTTTGCATTTGATTTGTAGATGAGGTTTCTTGCATGCACTCTTGAGAGGCTGATTGTTCTTCATGAGATCTTTGAAGAATTCTTTTCTTTCACAGATGCGTTCTAAACAGAAAAGTGCAAGCTGATAAATCTTTCCCAGAGAAAGATTGTCAACGCTTAAGTGAAGCGTTTATAACTGGCCTTGGAGGTCTGCTTGAATCTCTTTGGGGAGAGAGGCAATGAAGACATGCTTTAAAGTGGAATCATTGAAGCCACCAAGTTTGTAGAACAAAGTGGACATTCGTTTGAAGTGATAATCGAGATCTTTCTGTTGTAGGGAACAACACTTCATTTGCATGTATTCCTTTCTGGCAATATCTAATGCTGCAGTTGATTCACCGATGAAGGTTTCATAAATGGTGCCAAGAACAGAGGCAGCATTTGGAAATTGGATGACCTGTAACTGTCTGTATTCTCCAAGACTATCCCACCAATCTCGGAGTGAACCCAAAAATCGGGTTGCGAATTCTCTGAGGACTGTCGGAAGATCAGTATCTAGTCTGGTTAGCTGGAGATCAATCCAGGCAGAAAATTCTTGAATTCTAGCAGGCCATTTGATGCGAGGAACATCATCAAAAGTGAACCAGGGACCATTTGATGGTTTGGTTGAAGCAGGTTGTTGTGGCACATGAGGGACTTCATGGGGAAGATCCTCAAAGTTGATAGGATCCTCAGTAGTTTCTTCAGGTGGTGACATGGGAGCATCTGGGTTTGTATCTACCATGAGAAAACGGGAAACATCTGCATAATCCTTTTCAGAATCAGAAGAGGATTCTGTTGGTAGAGTAGATGCATTAAGGCTTGAGGACTCAGAGGACTGAGCAGATAACTCATCTTCAGAATCTTCATTAGGAGGAAGATTTGAAGAAAGCGTATACTGAGATAGCATATGAGTTGTGTAAGGATCTGCAGGTTGTTTATCTTTTTGGGTGAAATGAGACGTGTCTGGTGGAGGAGGAGTTGGCTCAGATATAGTAAGAGGAGGCATAGACACTGGTTTTGGAAATTGGGTGTATCCTGGAGAGTGAGGAGCATGAGATTGCTGTGGAGGTGTAGTATAGGATGAAGAGGCTTGAGTTGGTTGTTGAACCGAAGTTGGTTTCGGTTTTGGCACATACGTTGGAGCTTGAGGTTTTGTTGGTTTTCGGAAGAGGGTAGAAGTCATTCCAAATACTTTGGAATAATTTGTAGGTTGTTTGGTTTGTGAGGGATTATAGAAAGGTTGATATTGGCTGAATACTGGAGTAAAAGAAGGTAATTGATTTGTTGGTGGAAACAGTGGAGGTTGCTTGTCAGCTTCAATTTTAGAAAGCTCAGCTTTTAGCATTCTGATTTCATCTTCTTTCTGGGTAAACTCAGGACCCCAATAGCTGTGTTGGATCATTTGTCTGAGCTCAGTATCAAGTTGTTGAATACGATTCTTTAGGCCAAGGTGGATCTGTTCAAGCCTGGAAGCCAGGTTGTCAACTTGAGATGAAGTGGCCTGGATCTGTTCAGTAACAGTTCCGATCTTTGAATTGATTTTCTGGAGCACATTGTTCTGAGCTAAGCCATTCTGTGTTTGCCAATTCAAGACTGTTTCAAAAGGTTTTGGTTCTTCAGGTTGGCCATTTGAAGCTATGGCTGAAGGGACATAAGGTCGGGAAACGGTGGATGTCTGTTGATCCACAGACTTTTCAAGAGCAGGAAATTGTGATGTATACGCCGGAGAAACCGGGGTAAACATATAGCAAGCCAAGGGCTGTGGCGGTGTTGGCAAAAGCGGAGGTAAGTCAGATCTGCAAGGAGGAGCATAGGAGTGCTCAGATCTGATTATCTTCAAGGCCTTTTTGTAGATAGGCAAAGGAGGAGCAGGTTTTGGAGGTTCTGGAGGAGGAGGAGAAGGAGATCTGCAAGGAGACCGAGGATGGATGATTTTCTTTCCTCTTCGCCTACGGAGAGGTTCATTATCTTCATCCTCTTCAAGATAATAATCATCAAGGCAAGTACATCCTGGGTCACACATACCAGAACTAGGGACATCCCAGATGAAGTGACCATCGATCTTTGCGACATAGATAGGATGACCATCTTTGTCAAAAGAGTAGATGGGTATTTTTTCTTGAACATTTGGGACTGACTGGATCATAGCTGTAAAGGATAGCCGGGGAAGAGTTTGTTCTTGTTCTGGAGCCTGGGGCTGTTTGAAAGTCATTCGAACGATTCCATCATTCCGTTTTTCAAACATAGCCTCTGAAGTTTGAATTGGTTGGGAGTTTTGGTGGAATTGCTCGTAATTTGTGAGCCATTCCAAAGGCATAAGCTTTAGGAGGTCAGGTTTGGAGATTTGCTTAGGAATTTGGATGATTGTGGGAATAGTGTCTGTGTCAGCCAGAATCATGACTGTATCTGTGGAAGTGCAAGAAGTAGGTAGATCAAGGGCATGATTTTGGAGGCGGTAGACCAGCTGATGGTGCAAAGTTGCCATCTTGGAAGTGACAACTTGTTCAGCTCCTTGGAGTTGGATTTGAACTTTTAAGGTTGTGGGTAAGTTTGGATCTTGCAAGGATAGGTTGAAATTTGGGTAGAAGGTGATCAAAGCACTACCGGCATGAAGTGTTGTGAGGACTGTACCGATAACGGCATGTTGGTAGTCTTTGAATCTGGTGTCTAGAAGTGCTAGACGAGCAGTAACCGAAAGACCTTTTCGGCCATGGAGAGTAAGGATGAGACGAATACCACCTAGATGTAGATGAGTATAACCTTCTCGTTTCCAAGAGGTTATGAGCTCAGAAGGAATTTCTAAGGTGACATATTGCTCAGATAAGGTAGACTGAAGGGCACACTGATCAAGCTTAGACGACTGAATATATTCATTGGGAGTAGGACGACGAGTAGAAATAAGAGTACGGATACTACGAACTAAAGACGTATTTCGCCTATACAAGGAATAGGGGCTAATTAACGGCATAGCAGACTCACTAACTTGTGCAGACTCGGGAATATATGAATATTCTACTAGATTTTCTATTTTAGACGCAACTGACTTGGAACATGATGGAGGTAGCGACAAAGTTGATGATAAAGTAACAGGAGTAACTGATGCAGTATTGTTTGAGGTTGAAGCCATGTTTGGAAGTTTCTCTCTCAACGTTTCTAAGACAAACTCTTTAAGAATTACCATATACCACCTTCTTGTTCTTGCCGCTGCTCTTCTTCTGCACTTTCTTTTACTGGAGCAGTCTTCTCAGTTCTTTAAAAATTAAACTGCTACAGCAGTGGCTCAAGGAAATCTACATATTTTCTCTCCATATACATGGCAAATTGATGTTTTTGTGCTTCAAGATGCTACAAATAAGTCCTAAACCTCTGATTCTCCTTTTGTTGTGCTTGGACACATGAAATTGTACTTTCATTGAGCTCCTGTAGCATATTCTTAATCCCTAAGACTTGCTCTACTTTAGTTGCAGTAGGGTGTTTTGGGGTTGTTGCAGCAGTAGATTCCACAGCAATCCTTTCGACTGTCCTAGTTATGATATCCCGCACATTCTTTACTATAAGCGATGGAAACAACAAAGCAACAGACTTTTGCTTTTTTTTTTGTTGGCATACTCTCTAATTTCTTTTTTCAACGATCTTCCCAACATCTATGGCTACACCCTTAACCATAGCATAAAGTAATATGAGTCTATCTTAGGAAAGAGTGGTAGTGTGGGTGGTCGGCATTAGTTTAGATTTCAAGAATTTAACCCAAACCTTAGCAATAGGCTTTAAGTCTATCCTATTGACCACTCTACCGCTTCATTCATCCACTCACTTCCTTCTACAATTAGAGTTTTAAAAACTTCCCCCATTTCTTGGCAGTCATGTTCTGAGCAAATTTAGTGTACTTACAATCAATAACATATGGCAAATCATGGTACGGCTATGATACAGGGACTGAAAAGTCCCTGTATCATAACATTGATGGCAACCGGTTTTCCAACTGGTTGCTGCCATTAATGTATTATTTTAATTAAAATAAAAAAATGTATAAAGTAATATATATTTATTTTAAAAAGATAAGTAAAATTGGGAAAATAATAATTTTTTAAAACTATAAAATTTTTCTTTTTTCAGTTGTTTCATGTTTATGTTGAAATTAGATGTTTGATGCTTTATGTTCAATGTTGCATGTTTTAAGTAAGCCGTTTTATGTTCCTCGTTCAATGTTTCATGTATTTATTTTTGAAATACCCCGAAATATTTCTTTTATGCCCCCGTTTCATGTTTACGTTTAAGTTTCATGATTCTAGTCCTCTGTTTCATATCTGACATTTTACGCTCACTATTATGGAGGTCCACAAAGTTTATGTTCATTGTTGCAGGAAGACGTTTTATGTTCCTCGTTCAGTGTTTCATTTATTTATTTTCGAAATACCCTGAAATATTTTTTTTTTACCCTCATTTCATGTTTACGTTTAAGTTTCATGTTTCCAGTCCTTTGTTTGATGTTTGACGTTTTATATTCACTGTTAACGAGGTCCACATAGTTTATGTTCATTGTTGCATGTTTTTAGTGAGACGTTTTATGTTCCTCGTTCAATATTTCACGTATTCATTTTCAAAATACCTCAAAATATTTCTTTTTTGTCCTTGTTTCATGTTTATGTCTAAGATTCATGTTTCCAATCCTCTGTTTCATATATGGCGTTTTATGTTCACTGTCACGGAGGTCCACATATGTTCATTGTTGCATGTTTTTAGTGAGCCGTTTTATGTTCCTCCTTCAATGTTTCATGTATTTATTTTCGAAAGACCCCGAAATATTTCTTCTTTACCCCCGTTTCATGTTTACGTTAAAGTTTCATGTTCCCAGTCCCCTGCTTTATGTCTGACGTTTCACATTCACTATTGCCGAGGTTCATATATTTTATGTTCATTGTTGCATGTTTTCAGTGAGGCGTTTTATGTTCCTCGTTTACTGTTTCATGTATTTATTTTCGAAATACCCCGAAATATTTCTTTTTTGCCCCCGTTTCATGTTTACATTTAAGTTTCATGTTTATGTTTAAGTTTCATGTTTCCAGTCCTCTGTTTCATGTCTGACGTTTTATATTAACTATTATAGAGGTCACATACTTTATATTCATTATTGCATGTTTTCAGTGAGCCGTTTTATGTTCCTCGTTCAATGTTTCATGTAATTATTTTCGAAATACCCCGAAATATTTCTCTTTTGCCCCCGTTTCATGTTTACGTTTAAGTTTCATGTTTCTAGTCCTCTGTTTCATGTCTGACGTTTTATATTAACTGTTACGGAGGTCACATACTTTATGTTCATTGTTGCATGTTTTCAGTGAGTCGTTTTATGTTCCTCGTTCAATGTTTCATGTAATTGTTTTTGAAATACCCCGAAATATTTCTCTTTTGCCCCGGTTTCATGTTTATGTTTAAGTTTCATGTTTCCAGTCCTCTGTTTCATATCTGACGTTTTATGTTCACTGTTACGGAGGTCCACATAGTCACATGTTTTCAGTGAGCCGTGTTATGTTTTTCGTTCAATATTTCATGTATTTATTTTCGAAATATCCCGAAATATTTCTTTTTTGCCCCTGTTTCATGTTTACGTTTAAGTTATATGTTTCCAATCCTCTGTTTCATATCTGATGTTTTATGCTTACTGCTTCGGAGGTCCACATATTTTATGTTCATTGTCGCATGTTTTCAGTGAGCCGTTTTATGTTCCTCGTTTAATGTTTCATGTAATTGCTTTCGAAATACCCCAAAATATTTTTTTTTTGCCCCGTTTCATGTTTACATTTAAATATCATGTTTACAGTCCTCTGTTTCATATATGACGTTTTATGTTCACTATTACGAAGGTCCACATATTTTATGTTCATTATGGCATGTTTTCAGTGAGCCGTGTTATGTTTGTCGTTCAATGTTTCATGTATTTAGTTTCGAAATACCTTGAAATATTTCTTTTTTGTGCTGTTTTGTGTTTACGTTTAAGTTTTATGTTTGTGATATCGGAGGTTCACATATTTCATGTTCATTGTTGCTTGTTTTCAGTGAGCCGTTTTATGTTCCTCGTTCTATGTTTCATATATTTATTTTCGAAATACCCTGAAATATTTCTTTTTTACCCCCGTTTCAAGTTTACGTTTAAGTTTCATGTTTCCAGTCCCCTGTTTCATATCTGATGTTTTATATTTACTGTTACGAAAGTCCACATAGTTTATGTTCATTGTTGCACATTTTTAGTGAGACGTTTTATGTTCCTCGTTCAATGTTTCCATGTGTTTATTTTCGAAATGCCCCGAAATATTTCTTTTTTGCCCTCGTTTCTTGTTTACGTTTAAGTTTCATGTTTCTAGTCATCTGTTTCGTATTTGACGTTTTATGTTCACTGTTACGGAGGTCCACATATTTTATGTTCATTGTTGCATATTTTCAGTGAGTTGTTTTATGTTCCTCGTTCAATGTTTCAAGTATTTATTTTCGAATTACCCTAAAATGTTTCTTTTTTTCCCCCGTTTCATGTTTACGTTCAAGTTTCATGTTTCCAGTCCCTTATTTCATGCCTGACGTTTTATATTCACTGTTACGAAGGTCCATATATTTTATTTTCGTTGTTGTGTGTTTTCAGTGAGACGTTTTATGTTCCTCGTTCAATGTTTCATGTATTTATTTTCGAAATACCGTGAAATATTTCTTTTTTGCGCTAGTTTCAAGTTTACGTTTAAGTTTCATGTTTCCAGTCCTCTGTTTGATGTCTAACATTTTATATTAACTGTTACGGAGTTCACATATTTTACGTTCATTGTTGCATGTTTTCAGTGAGCCGTTTTATGTTCCTCGTTCAATGTTTCATGTAATTGTTTTTGAAATACGCCGAAATATTTCTTTTTTGCCCCTGTTTCATATATACGTTTAAGTTTCATATTTCCAGTCCTCTATTTCATATATGATGTTTTATGTTTACAGTTATGGAGGTCCACATATTTTATGTTCATTGTTGCATGTTTTCAGTCAGCCGTTTTATGTTCCTCGATCAATGTTTCATGTAATTGTTTTCGAAATACCCCAAAATATTTCTTTTTTGCCCCCGTTTCATGTTGACGTTTAAGTTTCATGTTTCTAGTCCTCTGTTTTGTATCTGAAGTTTTATGTTCACTGTTACGGAGGTCCACATATTTTATATTCATTGTTGCATGTTTTGAGTGAGCCGTGTTATGTTTGTCGTTCAATGTTTCATGTATTTATTTTCGAAATACCCTAAAATATATCTTTATTGCGCCAGTTTCTTGTTTACGTTTAAGTTTCATGTTTCCAATCCTCTGTTTCATGTATGAAGTTTTATGTTCATTGTTGCATGTTTTCAGTGAGAAGTTTTATGTTCCTCGTTCAATGTTTCATGTATTTATTTTTAAAATACCCCGAAATATTTCTTTTTTGCCCCCATTTCATGTTTATGTTTAAGTTTCATGTTTTCAGTCCTCTGTTTGATGTCTGACGTTTTATATTCACTGTTACGGAGATCCACATAGTTTATGTTAATTGTTGTATGTTTTCAGTGAGACGTTTTATGTTTCTCGTTCAGTGTTTCATGTATTTATTTTTGAAATACCTCGAAATATTTCTTTTTTGCCCCCGTTTCACATTTACGTTTAAGTTTCATGTTTCCAGTCCTCTGTTTCATGTCTGACGTTTTTTTTTCACTGTTACAGAGGTCCGAATATTTTATGTTCGTTGTTGCATGTTTTCAGTGAGCCGTTTTATCTAACCTTAAGATTTTGACCAACTCTAGCAGTTAATTTATTGTTGCATTTATAACTCACTAACTGTTTTTCATTTAATACCCACATCCCTTCATAGCCACTCCCCATGTTTTGTGTGGCTTGTGTATATTTGTTTGTTAGCTTTTTTAAATGCTACCTACCCACCATAACTCACCTTGAACAAAGAAATTTTTTTTCCTTCCATTGCTACTGCTGGAGCAATTGGAAGCTGGTGAACAAATTTGTGTTGTTCCTCAAGTGCTTTTGGTAAAAATACTTTTTTTTTCTGTAAATGTTGGTTTTGTTTTTATTTTTGTGTAATGGAAAGTAGATGTTGATGTTGATGGGGTTTTTCATTAAATTTTTTCAAAAAGATGAAGGATGTGTGGTGTTGGATGATTCTCTGTTAATACACCCATGATCATTGTATATAGAGTTGGTTTTTGAAACAACTTATAAGTCATTCCAAATACTTTGGAATAATCTGTAGGTTGTCTGGTTACTGATGGATTGTAGAAGGGTTGATATTGACTAAAAACAGTTGTAAAAGGAGGTAGATGATTTGTTGGTGGAAACAGGAGAGGTTGTTTGTCAGCTTCGATCCTAGAAAGCTCAGCTTTTAGCTTTCTGATTTCAGCTTCTTTCTGGGTAAATTCAGGACCCCGATAACTGTGTTGTATCATCTATCTGAGCTCCGTATCAAACTGATGAATCTGATTCTTGAGACCAAGATGAATCTGTTCTAGCCTGGAGGCCAGATTGTCAACTTTAGATGAAGTGGTCTGGATCTGTTCAGTAACAGTTCCAATTTTAGAATTGATTCTCTGAAGAACATTGTTCTGAGCTAAGGCATTTTGGGTTTGCCAGTTTAAGACAGTTTCAAAGGGTCTAGGTTCTTCTGGTTGGCCATTAGAGGCTATTGCCAAAGGGACATAAGGTCGGGAAACCGTGGATGTTTTTGGGTCTATGGATTTTTCAAGAGCTGGGAATTGGGATGCATACGCCGGTGAGACCAGGATAAACATGTAACAGGCCAAAGGTTGTGGAGGTGTTGGGAGATCATAGGATTACTCGGATCTGATGATTTTCAAGGGCTTTTTGTAGATAGGCATAGGAGGAGCAGGTTTTGGAGGCTCCGGAGGAGGAGGAGATGGAGATCTGTATGGAGATCAAGGATGGATGATCTTTTTCTTTCTTCTTCTTCTTCGACGAGGCTCATCATCATCATCCTCATCAGAATTGCACTCATGGATGCAGGTACATTCTGGATTACATATGCCAGAACCAGGGGCATCCCAGATGAAGTGACCATCTAATTTGGCAGGGTAGATGGGATGTCCATCCTTGTCAAAAGAATGGATAGGTAACTTCTTTTGAGGAGTAGAGACTGACTAGATCATGGCTGTGAAGGATAGCCGTGGCAGAGTCTGTTCTTGTTCAGAAGCTTGAGGCTGTTTGAAAGTCATTTGAATGGTTCCATCATTCCGTTTTTCAAACATAGCCTGAGAAGTTTGTATAGGCTGAGAATTTTGATGGAATTGCTCATAGTTTGAAAGTCATTCCAAAGGCATGAGTTTTAGGAGGTTAGGTTTGGAGATTTGCCTGGGAATTTAGATGATTGTGGGCATAGTATCTGTGTCAGCCAGAATCATGATTGTATCTGTGGAGGTATAAGGAGTGGGAAGGTCAAGGGCATGATTTTGGAGACGGTAGACCAGCTGATGGTGTAGAGTAGCCATTTTTGAAGTGACAATTTGCTCAGACACTATTCCCGCAATAATCCAAATCCCCAGGCAAATTTCCAAAGCTGATCTTCTCAAGCTTATGCCTTTGGAATGGCTCATGAATTACGAGCAATTCCACCAAAATTCTCAGCCTATACAAACTTCTCAGGCTATGTTTGAAAAAAGAAATGATAGAACTGTTAGAATGACTTTCAAACAGCCACAAGCCTCTGAACAAGAACAGACTCTACCTAGGCTATCCTTTACAGCCATGATCCAGTCTGTCTCTACTCCTCAAGAGAAGCTGCCTATCCATTTCTTTGACAAAGATGGACACCTTAGTTGGGAGTTGTATTTGTTGGAGTTGAAGCCATGATGGAAAAGTTTCTCACAACCGCTAGCTAAATCTTAAGACATCATCATACATGATTATTCTCATGTTGAAGCAGTATGGAACATTTGCAGACGTATAGATTTGTCTGATGAGGTTTGCACACTTCATCTCCGAGCTCAATGCTTATGTCTACAGTTCAGGCTATTGTCACGCCTAGGTCAGGCCATGCCGATGAAATATCTCATATGGGTGTAGCATTGTTAGATTGTATTCTTAAGGGTCCTCCTGTTAATTTAGGGTATATCATTATCCGTCACATGCTAAGTATTCCAAGTGCGGTTAACCGTTCCCTTCCTTATGGTAACTTTATTACCAGGATACTTAACTTCTTTCAAGTGCCCATAGATGAACCCACTTTTGATCCTACAAAACCTATAGGAGATGAACTCGTATATAGTTTAGGTTATGAGTGGCAAAATGAGGAATGGAAAAAGGTTAAACAGGAGAAGACTACATTGCTTGTACCCAGTGATGATCGTCCTCTTAACTCTATAATGCCCGCCGATCAGTTGTCTGATTTCTCTTTACCTCTGTGGGGTCAGTGGAGATGTTCGAGGAAACAAACATCTGCGCCCGGTTCTTCCTCTACTGTCCCGCCTGCTGACTCTACTGGTTCTGAAGAGGTTTCTCTACAGCAACTGATGAATGAGATTAGGATGCTCTCCGCCCAGCAGACAACCTTCCACCGGCATATTCTCGCGGAGCATGAGAGCGATTGAGCCAAATAAAGTTTGTAAATGCTTTTAATTGCTTTTTGAGTTGTTTGAATGAAATGATAAGTACCAAGCCCTATTTGATGGGAGACTTGCTTAGTTCTAAATCTTCCTTTCTAGAGAATTCTTATGGCTTAGAGAACTTAGGTTTTTACAATCTCTTAGAGATTTCTATGTATATTCACATGCCACGACCCTCTAGCATTTATTTAGAGAGTTTCTATACATGTACAAGTGAAGAGAGCATCCTAGAGTTAGAACCGTCCTGGATACAAGGTCAGTTAGCCTCTTAGCTCAACAACCGTGCAATCTGTAACACCCTCTCGCACCTATGCGTGATTGAATCTTTGAATCTATTTTGTGAATTGGTACACCCCTTCTCTGAATCACACAGCCAATAAGGATACACTCAACATCTTTGCAGATTGTGGTGGCAATGACTGTTGGCATACACCTTGATTCTCCATGACTTGGGTCTTTTGCATCTCTATGGTATGGTTGACATGAAAAACTGGATGATGGCTGACATGAAAAACTAGATGAATTTTGAGTCTAGGTTATGGTTAGAATTTGTAAGAGACATTGCATATGCATTGGATGATTGAGAAAGGCCCTTCATATCTTCTTTCTAACCTCTTTTTCACTTTCCACAAGGTTTTGAAATACTGAGGCAAGAGCTTGATCAAGTCTGGGTCACCTTCCTTGTTTTCGATGTGGGGTCTCGTTGTACCTGCTACTTATTCATTTTCTCCATAGTTTTGTCAAGATATGCTTATGTGATATCTATTCCTTCATGCCATTCACTGGCGAGCTTACATGCTAGTTGCAAGGCTTGTTCTCCTATACGTGAGGCTATGGCATTGGGGGTCATAATCTCATGATGATCTAGGCTCAACTACATCAAGTAACTTCGACCAATTACATTAATAAGTGCTCATATAGTGCCTTAAGTACATATCGAAGGCCACTAATGCACTCGGTTTATCTATTGGTATGCAGGTAGAAACTTGTCAAGAACTTAAGTTCAATTCCTAATAATTCAAAGAGCTTCGTCCAAAAGTGTCTAGTGAAATGAGGGTCTTGAATGATCACAATACTTTTTGGAACTCTGTAAAGCTTCACAACATGTTTGATGAACATGCAGCTTTATTGGCTTTGTAGTGATTGGTATGGCAACAAAGATGGCATAGATTTGCATGCAATGATCCGAAATCGGTATTGGGGTCCAGAGTTTGATAAAAAAGAAGCTGAGATCAGAAAGCTTAAAGCTGAGCTTGCCAGAATCGATGCTAATAAACAACGGCAACAACCATTGTTTCCCAGATCCCCATCTTTACCTATACCAACAGCCTCTTTCGGTTCTTACCAACCATTTTATTCACCACCAGCTCCTCAGCCATTTAATTATGATAGTTTCTTTGGTTTCTCACACCATACAGAAGCTTACAAAGAAGCTGAAGCCAAGCAGCGTGAATTCCAAAAACAACCAGTCCCAACCAGACAAAGAAGGTCATCCCCACCTTCCTCTTCCAGACCTACATCTACTCAAAGATCTAGTCCACCTAAACCAACTCCTCCAGTTCCTACTGCTGAACCACCTCAACCTCAGCCACCAACGCAAAGTCCTCCTCCTTCACCACAGTATACACCCATACAGCCAGTACAAACCAAGGACAAAGCTCCTATGCACCAATATTCTCAACAGATTGTCTCTTTTCCAGAACAATCAGAATCAGAATTAGAACCACACTCAGAATCATCTGACCTAGCAACCTATGGATCAGTTTCCTCATATTCTCAATCTGTTGATTCCATTCCTGTTTCCTCATATTCTGACACCAATTCTGCTAATGTCACTAGACTTCTCATGGTCCAACCCTCCACAGGATCAAATGAGCCTCAGACTGAAGTTCCTGAAACTGCTTCTCCTCCACCGAAGAAAATCCTCCAGAAGAAGAAGCTACTAATCAATTTGCTCCTCCAGGACCAGGACAATCCAGTCAGCAAAGCCAAGCAGAACCATCAATAAGACCTTCCAATGGTCCCTGGTTTACTCCTGATGACATTCCTAGAAAACATTGGTATAATCGTTTCCAGGAAATGTGTGCTTGGATTGATGTACAGATGTTAAGATCTGGTGCAACAAGTCAGACTGTCCTCAAAGAATTCTGCACAAGATTCACAGGTTCACTTCGAGATTGGTATGATAGTCTTGGCACTTATCGACAAATGTCATTCTGCCAACTTCCTATTGCTCATGCCATTTCCCATCTGTATGAACAATTCCTTGGTGAGCCAACTACTGCTACAGAGCTTGCTAGATGAGAATACGATCAAATGAAGTGTTGCTCTCTCTTGATGAAAGATTTAGAGTTTCACTACAAACGTATGTCTCAGCTCTATTACAGGCTTAACGGGTACAATGATCCGTCTCTACGACATGTATTCGTCGCATCCTTACCCAAAGAATTGCAGCCAGAGCTTCAACGACAACTTAATGTCAGTCGACTAAATGTTGCTGAACTTCCTCTCGGTAAGATTTACCAATTTGCAGTTTCTTGTCTTGAAAAGATGTGTGAACAGAAAGAGTTCTTCTCTGACCTGATCAAGAGAAAAGAGCCCTTTAAGTCAGCCTGCAAAAAGCCCTATCTTGCCATCAAATGCCCATCTGACAAAACTTGTGAGTGTAAGCCCAAAAAGAAAGCCCAGTTCTCCAAACACTTCCACAAGTCCAAACACAAGCACTCCAAAAAATCCAAAGGCCCATACAGATACTTTAGAAAGAAAGACCCCAGTCAATACAGAAAAGACAAAAGCAGCAGATGTTACATCTGCAAGAGAAAAGGCCACTATGCAAAACATTGTCCAAATAAGCCGGCCCAATCAGCCCGACTTATCAAGCATCTCTCCAATACTGAAATGCTCTCTGACAATGAAGATATTGAGTCTTGTTTCTCTGAACAAGATTCATATGATGAGCATACAATCTTTGCTCTCCAAGCTGATTCTCCCAGCTGCAGTGATGAAGAAGAAGAAGAGCTTCCTCTTGTTCCTGTTTACCAGGTAAAACAGTCTCATCCTCATTCATCAGAACTTCCACCTACTCCTTCTGTAAAAATCCAAGTCCTACCAACCAAATACTCTTCTCCTATCCCTGTCATTGGATTTCTAGATACAGGTTCTCACAGGACAATGTTAAATCCATCCATTCTTCCTGCCAAATATTGGGAAAACCACACAGAATATTACAAAGCCGCAAATGGTGAGCTATTCCAGTCCCATTTGATTTCCAAAAAACCCATAGGTATCCAATTCTTTCCTAATTGTACTGTCTGGGTTAAAGTCATAGGTTCCGATCTTCCTGATAAAGATCTCTTGATAGGTTTTGATGTTCTCCAGTTAGCCAAACGTCTACAAATCACAGTCACCGGTATCCGGTACAAACAGATGTTTCAACCGTATACAAAAATCCTTAAGATGTTTGCTCTCACTGATGCTCCTCCATCCTATCAATCTTTCTGTGATAAACTTCTCCCCTTTTGTCTTGAAAGTCATAGTCTTTTCATTCATCCATCACCATTATGGAAAAATCCAGAGTTCTTTATTAAGCTTCCTTTTAAGCTTAATGAGGATATTAATCCAACCAAAGCAACCCATCTAGGTATGACTCCCTCAGATCTCAAGTTAGCCCAAACTGAGTGTGCAGAACTGTTAGCCCAAGGCCTCATAGAACCAGCCCAATCTCAATGGGCTTGTCAAGCCTTTTATGTGGAAAAAAGGTCAGAAATTCATCGTGGGAAAAAGCGTCTTGTCATAAACTACCAGCCCTTAAACTGTTTCCTACAAGATGACAAATTTCCTCTCCCAAAAATCAATTCCCTTTTTGTCCATCTTAACAATGCCAAAGTGTTTTCCAAGTTTGATCTCAAATCAGGTTTTTGGCAATTGGGTATTGATTCAGCAGAAAGGCCCAAAACCGCATTTTGTATTCCTAATGCCCACTATCAGTGGACAGTTATGCCATTCGGCCTCAAAACTGCACCATCCATCTTCCAACGGGCCATGACCCGTATCTTTGAACCCATTCTGTCTCAAGCCCTTGTCTACATTGATGATATCCTTTTGTTCAGTCCAACCCATGAGTCTCACCAACTCCTTCTAGATCAGTTCTACAACCTTGTCAAAGCCCATGGTATCATGATCTCATCCAAGAAAAGTGTCATAGGCCAATCCTCCATAGAATTCCTCGGTATGATCATTGAAAATGGTCAATATCGTCCAGGTCCTCATATTGCCCAAGAATTACTCCACTTCCCAGATGAAAATCTCACCAAACACCAAATTCAACAATTCCTCGGGATTGTAAATTATTTGAGAGATTTTTTTCCAAAAGTAATTCATCATACAAGCCACCTGTCAGCCATGCTAAAAAAGTCAGCCCCTCCTTGGGGTCCTCTTCAAACCACAGCTGTCCGTGAATTAAAGCAACTTTGTCAAAAGCCGCCTCCACTTCGGATTCCATCTGTCGGCCACAGAATTCTTCAGACAGACGCCAGTGATGACTATTGGGGTGCTGTCTTGCTCGAAAAGATTGATGACAAAGAATTCTACTGTGCTCATGCAAGCGGACAATTTAAGCAGTCAGAAAAGCACTACCACACAGTGTACAAAGAAGCTTTAGCCGTGAAATATGGCATCCAAAAGTTTGAGTTCCACCTCATCGGCCACCATTTCACTGTTAAACTTGATAACTCTGCTTTTCCAAAAGTCCTTCATTTCAAGAACAAGCAGCTACCAGACAAACAAGTGCTGCGTTTAAAAGAATAGTTCTCAAGGTATGAATTCACAGTCGAACATATCTCTGGTAAGAAAAATCTCATTCCAGATTTCCTTTCCCGACCTTCAAAGAAACCTCCTGACTCATTACCCATTCTCATTACTTCTTCAGTTTCTTTTCCTCTCATAGCTATGGCCACCAGTGTTCCTGAACACGCCCTTAGTAAAAGAACCTTCCCGCTTCACATGACTTTCTCTTCTCCACATCAAATTCAAGACTATGCCAAACGTTTCCTGTTTAGGTATTTTCTGAATATTGAACGAGACAGTATTCGAAGTGCTCTTCCTTCCTTTCATCCTGAACAAATGTTCCTCCTAGGTCTTACCCTAAAACCTTTCAAACCAGTCACAGAAAACCAACTTTGGTTTTCCTGGTGTCTCACTGTCCTATATGCTACCAAACTTGTCCTCCCTGTCGGACCAGTTCTCAGACAACTTAACAACCCTGCTGAAGCAGCTTCTCTGCTTTGGACTCTCCTTGAGTGGTATTCACCTCTTCCTTGGTGGAGAAGAACCCTCACAAAAATAAATGAACGACAAAACCTTGGCAATATACCTACCCATGAAGCCAACCTCCATACTTCTATCTTCATCGTCCATCGTCCTTACTTCCAACATCCTGAAACTAAGATGTTTTGGACCCAAGACCAGGCTTATGAATGGGGTACTTATCCTCACCCCTATCTCATCCATTCAGACCCACAGGTCTCAGGATCTCTGCAACAATTCCTGTTTGACCTAAACCATGTACCACCTCCTGATAGTAACATAACCCATACCTCCATCGGTCCTCAACATGAACTTGTCTCTATCTTCCCTAGTATCTTCTCAGATGAAGTTCATCCTCCTCAAGCACAAACCAGTTCCGGGTTAGTCATTAAAGAAGAAAAGCCAGATCGGCTTGATCTTCTCTTTCAAGATTCCCAGGATCCTTGGGAAGATTTTCTCTCTCTCTTCCCACAACCTCATGTCAACAATACCTCTCAGTCTTCCTCCCAGTACGCAGAAGACTCTACTTCTCAGTCAACAGACCAACAATCTTGTTCGATGCAGCATTTTCCCTCCAACTCTAAACTTATCATTCAGCAGCATATGCCATCTACTTCACGAACCATCCAAAGTTCTTTTGGTGAAGTTCATCCACCTTCTCCTCTAGAAAACATACAGCGCAACAGGTAATTACTCCGCCGTGGTCTCCACAGCGATAATGACCTCGACAGTCCCAGCCTTGGTGACAGTGATTGATTCCAGTTGTCTGCCACCTGCAAGTGGGGGTCCTGTCCCACTTTGTCTTTATGTAATTATTAAAGATGTAATAATTGCCATGTGACGGCAATAAGTGTGTTTTGCTTTTGCTTTATGCTTTTGTAAAAGGAGATTCTCTCTTATCTCCTTATCTTGTCGGAGTTTTCCTTTTTTATTGCTTTGCTTTTGTAAAGGATAGATTCCTTTGGTGGGTCCTGTCCCAAAGGTATCCTAAGCTCTCCTCTCGCCTATATAAGGGAATTCATTTTCTCTTCCAAGGCAGACAGAGTTTCTACTTGTAATCTCTCTTGTGAAATACAACTATGGTTTGCTAATCTCCTCTTTCTTTCTTTATCTTCAATTAGAAGGGAATCAATGAAAATATCTGTTCACTCACATCTTTAACGAGTATGCTCTGCACTTGCCTCTTATGAGGATCCTGTGCATCAGAAAGTTTATGCAGATCCAGTTTTCAGCTTAGTTTCAGTATGCAAAATATAGTATGAAACACAGTTCACCCTGTTGAAGTAGCCATGGAAGGCGAAAGTTTTGGGTGGTAAGTGTTAAAGTACTGTTTTTAAATACTGACGGTAAGCTATAAGGGTCACGCAAACTCCGCGCCACCATCTGGTATCAGAGCCCCACCTTTTTCTGAGTGGTATGATATGATTATTGATTTCCCGATAAGAAGAGATAAAGAAAGAGCTTCGCAACCATGGTGTCCAGTTCCAATTCAAGTGAGATTTCTCCTGTTACTCTATCTTCTACTTTATCCCTACCAAAATCTTGCACAAAACACTCTGCTTCTAAAATAGAAAATCTTATAGAATATTCTTATATCCCTGACTCTGCACAGATCTCTGAGTCTTCTATGCCTCTTATCTCTCCATATCAGCTGTATAAACGAAACACTTCTCTTACCCGCAGTATTCGTACCCTCATCTTTACCCATAGACCGCATCCCAAAGAGTATGTCCAGTCATCCAAACTTGATCAGTGTGCCATTCAGGCCACCCAAGCTGAACAATATGTCACCCTAGAAATTCCACCAGAACTAATCACCCAGTGGAAACGTGAAGGCTATACCCATCTCCATCTTGGAGGTGTACGCCTAATCCTTACTCTCCATGGCCGAAAAGGTCTTCCTGTCACAGCCAGAATTGCCTTGCTTGACACCAGATTCAAGGAATACCAACACGCTGTAATTGGTACCATCCTTACCACTTTACATGCTGACAGTGTTCTCCTCACCTTTTATCCAAACTTTAACCTATCTCTCCAAGATCCAAACCTTTCCACAACTTTCAAAGTTCAGATTCAGCTCCAAGGAGCAGAACATACCATAACCTCCAAAATAGCCACACTTCATCATCAACTCGTGTATCGTTTACAAAACCATGCACTTGATCTTCCTACACCTCACACCACCACAGATACTCTCATGATTTTAGCCGACACCGAGACTATTCCTACCATAGTCCAGATCCCCAAACAGATCCCAAAATCCGAACTCCTTAAACTTATGCCTCTTGAGTGGTTATCCAACTATGAGAAATTCCACCAGAATTCTCAGCCACTTCAGACCTCTGAAACATCCTTTGAACGAAGAACTGATGGTACTGTAAAAATGACTTTCCAGTCTCCTACTGAACCTCTCAGTAAGACACCATCTTTCTCCTACACAGCCATGATTACTCCAGTCAATCATCCTCAAGAAAAAGTCCCTATTCATCATTTTTGTAAAAATGGCTATCCTGTTTATGTTGACAAGATAGATGGCCACTTCATATGGGATGTTCCAGGCTCAAGTATGTGTGATCCAGGCTGTACCTGCCTCCAGGATTATGATACCTCTGATGAGGAAAAAGATGAACCAAGAAGGCGCAGAAGGCGCAGAAGGCGCAAAAAGAAGGTGATCCATCCTACTCCCTGTAGATCTCCTTCACCACCTCCTCCAGAGCCTCCAAAACCTGCACCTCCTTTACCTATCTATAACAAAGTTCTCAAGATCATCAGAGCTGACCCTTCTTACAAACCCTGCAGATCAGAGCTTCCTCCTATGCTTCCTACACCACCTGTAGCAAACTGTTACATGTTTTCTACTTTCTCCAGTGCATACAATGAAACCTTTCCATCCCTTGAGAAAAGTACAGACTCCAGAACAAAAATGGTATCCCAACCATTTGTCTCTTCACCTGTCACTCCTTCTGGACAACATGAAGAACCAAAGCCATTTGAATCTGTTCTCAATTGGCAATCCCAGAATGCCTCAGCTCAGAATACAGTGCTCAAACGCCTTGATTCCAAACTGGATCATGTTTCCAACCAGGTGCATCATACGTCCAAAAGAATAGATTCCATTGAATCACAGATGGAACGCATCTACCATGATCTCAAGGTACGGATTTCCCAACTTGATACTGATTTGCAGACCTTGTGAGGATGGAGAACACCTTTGGCTCATATACCATGTGGGCATTAGATAATCAAGCGATGTGGGATATTCACTCGCCCTTCACCCTCCCCTGCAACCATGGCTCTGATACCAAGTCGGTGCCGAGTACGTGGCATTGTTATACCAGAGCAATGGCAACAGATGTTCCAGCCATACACCACTGTCCTCAAAATGTTTGCTTTAACAGAAGCATCATGGAAAAATTCCTTCCTGACAATCACAGCCTCTTCTCTCATTCCTCTCCTCTATGGAAAAATGAACAGTTCTTTATTAAGCTCCCTTTCAAGCTTAATGACACCTTCTGACTTACAGCTTGCCGAAACTGAGTGTGCCTAGCTGTAAGCCCAAGGACTTATCGAGCCAGCCCAGTCTGATTGGGCTTGTTAGGTATACCCAGAGATAAAGGAACCAATAAAAGAAAACAACTTCTCACATCCTACCTAAATATAGATGCCAATAGTACTAATAATTTTCAAAACACTAGTTCATTTATGGGAGACTGAAACATGGAAACTTTCTGATGCACAAGATCCTACTAAGAGGCGAGTGTAGAGCATACTTGTTAAAGATCATTCAGATTTGTAAAGAAAGAAAGAAGAACTTTAGAAAGCCATGAAAATTTTATTTCTTCAAACTTAAGCTGTAAATTATCCTTGAAATACAACGAGGCAAAAACACGCCTTATATAGGAGAACTTGGATAGGACAGGACCCCTATCCTTTACAAAAGAGGGAACAAAAGTCAAGCACACCAAACAAGAAGAGTAAAAGCAAAGGCTACAAACACACCACGTAGAAAGAGAAAAGGCAAGCTTGGATAGGACAGGACCTCTATCCTGACCAAAGGGAACAGAAAAACAGCACCCTGAAAAAGAAAAAGTAAAGGCTAAACTTTAAAGAAAGAGGCCTTAAAGGTAAAGCAGGGTCATGTGAATGCTGACTAGATAAGCTGGAAGGCTAATCTGTTGGTGCAGTTGAGGTAGGTGGTCCCAAGGTTCTTGTGCGTCTTGGAAAAAAATATCAGTATAATCTGGTCTTTCTTCTTTAATGAAGATCCACTGCTGAAGGATGAGTTTTGAGTGGATGGTGGAGAAATCACCATGAGCTCATGTTGAGGACCAAGGGATGTGTGTGTTGGACGTCAGTAGTTGGAGGCTGGACATCATTTAGTTCCTGAAGGTAAATTCGTAAAGCATTTACCATATGAGGATCATGGGTAAGAGGGTGCTGAGACACCATAGATACCAAAGTTCATCATCTGAGAGTTGTTTGGATGGATTTAAGACCTGACCTATAAGGAAAAGATGTTCGGGATGGAAACTAGGGAAACCAGATGGCTGAGCGCGATATATGTTCATGAAATACCGAAAAACAAATTTCTTGGCGAAATCTTGGGTCTGATAAGGGGAAAAGAAAGTGAGAGAGCATGGAAAATACCTTTTGGTACTGGCAATAAAAACAGGTTTAGGAGGAGGACGACTCAACAGATCAAGAATTAGATTCTGATCTCCTTTGATGTGTTGGACTGTGAAATCATACCGGGAAAACCAGTTTTTAAGACGGAAAAGGTGCTTATCCGGTAAGGATTTGTTCTTGAACTCAAGGATTTTTGGGAAAGATGAGTTGTCCAATTTGACTAGGAAAGTATGTCCCAAAAGATGGAATTCAAACTTTTGAATCCCGTATTTGACAGCTAAGATCTCTTTATAAATCACGTGGTAGTATTTTTCTAATTCTTTGAATTGTCCACTGGCGTAGGCACAGTAGAATTCTTTATCGTTTACCTTTTCTAAAAGGAGTGCGCCCCAGTATTCATCACTAGCATCGGTCTGGAGAATGCGCTGGCCATCATTTGGAATTTTCAAAGGTGAAGGCTGCTGACAAAGGTGTTTGAGTTGCTTAACAGCTAAGGTCTGAGAGGGACCCTAAGGGGGAGCAAACTTCTTTAGCATACAGGACAGCTGGCTGGTGTATCTAGCAACATGTGTTAGGAAATTTCTGAGATAATTTACAATTCCAATGAATTGCTAGATCTGTTTGCAAGAGAGATTCTGATTAGGAAAATGGATTAACTCTTGAGCTATATGTGGGCCAGGACGGTAATGACCATCATCAATCATCATACCCAAAAATTCAATGGAAGTTTGGCGAAGAGTGCTTTTCTTAGAAGAGAGCATAAGACCATATGATTGGACAAGCTGTAGGAATTGATCAAGGAGTTCTTGGTGAGACTGGTGGTCTGGAGAGAACAGTAGAATGTCATCAATGTAGATGAGAGCATTGTGAAGGATAGGTTTGAAGATTTTAGTCATGGCTTTTAGAAAAAGTGAAGGAGCCACCTTATTCCATTGGTAGTGGGCATTACGAATACAAAAAGCTATTTTATGTCTGTCCGAAGGATAGATTCCTAGTTGCCAGAAACCGGACTTAAGATCAAATTTAGAAAATACCTTGGCTTCACGGAGATGGATGAACAGCGACCGGATCCTAGGTAAAGGAAATTTGTCATCTTTAAGAAAGCAGTTTAAAGGATGGTAATCAATAACTAATCTCTTTATTGGTCTAACAACCTTTGATCTCTTTTCCACATAAAAAGCCTGACAAGCCCAATCAAAATGGGCTGGTTTAATGAGGCCTTGGGCAAGAAACTGTGCACACTCGGATTGTGCTAGCTTAAGGTCAGAAGGAGTCTTGCCAGGATGGGTTGCCTTGGTAGGGTTGATGTCTTCATTTAACTTGAAAGAAAAAGCGACAAAAAATTGGGAATTTTTCCAGAGAGGATTTTGGTGACTGTGAGTTTCAAGACATAGAGAGAGAAATTTTTCCATGAGAGAATGATAAGGAGGAGAAGCATCAGTTAGGGAAAACAATTTAAGGACATTTGTATATGGCTAAAACATGTGTTTGAATTGGATTCCCGAAACTGTAATGGTGAATGAGATCAAACCCTATTAAAAGGTCTTTATCTGGTAGAGTTGAACCAACAAGTTTTGTCCAAATGATACAGTTGGGAAAGAACTGGATACCAACGGGTTTTCTGGTGATTAGATTGGTTTGGAAAAATTGACCATTGGCAACTCGAAAAAACTCGATGTATTTTTCCCAGTGATGTTCTGGGAGGATAAAGGGATTGGGCATACTTTTCTAATAACCGGTATCAATAAACCGATAAGGGGAATTGGTTTATCAAACTTGGATGATAACAGATGAATCCTTACTGAAGGTGTTGGGGACAACTGTTGAGAGGACTGGAACTGTTGTACTGTGTGAATGACAGTCATGTCTTCAATATCAGAGGAGTCGGGAGATGTGTCTAGAGTAAAAATAATATTTGCATCATATGCATCCTGCTCCGTGTAGATGGATTCAATGTCATCATTGTCAGAGAGATCATCAGATTGTTGAAGATGATTGACAAGGCATGGCCTTGGCTGGTCTGTTGGGACAGTGTTTGGTAAAATGACCCTTCTTCTTACAGATATAGCATTTATTGCTTCAGGATCCTTTTTTCAAAAAAACCTGTAAGTTTTGGACTTCTTTCTGGGTTTGGATTTGTCTGGAGAGTTTTGGAAGTGGGATTTTTTCTTAGGTTTACAAGCACAATCCTGTGCACTTGATGGCAAGATGGGGTTTTTTACAGGCACTCTTGAACGGCTGTTTATTCTTCATGAGATCTTTGAAGAATTCCTTTTGTTCACAGAGTTTTTCAAGATAGCCAACCACAAATTGGTAAAGTTTTCCTAGAGATAAATTGTTTACCTCTAAGTGGTGAATATTCAGCTGTCTCTGCAACTTGAGTTGTAGCTCTTGAGGAAGAGACGCCACAAAAACATGTTCTAATGAGGGTTCATTAAAACTGTTGAGCTTGTAGTAGAGTGTGGACATTCTCTTACAATGAAAATTAAGATCTTTGAGCTGTAAAGAACAGCACTTCATTTGATGGAATTCTCTTCGGGCTAATTCTTGAGCTATAGTGGGTTCTCTCAAGAATTGTTCATAGATGAGCCCTAAAGCTGGAGAAATTTAAGGGATCTGAACAAATTGAAGTTGTCTGTATTGCCCGAGACTATCAAACCAGTCTGTTAAAGAACCTGTAAATCTGGAACTAAATTCTTTAAGCACAGACTGTGCTGTTGCACCAGATCGGAGCATTTGGATATCGATCCAGGTAGAGAATTCTTGGAACCGGGCATTCCACTAAGTTCTTGGAATATCATCAAAGGTGAACCAAGGGCCATTTGTAGGTTTAGGAGGAAAATCTTGGGAAGGAAGAGGAACAGAGTCTCCTTCAGCTTCTTCCACAATAGGTGTGTTAGGAGGAGATGGTGGAGCTGTGGGTTCATTGGTCCCTGTAGAGGGTTGAACCATAAGAAGCTTAGAAACATCAGCATACTCAGACTTAGAGTCAGAAGATATGGAATGGTCAGTGGAAGAACTAGAGGATTCAGAATCTAAGGCAGATGAAGGTTCAAGAGAGGATCCAAGAGAAACAGCATGGGATAGATACTGATGAAGTGGAGCTTTGTCTCTGGTTATAGGAGGAGGTTAAACTATAGGTGCTATTGTAGGTGCTGGTACCGGAGGACATATAGACTGAGGAGGAGGTCTAGAGGTTGAGGGCTTTGATGCTGTAGAGGCTGATTTGTAGTAAGAGAAAGAACCTTGATAACACATTGAGTTTAACCATCCTAAACTGCTTTGGAAAAATGAAACCTTTTTTATTAAGCTTCCTTCAAACTCAATGAAGATGTCAATCCTAGCAAAGCTACTCATCCAGAAATGACTCCTACAGACCTCCAGTTAGCCTAGCAAGAATGCACTCAGCTTCTCCAACAAGGTCTTATAGAGCCAACCACTTCAGAATATGCATCTCAAGCTTTCTACATTGAAAAACGTTCTGAGCTTCTTCGAGGAAAGAAACGCTTAGTCATTGATTATCAACCCTTGAATGGCTTTCTCAAGGATGATAAGTTTCTTCTTTCAAAGATACAGTCCATGTTCGTCCATCTCCAGAATGCAAGGGTATTTTTCAAATTTGACCTTAAAGTCGAATTTTGGCAATTGGGTATCCACCCAGATGACCTACCCAAAACTACTTTTTGCATTCCAAATGCTCATTACTAACTGTCCCTTTGGTCTTAAAGTTGCCCCTTCACTTTTCCAAAAGGCCATTACCAAGATCTTTACACCTATTCTCCATCAAGCCCTCATCTACATTGATGATATTCTCCTTTTTTTCCAATCCCACCAGACTCTTTTGTCTACTTTTCTCCAACTAGTGGATACCCATGGCATCATGCCCTCAGACAAGAAAAGCAGCCTAGGCCAGTCCTCTATTGAATTCCTTGGTATGATTATTGAAAATAGTCACTACCGTCCAAGACCACATATTGCATAGGAATTATTACACTTCCCAGATGAACATCTCACGAGAAAGCAGATACAGCAATTTCTCGGGATAGTCAACTATCTCTGTGAATTCCTACCACATGTCACGGTACATACCAGTCAGCTTTCCACGATGCTAAAAAAGACTGCCCCACCTTGGGGACTTGATCAGACAACAGCTGTAAAAAATCTTAAAAGCATTGCACAGAATCCGCCAGCTCTAAAGATTCCCACAACAAGTCAATGGATTTTGCAAACCGATGCTAGTGATGAATTTTGGGGTGCTATCTTGCTTGAATCCATTGATGGAAAGGAATACTTTTGTGCTCATGCTAGTAAGGCATTATCATGTCATCTACAAAGAAATCTTAGCAGTGAAGAATGGTATCAAGAAATTTGAATTCCATCTCATCGGCCAACATTTCCGTGTTAGACTCGATAATTCCTCCTTTCCAAAAATCTTAGAGTTCAAAAATCGGTCCTTACCTAATAAACACTTCCTATGCCTAAAAACCTGGTTTTCCCAATATGACTTCTCTGTGAAGCATATAAAAGGTGATCACAACCTCATTCCAGATTTATTATCCAGACCACCAGCCATTTCTGTCATCTCTTCTTACACCAATTTCCCTGTCATAGTAATGGCCACATCTCTACCCAATCATGCTCTCACAAAGAAATCTTTTCCCTTAAACCTCACCTTCACTGCTCTCCATCAAATCAGAGATTTTGCCCAAAAATTCCTTTTCCGTTTTCTAATCAATGTCCATCGTCTCAGCCCAGACAATTTCCTTCATTTTCATCCTGATTGTGTTTTTCTCACAGGCCTCCGCCTCCAACCTTCCATGAAACTCACTGTTCAATGGTACACCTGGTGCCTCACAGTTCTGTATGCCACTACCTTGACCGTCCCTATAAAAGCTCTCATGCAGACTCTCTCATTTGGACCCTGTTAGAATGGTATCCTTTTCCAAGACTCTCAAGACCCTTGGGAAGAATTCACATCTCTTCTCTCTCCTCCTTCGCAGCACGAAGTATCCAGTTCCGACAAACAAGACCACCTTTTTCCTTCACCAACTCATACACAACACATGGCAGCCAGCTCCAGCTGTCCACCAAATCTCTCCACTCCACGAGGATCTCCGACTCGTGTCCCTATGTCAACCTATCTCCTTCGCATAGCTTTTGATAAAGCTTTGCAATTATTATGTTTGGTGTGCTTTTTCTCTTTTGCTTTACTTTAGCACATGTGAGTGTTTTAATAATTTTTCGCTTGCCCAGATGCGTGTATCACATTTTGTAAAAAGATCTTTAGAGGGTCCTGTCTCTAAAGAATCTTGTCGAGTCTTTTGTCGCTTGTAATCATAATCCTTTAGTGGTTCCTGTCTGTAAAGCAATCCCAAGAGCTCCCTCCTCTTATATAAGGAGATCAGCTCCAATCGATTGTATAAGCAGATTTTAAGAAAGTTTTAAGAAGTTTTCAAACTTATCTCTCTCCATGAGTTTCTAATTTCTCTCTGATAGTTTCCCTCAAAATCCTAGATTGAGTAAAGCTTTGTAAGAGTTCAACCTCATCTATACAAGAAGTATGCTCTGCATCAGAAAATTGTTTGAGTAGGATCCTTGAAACCTTTTGTTAGGAACAGACGTTACAGTTCACCTATAGAGTCACCAACGGATAGGTGCGTTTAGGTGAAGTAGCAGTTGAAACCCGAGCATGCGGGCTATTGGTCCTAAGGGCATTTGTATTTTTATCCAAAATCTAAATAGGTTTAAATTTGATTAAAGGAATAAGTCTAAATTAGAGATGGTAAAGTGTAATATCTAAATCTAGATGTAAGTACAAGCGCATTTGAATCCATATCCATAAAAAATTATGAATGTCAAACAATGTCATATACAATTTGATAAGCAAACTTTTCCAATCAAAAGCCAACAAGCACGTGAAATTTCCCAACAATTCCATAACCATAACCAATATTTTCACTTTTCGAAGCAAACCCAACAAGCAATGGTCAAATGAAGCAACAATTTGATAAGTAATCCAACCAATTTTCAAGTAGCGGACGACCTGAAGTTGAGCTACGGCAGAAAGTGTGAAGTATGGTGGGAAAATAATTTGGTTCTTTATTGAATTCAAGACCCCAATAACTATGTTGAATCATCTGTCTTAGCTCAAAGTCTAACTGTTGGACCCGATTCTTGAGGTTAACACATATCTGCTCAAGCTGGGAAGATAAATTGTCAACTTTGGTAGAGGTAACTTGGACTTGTTCTGTGACATGCCCAATCTTTGAATCGATCCGCTGTAACACATTATTTTGACCAAGGGCATTCTGAGTTTGCCAATTTTAACACAGTTTCAAAGGGTCGTGGTTCTTCGGTTTGACCAGATGAGTTTATGACCGAAGGGACAAAGGGTCTAGCAACTATGGAGGTGTTAGGATCACTGGTTTTTCTAATACAGGGAATTGAGTAGTGTAAGCTGGAGAGGCAGGTGTAAACATATAACAGGTAGAGATCTGTGGTGGTGTTAGGTAAAAGAGGAGGTAGATCTGCAAGGTTTAGGTACATAAGATTGTTCTGCTTTGAGGATTTTCAGGGCTTTTTTGTATATAGGTAAAGGAGGAGCAGGTTTTGGAGGTTCTGGAGAAGGAGGAGATGGAGATCTGCAGGGAGATCTTGGATGGATGATCTTTTTCTTCCTTCTTCAACGCCTGGGTTGATCATCATTATCATCATCAGAATCAAAATCATACTTACATGGGCATCCTGGATCACACATATTAGAATTTGGAACATCCCATATAAAATGACCATTGATTTTGGCTGGGTATATGGGGTACCCATCAGAACTAAAAGCAGAGATTAGAAGATCTTCTTGGCTGGTAGAGACTGCTTGGATCATGGCAGTAAAAGATAGCCTGGGAAGAGTCTGCTCTTGTTGAGGAGCCTGAGGAGGATGGAAAGTCATTCTGACTAAGCCATCATTCTGTTTTTCAAACATAGCCTGAGGTTTGAAGTGGCTGAGAGTTCTGGTGAAACTGCTCATAATTTGTGAGCCATTCCAAAGGCATGAGTTTGAGGAGTTCAGATTTTTGGATCTATCTGGGATCTGAACGATGGTAGGTATGGTGTCTGTATTGGCTAAAATCATGACTGTATCGGTTGAGGTATATGGAGTTGGAAGATCAAGGGCATGATTTTGAAGACGGTACACTAGTTGATGGTGAAGTGTAGCCATCTTTGAGGTAACAGTTTGTTCAACTCCTTGAAGCTGGATCTGAACTTTTAAGGCTATAGAGAGGTTTGGATCTTGAAGAGACAAGTTGAAGTTTGGATAGAAAATGAGTAACACACTGCCAGCATGAAGGATAATGAGAATAGTTCCTATGACAGCATGTTGGTATTCTTTGAACCTAGTGTCTAGAAGAGCTAGACCGGCTGTAACAGGAAGTCCTTTACGACCATGAAGAGTAAGGATAAGACGAATTCCACCTGAGTGAAGATGGGTATAACCTTCTCGTTTCCAAGAGGTTATCAGTTTAGGAGGAATTTCTAACGTGATGTACTGTTCGGCTAAAGTAGACTGAAGGGCACACTGATCAAGCTTAGAAGACTGAATATACTCTTTTTTAATAGGACGCCTAATAGAGATTAAAGTACGAATACTACGAACAAGATACGTATTACGTTTATACAGAGAATATGGACTCATTAAAGGCATAGTAAATTCATTAACTTGAACTGACTCTGGAACATAGGAATATTCTACAAGATTTTCTATTTTAGATGCTACATGTTTTGAATAGGAAGGAGGTAAAAACAAAGTAGATGACAAAGTAACTGGAGTTGTAGTCGGAGTTACAGATGAAGTGGAAGCCATGATAGAATAGTTCTCTCTCTCTCAATCTCCTCTGTAAAGTAACCTATATGAAATCTCATAGACCATCCTCAGAAAGGACAAGCATATGTCTCTGAATATAATATAATTAACTTTAAGCTAACAAGCCCTCTTAACTATAATAATAATAATAATAATAATAATATAAAATATTTAATTCTAGAGTAATGATGACATGAGCAATAGCATAATGATGATGCAATAAGAGATGTTTTTAGAGATAATTAAGAATTTTAGAATTTACTAACATATTTATGGAAGGATAAATCTCTACCATTAATCAAGAGTTATGATGGCAAAATTCTAGCCATTCATTACCTTTAGGAAATCTTATAAATACCCCCTAGCCCTGTTATTTTCCATATAACCTTAGAAATTTAATCTTGCTCTATTCTAAGTCATAACATCAAGAGTAGAGAAATCCTCAAGTTAAGAAGTTATAGAGAAGTCAAAGTTAAGATGTAAGTAACACTTTAACTACAATGTAGGGACAAATTCTTTGTATACTTAAATTCAGCTTTAACTAATATGTTATCTTGTGACAGCTACTATGATGTGATTGATTATTATCTAAATTTTTATATGGTGGCTATGCCGCCTATATTATGATATTTTCTTATTTAATTTTTATATGGTCGGCTATGCCGCCTATATTATGATATTTTCCTATTTAATTTTTATATGATCGGCTATGCCATAGTCGGCTATGCTGCCTATCTTAAGGTATTTTCCTATTTAGCATTATATGGTCGGCTATGCCGCCTACATTATCATCTTTTGTTATTTACTCCTTGCATTGGCAATGCCGCTTAATTTGTAATACTTTTACTTAATTATGCTATGGTCGACTTTGTTGCTTATCTTATAATACCATTTTGTTTAATTTCTGTATGGACGGCACTACTGCCTATATCAAGATTGTTGACCTTAAATAGCATTATGTGTTGGCTTTGTTGTACATGCAGGAACTTCACATGTTATGATATAAGTTGTATTGAATACATGCATTTCATGAAATACTTTATAAAGAAGACATTTAAGAAAAAAGAATTTCGAAGAAAGGATTGTTGTACTACCAAGTGGCAAAGTTCCCAAATTGGGCAAGCCCTCCAAGCTAAGAAAAAGAGTAATCTTTTGGGGACGGCGATACGTAACACCCAAAAGATCAACTAACTAGGCCCAAGGGCATGTTGTTTTAAAGAATAAAAGTGATAGCCTTGTAGTGCAACATACCGAGGGCACTAATAAAGTTGTTTGGTATTTCTAAGTTTCTTTTAAAAATTTAATGTTCATAAGGTCATCCATATGCATAATAATTTATATTTGCTTCAAAGTGTTCTTTTACTGGGCATTAGCTCATTTAGTCCTTAGGGCAAGCTGACGCCAAGTCCCAACCCAGGCAAAGTACATATGGGCATAACAAACCTTGAGTTTTTGATAGGCTCAACTATGTTTCTATCCAAACATAAATATCATAAGTTTATTTATGTAACCACAGAGTCCTTTTTTAGATATATACTAAGGAATCCCTGCATTTTGTAACGAAGTTCTATGTAACAAGGTTTTATGTTTTATATTCTAAAATTAAAAAAAAAACTTATTTTAGGGTCTATATCTATACTAAAAGTGTTGAGGTTCTAAATCTTTTAGTTATAAAAGTGGAGTGTTACACAACCCAATCGGGTTAACCAAGAAAATTAAAAGAAACAAAAACAAATAACTTGAAAACATATTCCTAACCTTAACACATCATAACTCCCAAACATACACTTCTTAGCTGCCACCTGACTCCTCCACTTCTTCTTCTTTTTTGTCTTTCTTCTTCTTCTCCTCCTTTTCTTCTGTCACTACCAAATATCATCTTCTTCTTTTCTTTTCTTCTTCTTCGTTTCTTCTTCTTCATTTCTTCTTCTCTTTTTTCTACTTCTTCTATCCTTCCGCCACTACCGAACATCTTCTTCTTTTCTTTTCTTCTTCTTCGTTTCTTCTTCTTCATTTCTTCTTCTCTTTTTTCTACTTCTTCTTTCCTTCCGCCACTACCGAACATCTTCTTCTTCTTCTTCTTCTTCTTTTCTTCAGTTCTTCTTTTCTTTTTCTTCTTCTTCTTTCCTTCCACTGCTGCCAAACATCTTCTTCTTATTCTTTTTTCTTCCTCCACTACCCAATATTTCTTTTTCTTTTTCTTTTTCTTTTTCTAATCTCCCATTAATTAATCATTTAGTAATTTATTTTTTAATTGTTAGTTAATTTCTTAATTTTCTTTTGTTAATTGTTGTTTAATGTTAATTAGTTAATTTGTGAATAAGATTATGAAAAATTTGTTTGATATGTAGTTAATTATTTCTATTTTTGGATGGAGATAAAATTAGGGTTTCTATTATAAATGAATCTAAATTTATAACCGGAACTGAACCAAACTGAATTTAGTTAAGTTTGTTTGGGTTTATAGTTTGAACCTAATTGGGTTGAATTTTTGAAATCAAACGGGTTGAAACCCAAAAACAACCTGAATTGAAACCCCCTGATTTGCCCACCCCTAACCTAAACAGAACCAAGCCTAAAGTTTATTTTCAGATCAGTTCATTCTTAGAAACCGATCGGGTTAAAATTCGGTTCAGATTTAACTTGAGTCGAATTAATAATCCTATTAGTTTGCCAATAAAAAATTAAAATCCCTAATCTATAATTCAATCTCCTCCATATCTCAATCCTAGTTTATCTCAAACTCCTCTCTCTCACTCAAAACCAGTGAATCCTCATTAATTCAAACTGATCTCTATTTATCTCAAACTCAGCCCTTATTTATCTCAAACTCAACCCATCATTCCCAAACTCAACCGCAACCATTCTTCCACCCTTCATCGCACCATTGTCGAGCTTGTTGCCTCCGCAAAGTAGCTGCTTCTCTTCATCGCGCCACCATTGAGCTTGTTGCCTCTGTGAAGCAGCTGCATCTCCTACTGTCCTTGAAGTCGCGAAGCAGCTAAACACTTTGGGTGATCTAACTCATGTCTACCATCATCATCTGTAACACTCCATGTCCAATTAAAGTAATTAGTTTAAGATATATGAAACCTCCATTTCAAAAATAACCTTTTTATAAAAGTAGGAAATAAAACCTTATTTTACAAAAAACTTCATTACAAAATTCAAAGTTTTCTTTAGTATACACATATACAAAAAAAAAAAAAACATTCCATGGGTAAAATCTGGATACTTAGTTGAGCCCATCCTAAAACCCAAGGTCTGTTCTGCCCATATATTCAATTTGCCTCAGATAGGAACTGGCATCTCGTGATACTACTCGATATTGCCTGCAATGTAAGGACTACATGAGCCAATGCCCAGTAAGATAACACTTTAATGCATGCAAGGATCATGATGCATGTAGATTACAACATTACTCTATTAGGGCCCTAGGTATGTCATACTACAAGGCTAGCACTTTGTAATCCTGCCGTTGGGCCCATTAGTTGGTCTTTTGGGCGTTACGTATCGCTGTCCCCAAAAAACTATCCTTTGCTTAGGTTGGAGGGCTTGCCCTCCCTAGAAAACTTTGCCACCTTGTAGTACAACATCTCATGACATAAACATTAAAGTTATCACACAATGATAACAAGATAGAAATCTTTAGTATAGGCGGCAGTGCCGACCATGAAAGAGATAACTAAGTACATATCACAATACAAGCGGTAGAGCCGACATGGCATGATTAAATAAAGACATCATGGATTAGGCGGGAAAGCCGACCATGGCGTGATTAAATAAAGACATCATGGATTAGGCGGCAAAGCCGACCATGGCGTGATTAAATAAAGACATCATGGATTAGGCGGCAAAGCCGACCATATAAAAGTTATAGAGAAATATTATTGTGTAGGCGGCATGGCCGACCATGAAATGAATAAACAATAACTAAATCATATAAGGATAATTAATAAGTGAACAATACAAGGATAAATAGTAACCAATCACATCCTACTGGTTAATATAAAAGGAATTTGTCCTTACATTGCAGTTGGAGTGTTACTTACCTTGATATCTTGAATTCTCTAAACCTCTTAATTTGATGAGTTCTTCTTCTTGGGTGTCTTAGCTTAGAATGGAGGAAGATTGGATTTCTAGGATTAATTTGGAAAATGGAAGGGCTAGGGGGTATTTATAGGCTTTCCTAAGGCTAATGGATGGCTAGGATTTTGCCACCACAAATTTAGATCAATGGTTATGATTTATTTTCTCATAAATATCTTTAGTAACTTCTAGATTCTTTAATCTCTACAACATGCTTCTAGATTCTTTTAATCTCTACATGTTTCTAGATTCTTTTAATCTCTACAACATGCCTTACATCATTACTTATGTCATTGCTTATGTCATCATTGAATTTTATTATTTCTTTATTAACTTAACACTTAAGGGGATTTTTCTTGAGATTAATTCTTTTAGACTTAAGTGAGAAAGCCGTACCTCACATCATCTCTCACTTCTTGTCTCTCACAACTCTTCACAGTGATCGTCACTCTTTTCATGGGTGCCTGATAACTGATTGTGGTGTGTTTGTAAGAATTGTAATTGGAGGACTTTTTCTGTGAATGTTGTAATAATTAGTTTAGTTAGCCATTGTTGACGGCAATTGATGGTTGAAGACAACCGAATAATGTAGAGAGTTTTTAATTTTTAGTTCTTTTTCATTATACATTTTGTGATTTTTTTTTTTTTGGAGAAAACAAGAACAAAACTTGGATTGTAGTTTTGGAATTTTTGTAACTCAAATCGAATTAAGGGCCAGTTTTGGATTGTGATTGCTGATTAAATAATAAGTTGCTTCTGTTATTCATATATAATAAGCACATGATTGAAAAGCAGCTTGGTGTTTGGTAAACTGTGTTGTTGTGGTTGCTATGAGTTTAAAAAGCAGTGTATATGCATTTAGTAAACTTTATTACAAACATATTATTTTATTATATAATGACCAAAATAGACATAAATTTGAATTATCTTTTATTTTTTTGAAGTATGTTTGATAATGTTTAGATGGCTTTTTCTTTTTAAAACACATAGAATTATATTAAGTAAAAAAATCTCAATAATTTATTACATGTGATAAAAATTTATACTAATAGATAATTCAGATAAAATAAAAAAGTAATATGCATTACTTTCACATTAAATTTGTTGCATAAACATCATGACTATAGAAAAATATAAATAGATTGAATGTTAAAAGCCATGGCTATGAAATTGATTTTAAAAGTCATGGTTAATTTTTATGTAAAATTGTTCATAATTATATTCAAGTCTTTTTTGATCTTATAATCGAAAATACAAATATAATATAAAAAAATATGAACTTACTAGATCAAGACTTTGATATTGAAGAGAATATACAAAAGTTGCGGCGGTAATTTTATTGTGGCTCATATATTAGAGTGTATGGAAAAATTAGATATAATTATTTTTAAAAAAAATATTAATTAAGGTTAGGATAGAAACTTTAAAAGGGTGTGATAACTTATTTAATAATTTACTTTTGAAAAGCAACCCCCTACCTACTTTTAAAAGTTGCTGGCAAAATGGAAAAAATTGTGAAATAAGTAGTTTTTATAAAATTTACCAAACATTATTTTTGTCATAAATTTAAAATAAACAGTTTCTTGTGCTTCAACCTCAATCTCAAACAGAGCCCAAATTTAGTTCGATTGGGTTACAAATTTGAAACTATTTGAGTTGAATTCTCTAACCAGAATGGGTTGGAACTCAAACCAAAACCCGAACAATCCAAATCGAACCTGATTTGCACACCCCTACCAACAAACACACACAAAAGCACGCCCGCCAAGCACATCAAACATAACCCAACACCTTCCCACTAATCTGCTCCACCTTTCCACTTTGCCAAGCCAACAAGTACAACCGCTCCTCCCTGACAATAGCCACTGCAGCCGCCCCAACATTCACCAAAATGTTTCTAAAGTATAAATCGAACCTCGATAAATTAATAAACTTGAAATTATGAAAAATTTATTAATTTAGTAAGTATTAATTTATTGATAATTAATAAATTATTAATTTATAAAGATAATATTACATTCATAATAGGAATTTTTACAAAATATAAAGGTGGCATAATTAAACAATATATTGATTTTCTCAAGTTTTATATGATACAATTTTGATTCAATCTTAATTGAGTGAACAAGTCACTTAATAATTCTTTGGCTAGATTGTATAGTTGGATCACAATTACATGATAACTCATCATAAAAACTTTTTGGAGGCAATATATTAAGCTAGTCTCTATTATTTTTTGTAACATAGCACATATAATACAATAAAGACTTCTTATTAGAAAAGTGTAAATAAAATAATAATGATCAATCAAATGTATAAACGTAGTTTCAAATTAGTTAATTATTAATTTATGTATTAGTTGATTCCTATAAAAAATAATTTTTTTTTAGATTTATTATTTAATAACATTATCAAATTATTAATTTACGACATTGGCTCCAAGTTAGAACAAATAAAAATTAATTATTTAATCAAGATTATCCATTTATTAGATATTAATTTAACGAGATTTTACTGTATTAATTCATTGTTAGTATTTAGATGGCAAAGTTATGAACTTCGCGTAAAACCCAGAGATGACTGGAGTGATATGCAGTCATTTGTGGGATTGTTTTGATTAACAATATAAAAGATATTATAATATTTCTAAAAACATGCTAATCAATATTTCTAATAACATGCCAATATTTGGGTCGGTGGATGATTGGTAATTTTTCTTCAGAAAATATAAAAGTATTAAAGATTTAGGGTAATTGAATCATTAAATTATGGTACTTTACTTCATTTTCAATTCTGTTTTGGAGGTGGGTTTAAATTATTAGAATTATAATAAAAATAAGACAATAAAAATTAAAAAATTGAAAAAACAAACATCAACTTTTTTTTAATATATTGATATATTACGATTAGAGCTCTATTGATATTTACAATGAGAGATCAGCCAAAACTCTTATTGATAATTTTATTATAATACAGTCCAAAGGTCAACCCTTACTTAATATTGGATGGAGATCTACCCCCACTTTAATACTGAAGGGAGATCTATTCTACTCTCTTAATACTAAAGGGAGATAAAGTCAACCCTTCCTTAATATTTGAGGAAAATTCACCCTCACTTTAATACTTGAGGAGAATTTATTCTACCTCTCTTAATACTGGAGCAAGATAAAAGAGATTTACCTTTATTTTAATACGGAAGAAGATCTATTTTATCTCCTTTAATACTAGAGAGAGATAAATCCTTACTTAAGAGTTCAAAGGTCAACTTTTACTTAATATCAAAGGAGGATGTATTTTTAATTTTAATACTATCTACCCTCATTTTAGTACCGAAGAAAAATCTATTATAATACTAAAAGAAGATCTATTCCAACTTATATGTGGAGAGATATAAACCCCTACTTAGGGGGAAATTGAGTCCCAACAATGCACCCAAGGTCGAGCCCATTGGCAACAAACATCCACCTGGACTAACTCTAACAAACTCAACTTATGAATCAAAGTAACATATTAAACACTGTCAATATGACATTACAAATAAACCAAATGAAATCAAATTTTTCTGACAAAAAAAAAAAGAAATTAGGACAAATATTATTATCTACAGATACCAGTGCAAAGAAAGTCAGCCGTTGATGATGTTTCACCAGCATAGGCAACGGCATCAGCAGGAGGCAACACTCTTCCATCAGCAAACAATAGCCGTCCATTACTTGGCTGTTGATGCTGATGACTCACCACCACACCTTCAAGCTCCGCCGCCGCATTGTATAACACCGTCGTATCACCGAATCTCCGCTCAACCTCAAGAAAGTCGCCCAGTGAAGCGCTCGGCTTCGCGTCGTCGTCGTCTCCACAAAGCCGCCACCAACGACGCCGAGCCGTGGATGCCGACATAATTGGCGAAGCCCTTTTCTTGCTCTTCTTTTTACCCCTTGTTCCGGAGGCACTGTCGGTCACGTGCATATCACGTTGCTGCTGAGACTGAGACTGAGATTGAGAAGCAGCTCTAAATGTAATGGCAGGAAAACTCACTCCCATTAAAGTACCCAACGTCGTGCTTCTGTCATGGAAAAATGATCCGGTAGACTGTTCCACAATTAAAATCAGAATCAAAATTGAAAATAAAATTAATACATACACATTATATGAGATTGAGAATTGAGATGAATTCAATAAATAAATTAATTTGATAATTACCTCAGTGTCGAGATCCGAGGAATAAATTGACGAGACGGTATTGGTGGGAGATAAGGCTGGTGCCAGCAAGTTGTTGTCTGGATCTCCCATTTCCTTTTCTTTCCTTTGATCTCTAATTGTAAAAGATGGTTACAAGCTTGTGCTATATGATGATTATTATTCTTTCGGTTCCGTTTATCTTTTGGGTAGATGCATAACATCAATTAAAGCACTCAATATATATATATATATATATATATATTTATTTTTTATATTTTTTCTTTTTCCTAAAAAACTAAAATCTAAATTGACTTTTTATTTTTTTATCTCCTGGGTCCTAAGGAAGCCATTTAAAAATCACTTGATTATTGTACTAATGTCATGTAGTGCTATTTTCTTCTATCTCCATCAAAGTAAATTTAATAATTTAAAATTAGGTGGAGTTATTTAAACTTATCAATTTTCTTTCTAAACACTCTTTTTAGTTAAGAATTTTATTATCTAAATAATTTTTAGAAAATTATTTAATTAACCCTTTCTTTTCTTTCTCTTCTCAATTTCATTCAATTATACTCTTTCAAGTTTATTTTTTACATTAATTCCTACTTTTCGTAATGATTTATCTAATTTTGGGTAAGTTGTTTCCATGTACATTTCTACTCTTTTGGTTGAATTCTAAATTTCTGAGTGAAGATTAGTTTACTTTTTATATTTCTACATTCAATTAGACATTATCTAATTTTTCGGTAAGTAGTTTCACGTTTGTTTTCCCCTAATTTTTAGTTTTACATTCTTACTATTTTCATTGAGTTCCAATATTATTGAAAGATGTTTCAAGTTGAATTTTTTAGATCTCTACTTCCCATTAAAATTTATCACATTCTTGGTAAATCGTTCCAACTATTGGGTTGAGTTCTCATGCTCTTTTTCCCACCATTGTTTGATTCTATACTCCTACTCGTTTCATTGAATTCTAATATTTTGAATGGATGTTTCAGGTTCACTTTTTTAAATCTCTACTTTACTACTCTTTTTCTACATTATCATATAGGTGGATGTTCCAGTTTACTCTTTAGTTCTCTTTTTCCATCAGTATTATATAGGTGGATGTTCGACTTCCCTTTTTATTACTAAGAACAATTATAATATTAAGAATAATTATCTTTGACCCCCCCTTTTTTGACAAATTTCAACTCACAACAAAACTTTGAAAACCTTAAATCCTTTATTCATTCAACATTATGAGTCCATATTCAATGTCCCGTTTTTCTCCCTATCTGAAATACTTGATCATATTTCTTGAACTCAATTTTATGTTTGATCTTTGCACATACTAATGATAATTTTATTATTTTAATTGATTGTACTTATTTATCTCTAAAATAAATTAGTTCAATAATGAAGTTTGTCCAATTCGCATAAAATTTTTACCATTCTATTTTCTTTTCAAAATAATTTCTTTGATTTCTTCCAAATTCATCTTTAATATCTATACATGCAAATGTTATACTACTCAGATATAAACTATTTTTTCCATTCTTTCATGACAAAATAAAAATAATCTTTATAGTTAAAGTGCATTTTAGAAGCTTAATATTCGAAAAAATAAAAACTTAAATTCAATTCAATGAGCTCGTTGTATACAAATGTTGCACAAATGTTAAAGCGTTGTTGGAAAAATTAACATAATGAGTTACTATTTACTAATTTGGGTAACAACAAATGAGTTGCTATTTGAAAACACAATTTTAAGTAGGATCCACTTAGTGTAAGTGAAAGGTTAAGAATGATATGAGATCTCCTCTGTCAGTACTTCCAAATAATGTATTTGTATACTTAATAATAATGAGGTAAATGGAAAATTGGTGCTCAATGCCCACCAGCTGATTGCATTAAATAAAGGGAAGAGTTTCAAAATTGTAACGGCTAGTTATTTTTGAAATTAATTATGCAATTATTCCAAAAATAATAATTAAATTAAAAACTTATTTGAGATTGGAGCGGTCAATTAAATTTAGATCTTAATACAAAATTAAATTAAAAAGTTAATATGAAATTAAATTCAGAAATTAATATGTGGTTAGACATCGAATTTAATTCAAGAATTAAATCAAAGTTTTAATAGGCAATGGTTACACTTTTAACTAGATAATAAAAGCAGTGGTTACAAGTGTATTTAATAAGAAATTAACTATTTATAAAATTTATATCAATCAAATTTATGGACAAGAATGTCCCTCATAGAATTGTATAAATTGACGTTCTTCATCATTTCAAGAAAGTGACAAAGAGAGCAAGAGACATATAGAATGTCCATAAAGAAGTGATAGATGGAAGAATAGAATTAGATAATCCTCAATTTCTCATTTGTCATATATACATTTTGATATAGTTCAAATACAACGGATGTTCGTTGTAGAATAGCCTGGCGGTGCATTGGAGCTATTTATCATTGTTGTAGGAGGCGAATCTGTTTCAAAGCAATTCACATAGGCCTTGGTTTGAGTTATGTTGTTATTTTATGCTGTTATTTCATTGCTTAATTAATATCTCAGTATCTCAACTATAATGTTTATTGCTGTAATTAATATTTCAGCTATAATGTCTATTATATTGTAAAGTTCCAATTTGTAATTTGTTATCTTAGAGTTTATTCCTCCTGTATTGTATATCATGTATTTTCCCTACAAACTTAAAATAGATTGAGATTCTAAAATAAAAAACCTCAGATCGAGCTAAGCCAAGTCGTCTTATTAGTGGACAAAGTGGCTATATGCCACCGGCAAGTTTCACAAAATCTATATCAAGAAGCCTATAAGCTCAAAGAAGCTATGGCAAACCTTAAAGCTATTCAAGCCATATTAAATTTGGGTAAGGCGAAGGGCGCACAATGTGCTGTGTGTCAAGGAAAATAAGAGGGTAATCGATGTTAATATCTTGGAATGTTACAAGGATTGGGTACAAGGACATTTTCAAGAGGAAAATGTTGGGCAAGGACCATGAGATTGAGAACAAAACTGTTACAAGCGCATGGGATAAGGTATATTCAGATCCTATTCAAATTCTCGTGGGACCCATCATAAAGCGCGAGCAAAGAAATTCAAAGAAGCACTTAATAGGTTGATTCAAGCAACTTGGGCTCAATCAAACTCATGGAAGCCCTTTGAAGGAATCGCACATGATAAATGCATGATTCAGGCTATTGAAATTTCCAAATAATCCCTTCCATAAAATAAGAAGTTAGCCTACACATTATGACGTGAAAATATATTATTTTCCTTTTAAGATATTTTCCTGTTTGGAAAATATACTACTTTCCTTTTTGGATACTTTCTCATTTCTTGAGGAGGCTAGTGGAGAAATAAATCAGTTATTTCTCTTTTAATTGCTGAGTTTCCATTGTAATTAATGTAAGGCATTTAAGCGGATTAGATTTTTGATTTGATTTAGATTCTTTCCTATTTGCTTAGATTTGGATTCGGATTTAAATTTGATTCTTTCCTATTCACTTAGATTAGGATTCTGATTTAATTCAAAATCTTTCCTTATTTGCTTTAGATTAGGATTCCGATTTGATTTCGGTTTAGGATTTATTTCTAAAAATTCTTGTAACCAACCCCATATAATGTACTCGCATCCAAATAAACGAAGACAGATCAGTTTTGATGCAATTGGTGAGAAAGTTAATTCTCTTTGGTTGTTAAATAAACTCTTTGAACTTATCAGATTTCTGTGGCGTTCAAACTTTTGATTTTTGTACAAGGAGGCATTTTTAAACACTAACGAGCTTGACCCTGTTTTGCCTAGTTCTTTTAGTTCTCTCTTGTAGGAATATGAGGATGTCTTTCCCGAGAAAACACCATATGGAATCGATCAGCCTATAGGAGTAACCTGAAGGAGAGAAAGGAACTTCAAAGACAAGTTAAAGCATATGTGAGGGAAAGCATGAGCTCATGTGCAGTTTCGATTTTATTAGTTCCGAAGAAGGATAGAACGTGGAGGATGTGTGTTGACTGTCGAACCATCAACAATATAATAGTAAAGTATTGACATCCCATTCCTAGGCTAGATGATATGCTTGATGAATTGAATGGGTCTTGTGTATTTTCTAAGATTGACCCGAAAAGTGGATATCATCATATTTAGAATGAAAGAAGGAGATGAATGGAAAACTACCTTTAAAACAAATATGGTTTGTATGAATGGTTAGTCATGCTTTTTGGCTTGAGCACTTTTATGAGACTTCGGAATCATGTTTTGCGAGCTTTTATTGGCAAGTTTGTTGCTGTTTATTTTGATGATATCCTCATATATAGCAAAACCTTGGACGAACATGACCAATAAACTTGTGTTTCTAGGATTTGTTGTGGGTGAGCAGGGTATATAGGTTGATGAAGTGAAGGTACATGCCATTGAAGAGTGGCCGAGTCCCACAAGTGTAAGTAATGTGAGAAGCTTTTAAGAGCTCACTAGTTTCTACCGGTGATCTGTGAAAGACTTTAGCAAATTGTGTGTCAGATTCAAGTAGGGAGAAGAACAAGAGAAGGTGTTTCAAGTGATTAATGCTCTCTTATTGTCCTGGCCTAAATTTAATAAAACATTTGAAATTGATTGTGATGCCTCAGGTATTGGTATTGGCGCAGTCCTAATGTAGGAGGGACTACCAATTGCTTACTTTAGTGAAAAACTAAATGGCTCAGCTGTAAACTACCCTACTTATGATGAGGAGTTGTATGCGTTGGTCGGAGTCCTTGAAGCACCTTAAAGGCCAACACAAGCTAAACAAGAGGCATGCTTGGTGGGTAGAATTCATAGAGACTTTTCCATATGTCATTCGTTACAAGCAAGGTAAGGAAAACATTGTTACAGATGCACTTTTCCACAGGTATGTCTTAATCTGGACACTTAAATGCAACTATTGGGTTTTGAACTTATTAAGTAATTGTATGCTTATGGCCATGATTTTAGTGTTGAATACCAAGCTTGTGAGTTGGTAGGTACTCAGGCATGATGGTTACTTATTTCGGGAAAATAAATTGAGACCTCACGTCCACGCGCAGCATTCCGCTTCTGAGAGCATGGGCGAAGACTCCAAGCACCGAAGCGGCCAAGCATCTGAGCAAGGCATGTCGGGAACACAGAGCCCGCCTCGTGTCCACCCTGCACCCGGAAGGGCACAAGGCGGACGGGGGACACCGAAACCATCAATTCTGTTTTGTGGGTAGGCAACACAGGATACCAAATGAGGCTAACTCTCGATCAAATAGACGCGACTACCCCAAAGTCCGGCACCGCCCCGAACACCCGAAGTTTGGCCAATGTGCGTGTGCTACAGCACACGATCTTTGCCCACCACGGCCCAAAAAAAGGGCTCCGACGCTTCTACTTTATCACCCTTGGGCCAGCTGTTGCCTCAATCGGATGGGCCGCCTCGCCGTAAAACGGCCGTAAAACCGAATCGGACCCCGAAATCGACTTCTGTTTTCTCCCACAGTTAACTCTCGCACATACCCACAATATCGGGCCAAAATCCCATACCCGCTCGAAAATGCGGCCTAACATGCTTGCACTTGGGAATCGATCTCTGTTTTCTCCTCCAGTTTAACTCCCATGCACGCCTACAATGTCGGGCCAAAACCCCGTACCCGCCCAAAAATGTGACTATACAGTGCCCAAAATCTGTGTGCTATTTTGGGCTGTTTTGGCCCAAAAATGGGCCTTAATTATTCTTGGAGAGATTTGTTAGTGAAAAAATCCCATGGAGGAGGGGCACTTTAGCAGTTTTGCAGGAACACTTCTATTGGCCACATATGAAATGAGATGTTGAGAGACTTTGTGTTAGATGTGTCACTTGTAGGCAAGCCAAATCAAAAGTGCAGTCCTATGGCTTATACACCCCGTTGCCAATACCTAGTGCACCTTGGACTGATGTTTCGATAGGTTTTCTACTATGGTTACCTAGGTCTAAACAAGGGAGAGACTCAATTTTTATAGCTGTGGATAGATTTTCAAAGATGGCACATTTTATTCCATGCCACAAAATAGATGATGCTTCTAATGTCGCTGACTTGTTCCTTAGGGAGATTGTAAGGTTGTATAGAATGCCGACAACAATCCTTTCTAATAGGGATTCTAAGTTTTTAAGTTGCTTTTTGGAAACATTACGGGCTAAGTTGGGAAGTAAGTTGTTGTTTTCAATTACTTGTCACCCTCAATCTGATGGTCAAACAGAAGTTCTGAATAGAACTTTATCTATTATGTTTATCAAAACTTGGGAATATTGTTTACCACATGTTGAGTTTGCTTATAATCATTCTGTTCATTCTGCGACTAAGTATTCACCGTTTGAAATTGTTTATGGTTTTAATCCTCTAACCCCATTGAATTTAACTCCATTACCTGTTTCTAAGTGTGTTAACCTAGATGGCAAGAAAAGGGATGAAATTGTTAAACAGATACATGAGATGGCGAAGTTCAACATCTAGTGGAGAACTGAGTAGTATGCTAAACAAGCCAACAAAGGGCGATATAGGCTAGTCTTTGAACCCAACAATTGGGTGTGGTTACACATGCACAAGGAACGAATTCCAGAACGAAGGAAATCTAAGTTATTACCTTGAGGGGATGGTCCTTTCCAAGTTTTAGAATGGATCAATGACAATGCATACAAGCTGGATTTACCTAGTGAGTACAACGTAAGTGCTAATTTTAATGTTTCTAATTTGAGTCCTTTTGATATAGGTGATGATTTGAGGACAAATCCTCTTCAAGAGGAGGGAAATGATGAGATTGAGGACAAAACTATCACAAGCACATCGGATGAGGTATATTTCAAATCCTATTCAAGTTCCCGTCGGACCCGTTATAAGAACATGAGCGAATAAATTCAAAGAAGCGCTTAATGGGTTGATTCAAATCAAATTCATGGAGGCCCTTTAAAGGAATCGCACATGATAAATGAATGATTTAGGGCCACTTCCATGAAATAGGAAGTTAGCCTGCACATCATAGGTCATATCATCATCACCATCACCATCAATGCTACTGCTGTCGGTAGTGTCACCTGTAACGTAGTGCGTGGTGTAGTGGGAGCAGTCTGCTGAACAAGGACAGTCATCCCGATATTGGACCTTAATCTTGGGCTTTCGCTTTGGAGGATCTGTGTGGCAATCTGGAACATCAGTGGGATGCACTTCTGGCATGAAGCGGTATGTTTGTTTCTTGGATGGTGGTTCATCATCATAGACAGGTCGAAAGTGACTGCAAGGGAGTGATTCATAATGTAGAGGGTATTTGGTGGTATGCTGGACTGTGAAGTCGTATCGGGAGAACCAGTCTTTTAGGCTGAGGAGTCTTTTGTCTGGGAGTGTCTTTTGTTTAAAGTTAAGGATTTTTGGAAAAGCGGAATTATCAAGTCGGACAAGAAAGTTATGGCTGATGAGGTGGAATTCAAATTTCTTTATGCCATACTTTACTGCAAGAATCTCTTTATAGATCACATGATAATTCTGTTCTGCCACTTGCATGTGCACATAAATGTTCTTTTCCATTTACTTCTTCAAGAAGGATGGCACTCCAATAAAGATCACTGGCATCGGTTTGCAGGATTCGGTTTCCATTGGATGGGATTTTTAATGGAGGAGGATTTTGAGCAATTTCTTTTAATGTAGCAACAGCTGTATCTTGGGCCCCCATGGAGGAGGATTTTAACATCAGGGACAGCTGGCTAACATGGATAGTAACTCTAAGAATAAAGTCACGAAGGTAATTGATGATCCCTAAAAACTGTCGGACTTGTTTTTTGGTGAAGTTGGACTGAGGGAAGTGTAACAGTTCTTGGGCTATGTGTGGACCTGGATGGTAGGTTCCATCTCGGATGGCCATTCCTAGAAAGTTTATGGAAGACTGGGCTAGAATGCTTTTCTTATCGGAGAGCATAACCCCATAGGTTTGGAGTATGTCAAGAAATTGGGCTAGGAGAAGTTCATGGGCCTTGTGGTCTTTCGAGAACAAAAGGATGTCATCAATGTAAATTAATGAGCTATAGAGAATGGGCTCAAAAATTTTTATCATAGCTTTTGAAAAAGTGATAGAGCGACCTTAAGCCCAAATGGCATGACACGCCATTGGTAATGGGCATTAGGTATGCAGAAAGCAGTTTTAGGCTGGTCATCAGGGTGAACAGCAAGTTGCCAAAACCCAGCTTTGAGATCAAATTTGGAAAATACCTTTGCATCTTGGAGGTGGACAAAAAAAGACTGAATTTTGGGCAAAGGAAACTTATCATCTTTGAGGAAACAATTCAAGGGTTGGTAATCAATGACCAATCTCTTTTTTCCTCGAACCTTTTCGGACTGTTTTTCAACATAAAAGGCTTGGTAAGCCCATTGAGAGTCTGTGGGCTCAATAAGGCCTTGCTGGAGCAACTGGGCACATTCTTGTTGGGCCAAGAGAAGGTCTGAAGGTGACATGTCTAGATGAGTGGCTTTGGTAGGATTAAGATCTTCATTAAGCTTAAAAGGGAACTTAATAAAGAAATCTGGATTTTTCTAGAGAGGGAAAGGATGGGTGAACTGTGTATGAGAATCAGCACAAAATTTTAACAGCTTCTGAGAAATGGGTTGGTAGGATGGTACTGCATCAGATAAAGAATACAAACGTCTGTATAAGCCTTGTATTACTTTTTGTACAGAATACCATCTGCAGTGATGTGAATCTTAGAGGTTTTGGAAAGGAAGTCAAAGCCAATGAGCAAGTCTTTGTTGGGTAAGTCTAATCCAATGAGTTTGGACCAAAGGATACAGTTGGAGAAGAGTTGGATTCCAACTGGGTTTTTTGTGATAAGATGGGTTTGGAAGAGTTGGCCATCTGCGGTTCTGAGGTATTCATGATGAGTAGTCCATAGATGAGCAGGAAGGATGGAAGTATGTAGCATACTTCTTTGAGAGCTTGTGTCAATGAATCCAATGGCTGGAACTGGTTTTTCATACTTGCTGGAGAGGATGTGAATTTTTATTGAAAAAACATGAGGCTGTGCTAGCAAAACTGTTGAAGCTGGTGTATCTGGTTGGATAGAGGGTGTCATATACCACCAAATGCGTCAGTACATGGCGTTGTTAAACCAAAGCAATGATTCACAAAGAATCCTTTGGACCAGTAGCCCGCATGCTCGGGTATTCCGGCCGATATACCAGACGATTTAGTGAACAATAATAGGACTTGACACTGACATTCTTCGAACACTCTTAGCATTAACCCTACTTATTCACTTAAACAGCCATCCTAGGCACAACGGTGACTTCAGAACTGGGCTTAACTGTTTGAATTCGAGAGGTTAAGACTCAAGGAGCTAGTTCACAACGTTCTGATACACAGGATCCTCAAAGAGGCAAGTGTAGAGCATATTTGTTGATTAAAGATAGAAGATGAACCACGGAAATTCCTATTGAGATGTCTAAGATAAGCAAACTTCATATATTATTGATTGAACTCTTCTTGAATACAAGAGATCTCTGGCTTCTCTTATATAGTGAGAAGAGAGAATCTTACAACAGAGAAAGCACACGATGCTTCACATGATTAAAGTAAAAGTAAAAGCAAAAGCAAAAGCTACTTTTCAAAAGTAACTTTGAAAAAGTAAAGGCAGACAACGAGACAGTTGCACATTTAATTATTACAAAAGGACAGGTTGGCGATAAGCTTCTTGTGGTCCAGAGGGACTAGCTTGTGTCATAGGTCATATCTCCATCACCATCAGTGCTACTGCTGTCGGTAGTGTCACCTGTAGCATAGTACGTGGTGTAATGGGAGCAGTCTTCTGAGCAGGGATAGTCATCTCGATATCGGACTTTAATCTTGGGTTTTCGCTTTGGAGGGTTCGCGTAGCGATCTGGAACATCAGTGGGATGGACTTCTGGCATGAAGCGGTACGTTTGTCTTTTGGATGGAGGAGACGGTGGTTCATTATCATAGATAGGTCGGAAGTGACCGCAAGGTAGTGATTCATAATGCAGAGGGTATTTGTTGGTAATTTATATGGATCTGGAGAATGGGAACAAGGTGGATGAGAACTGGAGGCAACATTTGGGTCTGGAGCTTGTGAACTGGATCCTGGAGTGTTGAACAGACTGGAGATGGAGCTTCTGAACATGTCAGATCAGGAACTTGAATTGGTGTGTCTGACTGAGATTGAGAGAATAGAGACATGAATTCTTCCCATGGATCCTGGGAATTTTGCCATAGAACATCTGTGTAGTCTGGATGTTCTTCCTTGATAACAATACCAGAGGCTGGAGGAGAATGATTTGTAACATGAGTGGGATTTTGGCGGAGTAGGGATTAAAAGCATTTCATGTTGAGGGCCGAGAGAGGTATGGTGAATAAGACTTTCAGGAGGGCTGTAGTGGTTAAGTTCATTAACGAATCGTTTGAGTTCAGAGATAATCGGAGGATGATAAAGGAGAAGAAATGTGCTTGGAAAAGTATTCCATTCGTATACTTGGTTCTGTGTCCAGAACAGTCGTGTGACTGGATGTTGGAAATAGGGTCGGTGGACAATGAAAATTGAGACATACTGGTTGGCTTGGTCTGGTGTAAGATGATGGAGATTGTTCTAGTAATAAAGAGTGTGGAGTTCTTTTCGCCACCATGTGAGTGGAGAAAACTATTCTAGAAGTGTCCGGATGAGTGAAGTTGCATTCCGGTGATCATTGAGATGATTCTGTAATAAAACAAGAGGAACAGTGAGAGTAGTAGCATATAGTGCGGTGAGGCACCACATGTACCATAATTCATCATCTGTGAATTCTTTGGTAGGATGGAGGAAAAGACCGGTAAGAAATATACAATCGGGATGAAAGGAAAGAAAACTTTCAGAGTTGTGATTTTGGACATTAAAAAGATATCGAAAGATAAACTTTTTTGCATAATCCTGAATTTGATGAACACTGGAGAAAGTGGTTTGAGGAGGAAAAGCTCTGATGGATAAAGCATGGTTCATGTATAGATGAGTAGATTGGGAAAAATGAGGAACTGAAGGAGTCACCATTGCAATAACAGGAAATGAGAGTTTAGAGGAAATATGAACAATCTGTTTAGAAGCTGGAGGTCTGGTGAGGAGATCAGGGATGAGGTTCTTATCTCCTTTTTTATGCTGGACTGTGAAGTCGTATCGGGAGAACCAATTTTTTAGGCTGATGAGTCTTTTGTCTGGGAGTGTCTTTTGTTTAAAGTCAAGGATTTTTGGAAAAACGGAATTATCAAGTCAGATAAGAAAGTTATGGCTGATGAGGTGGAATTCAAATTTCTTTATGCCATACTTTACTGCAAGAATCTCTTTATAGATCACATGATAATTTTGTTCTGCAGTGGAGAATTTGCCACTTGCATGTGCTCAGAAATGTTCTTTTCCATTTACTTCTTCAAGAAGGATGGTACTCTAATAAAGATCACTGGCATCGGTTTGTAGGATTCGGTTTCCATTGGATGGGATTTTTAGTGGAGGAGGATTTTGGGCAATCTTTTTTAGAGCGGCGACAGCTGTATCTTGGGCAGGACCCCATGAACATTAGGGACAACTGGCTAACATCGATAGTAACCCTATGAATAAAGTCACGGAGGTAATTGATGATCCCTAAAAGCTGTTGAACTTGTTTTTTTGGTGAAATTGGACTCAGGGAAGTGTAACAGTTCTTGGGCTATGTGAGGACCAGGATGGTATGTTCCATCTTGTATGACCATTTCTAAGAAGTTTATGGAAGACTGGGCCAGAACGCTTTTCTTGTCGGATAGCATAACTCCATAGGTTTGAAGGATTTCAAGAAATTGGGCTAGAAGGAGTTCATGGGCCTTTGTGGAATGTAAATCAATAAGATGTAGAGAATGGGCTAAAAAATTTTTACTTTTGAAAAAGTGATGGAGCTACCTTAAGCCCAAACGGCATGACACGCCATTGGTCATGGGCATTAGGTATGCAGAAAGTAGTTTTAGGCCGGTTATCAGGGTGAACAGCAAGTTGCCAAAAACCGGCTTTGAGATCAAATTTAGAAAATACCTTTGCATCTTGGAGATGGAAAAATAAGGACTGGATTTTGGGCAAAGGAAATTTATCATCTCTGAGGAAGCAATTCAAAGGCTGGTAGTCAATGACTAATCTCTTTTTTCCTCGAACTTTTTCGGACCGTTTTTCAACATAAGAGGCTTGGCAAGCCCATTGAGAGTCTGTGGGCTCAATAAGGCCTTGCTGGAGCAACTGGGTACATTCTTATTGGGCCAAGAGAAGGTCGGAAGGTGACATGCCTAGGTGAGTGGTTTTGGTAGGATTAAGATCTTCATTAAGCTTAAAGGGAAGCTTAATAAAGAAATCTAGGTTTTTCTAGAGAGCAAAAGGATGGGTGAACTGTGTATGAGAATTAGCACAAAATTTTAACAGCTTCTGAGAAATGGGTTGGTAGGATGGTATTGCATCAGATAAAGAATACAAACGTAGAACGTCTGTATAAGCCTTGTATTGCTTTTTGTATAAGATACCATCTGCAATGATGTGGATCTTAGAGGCCTTGGAAAGGAGGTCAAAGCCAATGAGCAAGTCTTTGTTGGGTAAATCTGATCCAATGAGTTTGGACTAAAGGATACAATTAGAGAAGTGTTGGATTCCTACTGGGTTTTTTGTGATCAAGTGAGTTTGAAAAAGTTGACCATCTGCTGCTCTAAAGTATTCATGATGAGTGGTCCAGAGATGAGCAGGGAGAATAGAAGTGTGAAGCATGCTCCTTTGAGAGCCTGTGTCAATGAATCCAATGGCAAGAACTGGTTTTTCATACTTGCTGGGGACGATGTGGATTTTGATTGAAGGAATAGGAGGTTGTGCTGACAAAACTGAATCAGGTTGGATAGCATGGATAATGTTAGAGTCTTCGACCACACTATCTTTGCTATCAGAGGAAGCTAGGGAAAAAGCTGTGTCTTGGTCTGCATATTCTTGTTCAGAGTAGAGAGACTTAATATCATCGGTTGGAGAAAGAGAGGACTGAAGATGTTGGATGAGTCTGGCAGACTTAGCAGGCTTATTGGGACAATCTTTAGCAAAATGTCCTTTCTTTTTACAGAGAAAACAACGGCTGTATTTGGCATATTTTGATCTGGAAGGGTCTTTTTTCTTGAAGTAGCGATAGGACTTTTTTGACCAAGGCTTGGATGAATGTTTTGTTTTGTATTTGGTGATGTGTTTGGATTTTTTTGGGGAACAGTGACACTTTTTCTCATCTTTGCATTTGATCTGAAGATGAGGTTTTTTGCATGCACTCTTGAGAGGTTGATTATTCTTCATGAGATCTCTGAAGAATTCCTTTCTCTCACAAATTCGCTCGAGGCAGAAAAGAACGAGCTGATAAATCTTGCCCAAAGAAAGGTTGTCAACACTTAAGTGAAGTGTCTGTAACTGACCTTGGAGGTCTGCATGAATTTCTTTTGGGAGAGAGGCAATGAAGACATGTTTCAAGATGGAGTCATTGAAGCAGCCAAGTTTGTAAAACAGGGTTGACATTCGTTTGAAGTGATAATCTAGATCTTTCTGTTGCAGGGAACAGCACTTCATTTGGAAATTGTATGACCTGTAACTGTCTGTATTCTCCAAGACTATCCCATCTATCTCGGAGGGAGCCTAGAAACCGGGTTACGAATTCTCTGAGGACAGACGGGAGATCAGTTTCTGGTCTGGTCAACCGGAGATCAATCCAAGCAGAAAACTCTTGAAGTCTAGCAAGCCATTTGATTCAAGGAATATCATCAAAAGTGAACCAGGGACCATTTGATGGTTTGGTTGGAGCAGGTTGTTGTGGTAAGTAGTTTCTTCAGGCGGTGACATGAGAGCATCAGGGTTTGGTTTAACCATGAGAAGGCGAGAAACATCAGCATAGTCCTTCTCAGAATCAGTAGAAGATTCTGTAGGGATGGTAGATGCATAGGGACCTGAGGAATCAGAGGATTTGGCAGATGAATCATCTTCAGAACCTTCATTAGGAGGAAGATTTGAAGAAAGCGTATGCTGTGAAAGCATTTGTGTAGTGTACGGATCTGCTGGTTGGTTGTCTTTCTAAATGGAATGGACAAGTTCTGATGGAGAGGTTGATTTAGTTATGGTGAGAGAAGGCATAGATACTGTTTTTGGCAGTGGGGTGTATGCCGGAGAGTGAGGAGAGTGCGCTTGTTGTTGAGATGTAGTATAGGATGAAGAGGCTTGGGTTGATTGTTGAACTGGTGTCGGTTTTGGTTTTGGAACATATGTTGGAGCTTGAGGTTTTGTTGGTTTTCGAAAGAGTGTAGAAGTCATTCCAAATACTTTGGAATAATCTGTGGGTTGTTTGGCTATCGAGGGATTATAGAAAGGTTGGTATTGACTAAACACTGGAGTAAAAGAAGGTAGTTGATCTGTTGGTGGAAACAGTGGAGGTTGTTTGTCAACTTCAATTCTAGAAAGCTCAGCTTTTAGCTTTCTGATCTCAACTTTTTCTGGGTAAACTCAGGACCCCAATAACTATGTTGAATCATTTGTCTGAGCTCAGTATCAAGCTGTTGAATATGATTCTTTAGGCCAAAGTGGATCTGTTCAAGCCTGGAAGCCAGGTTGTCAACTTGAGAAGAAGTGGCCGGGATCTGTTCAGTAATAGTTCTGATTTTATCAATTTTTTGGATAATATTGTTCTGAGCTAAGGCATTCTGTGTTTGCCAATTCAAGACTGTTTCAAAGGGTCTTGGTTCTTCAGGTTGGCCATTCAAAGCTATGGCTGAAGGGACATAAGGTCGAGAAACTGTGGATGTTTTTTTATCCACGAATTTTTCAAGTGTAGGAAATTGGGAGGAATATGTCGGAGAAACCGGAGTAAACATAAAGCAAGCCAAGGGCTGTGATGGTGTTGGCAAAAGTGGAGGTAAATCAGATCTGCAAGGCGGAGGAGCATAAGATTGCTCGGATCTGATGATTTTCAGGGCCTTTTGTAAATAGGCAGAGTTGCAGGCTTTGGAGGCTCTAGAGGAGGAGGAGAAGGAGATCTGCAGGGAGATCTTAGATGGATGATCTTTTGCTTCCTGCACATACCAGAACCAGGAACATCCCAGATAAAGTGTCCATCTATTTGGGCAGGATAGATGGGGCATCCATCCTTGTCAAAGGAATGAATTGGTAACTTCTCTTGAGGTGTAGAAATAGACTGGATCATGGCTGTGAAAGAAAGCCAAGGCAAAGTCTGTTCTTGTTCAGGAGCTTGAGGCTGTTTAAAGGTCAGTCTGACGGTTCCATTATTCCATTTTTCAAACATAGCCTGAGAAGTCTAAATTGGTTGGGAATTTTGGTGGAATTGCTCACAGTTTGTGAGCCATTCCAAAGGCATAAGCTTTAGAAGGTCAGGTTTGGAGATTTGCCTGGGAATTTAGATAATTGTGGGAATTGTATCAGTATCAGCCAGAATCATAACTATGTCTGTGGAGGTGTAAGGTGTAGGAAGATCAAGAGCATGATTTTGGAGACAGTAGACGAGCTGATGGTGCAGGGTTGCCATCTTGGAGGTGATCTGAACTTTCAAAGCTATGGGCAAGTTTGGATCTTGCAAGGATATATTGAAGTTTGGGTAGATGGAGAGTTGTGAGGACTGTACCTATAACGGCATGTTGGTAGTCTTTGAACCTAGTGTCTAGGAGTGCTAGACGAGCAGTGACAGGAAGGCCTTTTCGACCATGGAGAGTAAGGATGAGACGAATACTACCTAGATGTAGATGAGTATAACCTTCTCATTTCCAAGAGGTTATGAGCTCAGGAGGAATTTCTAAGGTGACATATTTCTCAGCTAGGGTAGACTGGAGTGCACACTGATCAAGTTTAGACGACTGTATATGCTCTTTAGGACTAGGACGATGAGTAGAGATAAGAGTACGGATACTACGTACTAAAGACGTATTTCTTTTATACAAGGAGTAAGGACTAATCAGGGGCATGGATGACTCGTTGACCTGTGCAGACTCAGGAATATAGGAATGTTCTACTAAATTCTTTATTTTAGACGCAACTGACTTTGAACACGACAGAGGTAATAATAAAGTAGACGATAAAGTAACAGGAGTAATGGATGCAGTATTGTTTGCAGAAGTTGAAGCCATGGTTGGAAGTTTCTCTCTCAACATTTCTAAGACAAACTTTCTAAGAATTACCATATACCACCCTCAGGAAGAACGAAACAGTGGCTTCACTATCAGAGGAAGCCAGGGCAAAAGCTTTATCTTGGTCTGCATATTCTTGTTCAGAATAGAGAGACTCTGTGTCATCTGTTGGAGAAAGAGGTGACTGGAGATGTTGAATTAACCGGGCAGACTTAGCAGGCTTATTGGGACAATCCTTAGCAAAGTGGCCTTTCTTTTTGCAAAGAAAACCACGGCTGTGTTTTGCGGATCTGGTCTTTGATGGGTCTTTTCGTCGGAAATAACGATAAGACTTTTTGGAATGGTGTTTGGAGTAAGATTTGGTTTTGTGCTTGGTGAAGTGTTTGGATTTCTTCGGGGAACAGTGACACTTTTTCTCATCTTTGCATTTGATCTGCAGATGAGGTTGATTATTCTTCATAAGATCTTTGAAGAATTCCTAGCGAGCTGATAAATCTTGCCCAGAGAAAGGTTGTCAACACTTAAGCGAAGCGTCTGTAACTGACCTTGGAGGTCTGCTTGAATTTCTTTTGGGAGAGAGGCATTGAAGACATGTTTTAAGGTGGAGTCATTGAAGCCACCAAGTTTGTAAAACAAGGTTGACATTCGTTTGAAGTGAACTGCACTTCATCTGCATATATTCTTTTATGGCAATATCTAATGCTGCAGTGGATTCACCAATGAAGGTTTCATAAATTGTGCCAAGAACATAGGCAGTATTTTGAAATTGTATGGCCTGTAACTGTCTGTATTCTCTAAGACTATCCCACCAATCTCGGAAGAAGCCCAGAAAACGGGTTGCGAATTCTCTGAGGACAGACAGGAGATTAGTTTCTGGTCTGGTCAATTGGAGATCAATCCAGGCAGAAAACTCTTGAAGTCTAGCAGGCCATTTGATTCGGGGAATATCATCAAAAGTGAACCAAGGACCATTTGATGGTTTGGTGGAAGCAGATATTTTTCTGTTTGGAAAATATACTACTTTTCTTTTTGGATACTTTCTCGTTTCTTGAGGAGGCTAGTGGAGAAACAAATAAGTTATTGATGTAAGGCATTTAAGCCGATTATGATTCTAATTTGATTTAGATTCTTGCCTATTTGCTTAGATTAGTATTTTGATTTGATTTATATTATTTCTTTATTTGCTTTAGATTAGAATTTATTTCCAAAAATTCTTATAACCAACCCTATATAATGTACTCACATCTAAATAACTGGAGGCAGATCAGTTTTGATACAATTGGTGAGAAAGTTAATTCCCTTTGGTTCTTAAATAAACTCTTTGAACTTATCAGATTTTATGGTATTCAAACTCTTAGCTTATCTGGCAATCCCAGAATGCTGTAGCACAAAATCATGCTCTTCAGCAAGTTGATCAGAAGATTCAGATGTGGAAGCCGTGAGATGAGAAGATAGTTTTCCTCTTAATCACTAGAATAAGCAAAACACACACATAAATACCACCCTCAGGAAAGGACTAGCTCTGATACCACTTGGGGGAGTACATGGTGTTGTTAGACCAGAGCAATGGCAAACAAATTGCCCTTAAGATCAATAGCCCACATGCTCGGGTTTCCAGCCGATGTACTCGAATGAATGGAACCACTATTTCCAACTAATCGGAACGGTTGCTTCACCTAAACGCACCTATCCGTTGGTGACTCAAAGGCGAATTTTATGTATACTGAAACTAAGCTGGAAACTGGATCGTACGAAACTTTTTGATGCACAGGATCCTCATAAGAGGCAAGTGTAGAGCATACTTGTTAAAGATATGAGTGAACAGATACTTTCATTGATTCCCTTCTAATTGAAGATAAAGAAAGAAAGAGGAGATTAGCAAACCATAGTTGTATTTCACAAGAGAGATTACAAGTGAAAACTCTGTCTGCCTTGGAAGAGAAAATGAATTCTCTTATATAGGCGAGAGAGCTTAGGATACCTTTGGGACAGGACCCACCAAAGGAATCTACTTTTACAAAAGCAAAACAATAATACAAAAGCAAATCCGACAAAATAAGGAGATAAGAGGGAATCTCCTTTGACAAAAGGAAAAGCTAAAAGCAAAAGCAAAAGACACACTTATTGCCATGTGCTGGCAATTATTACAAACTTTAATAATTAGACTAGTAGTGGCAGACAACCGGAATCAATCACTGTCACCGAGGCTGGGACTGTCGAGGTCATTGTCACCTTGTGGTCCACGCTTGAGTAAACTTCGGTTGTGTTGTATATTTGCAATAGGAGAAGGAGGACGGACTTCACCAAAAGAACTGTGGACGGTTCTGGAAGTGGATGGCATACATTGTTTGATGATGAGTTTGGAGTTGGAGGGAAAGTGCTGCATAGAACAGGACTGTTGGTCTGTAGATTGTGAAGTGGATTGTTCTGCAAACTGAGAAGAAGACTGAGAGGTGTCATTAAAGTGAGGTTGTGGAAGAAGGGAGAGAAAGTCTTCCCAAGGGTCTTGGGAATCCTGGAAGAGAAGATCAAGCCGATCTGGCTTTTCTTCTTTGATTACTAATCCGGAACTGGTTTGAACTTGAGGAGGATAGACTTCATTGGAGAAGACAGTAGGAAATATAGAGACTAGTTCATGTTGAGGACCAATGGAGGTATGGGTTATATTAGGATCTGAAGGTTGAGTATGATTGAGGTGAAAGAGATAGTCTTTCAATGATTTAGAAATGTCTGGATCAGATTGGATGAGATATGGATGGGCGAAAGTTTGCCATTCCATTGCCTGGTCTTGTGTCAAAAACATTTTTGTTTCAGGGTGTTGGAAATAAGGACGATGGACGATGAAGACAGAAGTATAGAGGTTGGCTTCATGAGAAGGTATATTGTCAAGGTTTTGTTTTTCACTGATGGTGGTAAGGGTTCGTCTCTACCAAGGAAGAGGAGAAAACCATTCGAGGAGAGTCCATAATAGTGAACCTGCTTCAGCAGGGTCATTGAGTTGGATGAGAACTGGTCGGATGGGAAGGACGAGTTTAGTAGCATAAAGAACTGTGAGACACCAGAAAAACCAAAGTTGGTTTTCTGTGACTGGTTTAAAAGGCTCTAGGGTGAGACCTAGAAGGAACATTTGTTCAGGATGAAAGGAAGGAAGAGCACTCCGAATACTATCACGTTCAGTATTCAAGAAGTAACGGAATAGGAAACGCTTAGCATAGTCTTGAATTTGATGTGGTGAGGAAAAACACATTTGTAGAGGAAAACGACGTTTACTAAGAGCATGTTCAGGAACATTGGTAGCCATTGCTATGAGAGGGAAAGAAACTGAAGAAGTGATGAGAATAGGCAAAGAATTAGGAGGTTTCTTTGCAGGTCGGGAGAGAAAATCTGGGATGAGATTGTTCTTACCAGAGATATGTTCGACTGTGAATTCATACCTCGAGAACCATTCTTTTAAACGCAAAATCTGTTTGTCAGGTAGCTGCTTGTTCTTGAAGTGGAGAATCTTTGGAAAAGCACAGCTGTCAAGTCTGACGGTAAAGACATGGCCGATGAGGTGGAACTCGAACTTTTGAATTCCATATTTCACGGCTAAGGCTTCTTTGAACACTGTGTGGTAATGCTTTTCAGCTGGCTTGAATTGTCCACTAGCATGAGCACAGTAGCTTTCTTTTCCATTAATGCGTTCTAACAGTACTGCTCCCCAGTAATCATCGCTTGCGTCTGTCTGAAGAATGCGGTGGCCGACAGATGAGATATGGAGAGGAATCGGTTTTGGCAAAGCTGCTTTAATTCTTTTACAGCTGTCGTCTGGAGAGGACCCCAAGGAGGGGCTGTCTTTTTTAACATGGCAGACAGGTGGCCTGTGTGCTGTATCACTTTTGGAAAGAAATCTCTAAGATAATTAACAATTCCGAGGAACTGTTGTATCTGATGCTTAGAGAGATCGACATCTAGAAAGTGATGTAATTCCTGGGCAATATGAGGACCTGGACGGTATTTACCATTCTCAATGATGATTCCTAAGAACTCTATTGAGGATTGACCAATGACACTTTTCTTGGATGAGATCATGATACCGCGGGCTTTGACTAAGTTGAAGAACTGGTCCAAAAGGAGTTGGTGAGACTCATGGGTCGGAGAGAACAAGAGGATATCATCAATATAGATTAGGGCTTGAGACAGAATGGGCTCAAAGATACGGGTCATGGCCCGTTGGAAGATGGATGGTGCAGTCTTGAGGCCAAAAGGCATAACAGTCCACTGATAGTGGGCATTTGGAATACAGAATGCGGTTTTGGGCCGCTCTGATGGATCTATACCCAATTGCCAAAATTCTGATTTTAGATCGAATTTGGAAAAAACAGTGGCGTTATTTAGATGGACAAAAAGGGAATTGATTTTTGGGAGAGGAAATTTGTCATCTTGTAGGAAACAGTTTAAGGGCTGGTAGTCTATGACAAGACACTTTTTCCCACGACGGATTTCTGACCTTTTTTCCACATAGAAGGCTTGACAAGCCCATTGGGATTGGGCTGGTTCAATGAGGCCTTGGGCTAGGAACCATTCAGAGTGGGCTAACTTGAGGTCTGAGGGAGTCATACCTGGATGGGTTGCTTTGGTTGGATTAATATCCTCGTTAAGCTTAAAGGGAAGCTTAATGAAGAACTCTGGATTTTTCCACAAAGGTTTAGGATGGATAAATTGACTATGGTTTTCGGGACAATAAGGAAGGAGTTTATCACAGAAAGGTTGGTAGGATGGAGGAGCATCTGTGAGAGCAAACATCTTTAGAATTTTTGTATACGATTGAAACATTTGTTTGTACCGAATACCTGTGACAGTAATTTGGAGACGTTTGACTGACTGAAGGAGATCAAATCCTATGAGGAGATCTTTATCAGGGAGATTAGAGCCTATGACTTTAACCCAGACAGTACAATTTGGAAAAAACTGGATACCTATGGGTTTTTTGGAAATTAGGTGAGACTGGAACAATTCACCATTAGCGGCTCTGTAGTATTCTGTATGGTTTTCCCAATACTTGGCAGGAAGAATGGAAGGATTTAACATGGTTCGTTGAGAACCTGTATCTATGAAACCAATGACAGGAATGGGAGTAGAATACTTGGATGGAAGGATTTGAATCTTGACTGAAGGAGTAGGCAGTAGTAGTGGAGAAGAAGGAGGATGAGTATTTTGTACCTTGTGTCACTGCTGCTAGAAGGATCAGCTTTAAGAGCAAATACAGTATGCTCATCATAAACATCTTGCTCTGAAAAGCAGGATTCAATATCTTCAGAGTCAGAGAGCAAATCAGCATTGGAGAGATGCTTAATAAGTCGGGCTGATTGGGCCGGCTTGTTGGGGCAGTTTTTGGCAAAGTGACATTTTTTCTTGCAGATGTAGCATCTGCTACCTTTGACTTTTCTGTACTGGCTTGGATCCTTTTTTCTGAAGTATCTGTATGGGCCTTTGGATTTTTTGGAGTGTTTGTGTTTGGACTTGTGGAAGTGTTTAGAGAAATGGGTTTTCTTCTTGGGCTTACACTCACAAGTTTTTTCTGATGAACATTTGATGGCAAGATAGGGCTTTTTGCGGGCTGATTTGAAGGGCTCTTTCCGCTTGATCAGTTCGGAAAAGAACTCTTTCTGTTCACACATTTTATCAAGGCAAGCAACTGCAAACTGGTAAATCTTACCAAGAGGAAGTTGACCAATGTCAAGCTTATGAGCATTGACTTGTCGTTGAAGTTCTGGCTGTAGCTCTTTAGGAAGAGAGGCGACAAAGACATGCCGAAGTGAAGGATCATTGTACCCACCAAGCTTGTAGTAAAGCTGTGACATGCGCTTGTAATGAAATTCCAAGTCTTTCATTAACAAGGAACAACATTTCATCTGGTGGTACTCACGTCGTGCAAGTTCTGCTGCTATGCCTGGTTCTCCAAGGAATTGCTCATAGAGGTGAGAAATGGCATGGGCAATAGGCAGTTGGCAGAATGACATTTGCCTGTATTGACCAAGACTTTCATACCAATCTCTGAGTTGACCGGTGAATCTTGAGCAAAACTCTTTGAGGACATTTTGATTGTTGGCACCAGAACGTAACATCTGGATATCAATCCAAGCACACATTTCCTGAAAACGATGATACCACTGTTTTTGAGGAATATCATCAATGGTGAACCATGGACCATTGGAAGGTCTGGATGATGGTTCTGTTTGGCTTTGTTGACTTGATTGTCCTGGTTGGGCAAACTGGTTAGCAGTTTCTTCTTCTATTGGTGGAGAAGGAGTTTCTGGGACTTTAGTGGTTTGAGGCTCATTTGATCCAGTAGAAGGTTGGACCATGAGGAGTTTTGAGACATCAGCATAATTGGCTTCAGAATCTGAAGAAGCAGGAATGGAATCAACAGATTGAGAATCTGATGAAGCTGATTCGAATGATGCTTGTTCAGAAGGTTCTGAGCTTGGTTCTGGTTCTGGTTCTGATTGTTCTGGAGAAGAAACAATATGCTGAGAGTATTGGTGCATAAGAGCTTTGTCTTTGGATTGCAAAGGTTGTATGGGTGTATACTGAGGTGACTCAGGAGGACTTTGAGTTGGTGGTTGAGGTTGAGGTGGTTCAGCTGGAGGAGTTGGTTTAGGTGGACTAGACCTTTGAGCAGGAACAGGCCTAGAAGAAGAAGGTGGGGATGACCTTCTTGACTTATTAGAAACAGCTCTTTGAAATTCTCGTTGCTTTGCTTCAGCTTGCTTAAAAGCTTCAGAATGATGGGAAAAGCCAAAGAAACTGTCATAATTGAAGGGCTGTGGAGCTAGTGGTGAATAGAACGGCTGATAAGTGCTGAAAGAGGCTGTTGGTATAGGCAAAGATGGAGACCTAGGAAACAGCGACTGTTGTTTTTGTTTATCAGCATCAATTCTGGCTAGCTCATCTTTAAGCTGTCTGATTTCAGCTTCCTTTCGATCGAACTCTGGACCCCAATACCGATCTCGGATCATTGCATGCAAATAAGTATCTAGCTGGGAAATCCTTGCCTTGAGATCATGGTAGATGCGTTCCATTTGTGCTTCAATGGAATCAATCTTCTTTGAAGTATGATGCACCTGGGTTGAGACATGATCAAGTTTGGAATCAAGGCGTTTGAGCACTGTGTTTTGAGCTGAGGCATTCTGGGATTGCCAGTTGAGAACAGACTCAAAAGGTTTAGGTTCTTCATGCTGTCCTGAAGGAGTGACAGGTGAAGAGACAAAAAGTTGGGAAACCATTTTTGTTCTGGAGTCGGTACTCTTTTCAAGAGAGGGAAAGGTATCGTTGTAGTTACTGGAAAAGGTAGAGAACATGTAGCAGTTTGCTACTGGTGGTGTAGGTAACAGAGGAGGAAGCTCTGATCTGCAGGGTTTATAGGAATGATCAGATCTGATGATTTTGAGGGCTTTGTTGTAGATAGGCAAAGGTGGTGCAGGTTTAGGTGGCTCCGGAGGAGGAGGAGAAGGAGATCTGTAAGGAGTAGGATGGATCACCTTCTTTTTGCGCCTTCTGCGCCTTCTTGGTTCATCTTCATCCTCATCAGAGGAATAGTAGTCTTGTAGGCAGGTGCAGCCTGGATCACACATGCCTGAGCCTGGAACATCCCATATGAAGTGGCCATCTATTTTGTCGACGTAGACTGGATAGCCATCTGAGCCAAAGTGATGGATAGGGACTTTTTCCTGAGGATGGTCAACTGCAGTGATCATAGCATATAGGAGAAGGACAGAGTCTTACTGAGAGGTTCAGTAGGAGACTGAAAGGTCATCTTAACAGTACCGTCTGTTCTTCTTTCAAAGGATGTTTCTGTGGTTTGGAGAGGCTGAGAGTTCTGGTAGCCATTTAAGAGGCATGAGCTTGAGGAGCTCAGACTTTGGAATCTGTTTAGGGATCTGGACTATGGTAGGGATAGTCTCTGTGTCGGCTAAGATCATGAGGGTATCTGTGGTGGTGTGAGGAGTAGGAAGATCGAGTGCATGGTTTTGCAAACAATATACAAGTTGGTGATGAAGAGTGGCTATTTTTGAGGTTACGGTTTGTTCTGCTCCTTGGAGCTGAATCTGAACTTTGAAGGTTGTGGATAGATTTGGGTCTTGAAGAGAAAGGTTAAAGTTTGGGTAGAAGGTGAGCAAGACACTACTGGCATAAAGAGTAGTAAGGATGGTACCAATTACAGCATGTTGGTACTCCTTGAATCGAGTGTCAAGCAGGGCTATTATGGCTGTGACAGGAAGACCTTTACGGCCATGGAGAGTGAGGATGAGGCGTACACCTCCAAGATGGAGATGGGTGTAGCCTTCACGTTTCCACTGGGTGATGAGTTCCGGTGGAATTTCAAGGGTGACATATTGTTCAGCCTGGGTAGCTTGGATAGCACACTGGTCTAGTTTAGAAGACTGGACATACTCTTTAGGATAAGGTCTACGAGTAGAGATGAGTGTACGGATACTACGGGTAAGAGAAGAGTTTCGTTTATACAACTGGTATGGAGAGATGAGGGGCATAGAAGATTCAGAAATCTGTGCAGAGTCGGGAATATAGGAATATTCTATAAGATTCTCTATTTTAGATGCAGAGTGTTTTGTGCAAGATTTGGGTAAAGATAAAGTAGAAGATAGAGTAACAGGAGAAATCTCACTTGAGTTTGAACTGGATGCCATGGTTGCGAAGCTCTTTCTTTATCTCTTCTTATCAGGAAATCAATAATCATATCATACCACTCGGAAAAAGGTGTTGGCTCTGATACATACAGGATCCTACTAAGAGGCAAATGCAGAGCATACTCTTTGTAAAGATGAGGTTGAACTCTTGAGGAGCCTTTGGCTATTCTAGGATGTGGAAGGAAAACTACCAAAGGAAAATTAGAAACTCATGGAGAGAGATAAATTTCTTATCAAACTTCGTAATCCGAAAAACTTCTTTTTTTCTTCCTTTTTTTTTTTCGAATGAGAGGCACTGATCTCCTTATATAGGAGGAGAGCTCTTTGGATTCCTTTTGAGATAGGACCCTTAAAAAGGAAATCATTACAAACGATAAAAGTATGATAAGATAAGCTTTTCTTTACAAACAGGGCCCTCTAAAGAAACTTTTACAAAACCTAGAAACACGTACATGGCTAAAGTAAAAGCACACTAAAGTAAAGTAGAAATTATATCAAAGCTTTATCAAAAGCTGTGCGAGGGAGACAAGTTATCGACGTCGCTATCCACTTCGTCAAAGAGTGACATTGGGACATGTCTTGAGCGATCTGTCAGAGAGGAGAGACTCGGTGGATGGTCCTGGTTGCTAGAGCTAGATGCCATGTGTTGCACAATGGTTGATGGTGGAAAGGTGTGGGTGTGTCTGTCTAAGCTGGATTCCTCGTGCTGTGTATGAGCTGGAGATGTCAGGAGAGTTGTGAATTCTTCCCATGGGTCTTGGGAATCTTGGAAGAGGATATCTGTGTAGTTAGGTTTGGTTTCTTTGATAAGGATGCCAGATGGAGGGGCATCATTGGTGCTTGGTGGAGGTAACAGTAACATTTTGTGGTTTGGTCCTATGGAAGTATGTTGAATAGGAGCTGTTTGTGGCTGGAAGTTATTAAGTGTGGGATCATGAGTTAAAGGAAATAAGTGAGGGATGGTTTTCCATTCATAGGCTTGATCCTATGTCTAGAAAAGGTTAGTGGTAGGATGCTGGAAATATGGACGGTGAACTATGAACACAGAGACATATTGTTCTGCTTCTGCTGAAGGAAGGAGATGAAGATTCTGGTGTTGGCTGATGTGGATAAGTTCTTTAAGCCACCATGAGATGGGTGAGAACCATTCCAAAAGAGTCCAAATGAGAGAGTCCGCATGTTCAGGAGTAAACAAGTGTTGATGGAGGGCTTTGATGGGGATTATCAAAGTAGTGGCATATAAGGTTGTGAGACACCAGATGTACAAAAGTTCATCATCTGTGAGAGTCATGGAAGGTAGGAGACGGAGTCCTGTAAGAAAAACACAATCTGGATGAAAATGAGGAAGACTGTCAGGTTTGAGACGATGGACATTGATTAGAAAACGGAAAAGGAATTTTTGGGCAAAATCTCTGATTTGATGGAAAGGTTTTCGTTGTGAGAGCATGATCAGGCAGAGAAGTGGCCATTGCAATGACAGGGAAATTAGTGGAAGAAGAGATGACAGAAATAGTTGGTGGTCTGGATAGTAGATCAGGAATGAGGTTGTGTTCTCTTTTATATGTTTCATAGAGAAGCCATATTGAGAGAACCAAGTTTTTAACCGTAGGAGGTGTTTATTTGGTAGGGACTTGTTTTTTAACTCAAGGATTTTGGGAAAGGAATTAGGGCGTTTGTAGAGATGGTATGGAATATTCTAATAGGTTTTCTATCTTAGAAGTAGTTTGTCTAGAACAAGATGGAGGGAGAGAGAGTGTAGACGCTAGAGTAATAGGAGTTGAAGATTGAAATGTGGAAGCCATGAAATGAGAAGATAATTTTCGTCTTAATCACTAGAATAAGCAAAACACACACATAAGTACCACCCTCCGAAAAGGACTGGGCTCTGATACCATCCGTAACTGATTGTAGCGTCCTCATATACCAAGGTTCGTGCTTTTGTTGAGCATCGGGTCGCAGTTCCATTCAATTCTAAGGTTAGATTTGATCTTGGAGACTAAATTGATTAGGGTCACATTAGTTCTTGGTGGGGTTGTGCATTCTGCACTAAAGTGTCTAGTGGAACTCTTGATAAAACAGCATGAACTATAATTTTGTTAATAAATATCTGTTAACCTTTCAAGGGGGTAGTAGTGGAACTCTTGATAAAACAGCATGAACTATAATTTTGTTAATAAAATGGAAAGATAAATATCTATTTAAGCTCGAATTGTTGAATGTCAAACCAAATATTAATGAAATTTAATTTTGTCGGCTTGAACATTGTATGTTAACATATTGTTAATTAGAAAAAATTAAAATTTGTTGCACGTGTAATTTACATATATAAGATTCATGGAGGATTGTGTAAATCTAATTATGCTTTCACAGTTAGTAAATTGTGTATCATTAATGAGAAAACCTGAAAATTCAATAGAAAGAATTTCAAAGGTAGAAGCAAAGAGGCTATATTTTCTATCAAATTTGAATCTTGCAAGATTGTTATCTAAAGATGCTTCTCTGCTGAAAGTATTAGTAAGTTTTTTTTTTTTTTTTAGGAGAAAGTATTAGTAAGCTTAAATGCTCTAGAAAGGTTTTATAACAAAGGCTAAACATTGTCTCAAGAGTCTCGGTTTTAGGTAGGACCATTTGTAACCTGTTAAATCTTTCTTGGGAACCTAACTAATGTATTTTTGCATACAACTTGGATTGTTTTTGGCCATGAAGTCATAGTGGCAAGATGATGAGAGGAATAAGCTAAGTCATGTAGTGACAGAGTATGCCAAAGCGATGCTCGAGCTGATGGTATTCCTGCTGATAGCATTGTCTTTTAGATTTTGTTGATTAGATTTTTTATGTTGGTAGAAGATTATTTGTATTCATGAAATTGTGATTGCGCAATTTGTGATGACACATTTTGACCAAATTTTGTACAACAGTACAAAATAAAAAGCCAAAGAGCTATGAAGGTCTTTAGACTAGAAATATATAACTAAGGATAATGGTACTAAAAAATTTATCATGGTACTAAAAAATTTATCATAAGCCACTTCCTAAATTATAAAACAGTGAATTGCAAAACTATGACAAGTAGTTTAAGAGTTGTAATAATTTTTGTCAGAGATTCATGCCTAGGGGATTAATTGGAGTGGAATTTTTAAAGTGGTTATTATTGAGAGGCTACCACTTAAATGGAAAGATTTTAAGAATCACCTTGAGCACGAGCGATAGGAAGCATCGAAAATCTTACTTGATCTTAAAGGTAGTTTTCCATTCATCACCTTCTTTCATGAAAATTTGGTGACGGCCACTTTTTAAATGAATTTTAGAAAATAAACAAGCTCCATTCAATTCATCTAGCATATCGTCTAACTTAGGAATGAGATGGCAATACCTTATAGTAATATTATTGACGGCTTGGCAATCAACACACATTCTCCATTTTCCATCCTACTAATAGCACCGGTACTACATGGGCTTATACTTTCTCTCATGTGCTCCTTGCTCATCAGCTTTATAACTTGCCTTTGAGGTTCTTTATTCTCCTCGAGATTACTTCTATAGGCCGGTCTATTGGGTACAACAGCTCCTAGTACGAAATCGATCTAATGGGAGTACGTGGCGTTGTTATACCAGAGCTATGATACACTAAGTACCCTTTGGACCAATAGCCCGCAAGCCGATATACTACCGATCACTGTAGTAGCTTACAGTCAGTACTAAAAACAGTACTTTAACACATACCTCCCAAAACACAAGCCTTCCATGGCTACTTCAACAGGGAGAACAATGTCTGGTACTCTATTCATATATTGAAATTAAGCTAGACTAGATCGTTTCTGGAAAACTTTCTGATGCACAGGATCCTCATAAGAGGCAAGTGCAGAGCATACTCGCATAAAGATAGGAGTGAACAGATATTTTCATTGATTCCCTTCTAATTAAGATAAAGAAAGAAAGAGGAGTTTAGCAAACCATATTGATATTTCACAAGAGAGATTACAATTGAGCTCTGTCTCTAGTCTTGCCTTGAAAGAGAAACTGAATTCCCTTATATAGGCGAGGAGAGCTTAGGATACCTTTGGGATAGGACCCACCAAAGGAATCTACTTTACAAAAGCAAAGGCAATAATTCAAAAGCAAACCCGACAAGATAAGGAAGATAAGGGGAAATCTTCCTTTACAATAGCAAAAGTAAAAGTAAAAACACACTTATTGCTAGCACATGGCAATTATTACAACTTTAATTATTACAAAAGACAAAATGGGACAGGACCCCCATTTGTTGTGGCAGATAGTTGGAATCAATCTGAAGAGCAATCTGTGTCATCATTATCATCATTGCGAGGACCTTGAAGATCACGATCATGACGCGTGTCAGCGATCAGATAGCGATGATGCTGTAAGGCTTCAAGAGGAGATGGTGGACGAACTTCTCCAAAAGAGCTAATTCTTGAGGTAAAAGGCAAACATTGTTCTACAATTAGTTTGGAGCTGGAGGGTAGATGTTGCATGGTGAAGGACTGTTTGTCTATAGTTTGAGAGGTACTACTGACATGTGGTTGAGGAAGAAGGGATAGAAAATCTTCCCATGGATCCTGTGAATCCTGGAAAAGGACATTAGTGTAGTTGGGCTTCCATGAACTTCATCAGAATAGACAGAAGGGAATATGGATATTAATTCATGATGAGGACCAATGGAGGTATGCTGGATGTTAGGGTCTGAAGGTTGAACATGGTTGAGGTCAAGAAGAAACTGCTTTAGAGATCCTGAGACCTGTGGGTCTGAATGGATGAGATATGGGTGTGCATAAATTCCCCATTCATAAGCTTGGTCTTGGGTCCAAAACATTTTTGTTTCTGGATGCTGGAAGTAAGGACGATGAACAATAAAGACAGCAGTATGAAGGTTGGCTTCTTGAGAGGGAATGTTATCAAGGTTTTGTCATTCACTAATATCAGAGAGTTGTTTTCTCCACCATGGGAGAGGAGAAAACCATTCAAAAAGAGTCCAAAGCAGAGAGGCTGCTTCAGCAGGGTTGTTCAGCTAGTTGAGAACTGGTCTAACAGGTAGGACAAGTTTGGTGGCGTACAGAACAGTGAGACACCAGAAAAACCAAAGTTGGTTTTCTGTGACAGGTTTAAAGGATTCTAGGGTAAGACCTAGGATGAACATTTGTTCAGGATGAAAAGAAGGAAGAGCACCTCGGATGCTATCACGTTCAATATTCAGGAAATACCGAAATAAGAAACGTTTTGCATAATCCTGGATTTAGTGTGGAGAGGAGAAAGACATTCGAAGAGGAAAACTTCTTTTGCTAAGAGCAGAGTTTGGAAGTGGATTCACCATAGCTATTAATGGAATAGAGGATAGAAAAGTGATAAGAATTGGCAAAGGATCAGGAGGTTTCTTTGCAGGGCGAGATAGGAGGTCAGGAATTAGGTTCTTGTTTCCTTTGATGTGTTGAACTGTAAATTCATACCTGGAAAACCACTCTTTTAAACGCAACACTTGTTTGTTTGGTAGCTGCTTGTTCTTGAAGTGGAGGATCTTGGGAAAAGCACAATTATCAAGTCTGACTGTAAAAGCATGGCCGATGAGGTGGAACTCAAACTTTTGGATTCCATATTTTACGGCTAAAGCTTCTTTGTTAGCATGAGCACAGTAACTTTTCTTTCCATTGATGCTTTCGAGGAGGACGGCGCCCCAATAGTCATCACTTGCGTCGGTCTGAGGGATTTGGTGGCAAAGATGCTTTAATTCCTGGACAGCTGTTGTCTGTTGAGGACCCCAAGGAGGGGCTGCTTTCTTTAACATAGCAGACAGGTGGCCGGTATACTGTATCACTTTCGGGAAAAAATCTCGAAGATAATTAACAATTCCAAGGAACTGTTGTATCTGGTGTTTGGTGAGATTTTTATCAGGGAAGTGGAGTAATTCTTGAGCAATGTGAGAACCAAGACGATATTGACCATTTTCTATGATCATACCTAAGAACTCAATGGAGGTTTGACCAATGACACTTTTCTTGGAAGAGATCATAATTCCGTGGGCTTTGACAAGGTTAAAGAATTGATCAAGAAGGGCTTGGTGAGACTCATGATTAGGAGAGAAGAGAATGATGTCATCAATGTAGATGAGAGCCTGAGATATGATGGGCTTGAAAATACGAGTCATGGCCCGTTGAAAGTGATTTGAAGACGTTTGGCTAACCGAAGAATATCAAACCCAATGAGAAGATCTTTGTTAGAAGATCAGAACCTACGATCTTTACCCATACAGTGCAATTAGGGAAGAATTGGATACCTATGGGTTCTTTTGAAATCAAATAGGACTGGAACAGTTCACCATTTGCAGCTCTGTAGTGTTCTGTGTGTTTTTGCCAATATGAGGCAGGGAGAATGGAAGGATTCATCATACTCTTCTGGGAACCTGTATCTATAAAACCAATGACTGGAATAAGAGTGGAGTATTTGGAAGGAAGGATTCGAAGTTTCACAGAAGGAGTAGGAAGAGGTGATGAAGGAGGAGAATGACATACCTGATAGATAGGAATCAGAGGAATGTCTTCATCATCACTGCTGCTGGAATGATCAGTTTGGAGAGCAAAAATTGTATGCTCGTCATAGGTGTCTTGTTCAGAGAAGCAAGACTCAATATCTTCACTATCAGAGAGCATCTCAGAGTTGGACAAATGCTTGATAAGCCGGACTGCTTGGGCTGGCTTGTTTGGACAATTTTTTGCAAAGTGGCCTTTCTTTTTGCAGATGTAGCACTTACTGCTCTTAACTTTTCTGTAACGGTATGAACATTTGGATTTTTTAGAGTGACGGTGTTTGAACTTGTGAAAGTGTTTAGAGAAATGGGCCTTTTTCTTGGGCTTACACTCACAAGTTTTGTCAGATGGGCATTTGATGGTCAAATATGATTTTTTGCAGGCAGATTTGAAGGGTTCTTTTCTCTTGATCAGGTCGGAGAGGAACTCTTTCTGTTCACACATTTTTTCAAGACATGCGACTGCAAATTGGTAAATCTTACCAAGAGGAAGTTGACTAATGTCAAGTCTACTGACATTAAGTTGCCGTTGAAGCTCTGGTTGTAACTCCTTTGGTAATGAGGCTACGAATACATGCCGTAAAGACGGGTCATTGTATCCGCCAAGTTTGTAATAGAGCTGAGACATACTCTTGTAATGAAACTCTAAGTCTTTCATCAACAAAGAACAACATTTCATTTGGTGGTATTCTCGTCTAGCAAGCTCTATAGTAGTGCCTGGTTCTCCGAGGAATTGTTCATAGAGATGAGAAATGGCATGAGCAATGGGAAGTTGGCAGAACTGGAGTTGCCTGTAGGTGCCAAGACTATCATACCAATCTCTAAGTGAACCTGTGAATCTTGAACAGAATTCCTTGAGAGTATTCTGACTAGTTGCTCCGGACCGCAACATTTGAACATCAATCCAAGCACAGAATTCTTGGAAACGATTGTACCAATGTTTCCGAGGAATATCATCAAGTGTGAACCATGGGCCGCTGGCAGGCTTTGGTGTTGGTTCTGGTTGTTGTTGACTTGATTGTGCAGGTTGGGCAAACTGGTTATTAGTTTCTTCTTCTTCTGGAGGAGGTGAAGAAGGTTCAGTTTCAGGGACTTCAGTAGTTTGCGGCTCATTAGATCCAGTAGAAGGTTGGAGCGTGAGTAACCTAAAGATCTCAGCATAGTTGGCTTCAGAATCTGACGACGAAATCGTTTCATCAGATTGTGAATCTGTGGAGGCTGATTCATACGATGCTGATTCAGATGGTTCTAGATTAGGATTAAATTCGGATGCTGAATCTGATTTTTCAAGAGAGACTGAGTACTGATGTAAGGGTGCTTTGTCTTTGGTTTGCACAGGTTGTACAGGAGTATACTGAGGAGAAGGAGGTGGACTCTGTACTGGTGGCTAAGGATGAGGTGTTTCAGCAATGGTTACTGGAGGATTGGTTTTGGAGGACTAGACCTTTGTGCTGGTGCAGGCCTAGAGGAAGAAGGTGGGGATGACCTTCGTTGCTTAGGTGGATCAGGTTTTCTGAATTGCTGCTGTTTGGCTTCTGCTTGTTTGTAGGCTTCTGTATGGTGAGAGAAACCAAAAAAGCTATCATAATTGAAAGGTTGAGGAGTTGGTGGTGTATAGAAAGGTTGGTATGAGCTGAATGAGGCTGTTGGCATAGACAAAGGAGGAGATCTGGGAAACAACGGCTGTTGGTATTGTTTATCAGCATCAACTCCGGCGAGCTCAGCTTTCAACTTTCTAATCTCAGCTTCTTTCTGATCAAACTCAGGACCCCAATACCGATTTCGGATCATTTCATGCAAATCAGTGTCAAGTTGGGAAATCCTAACCTTGAGATCATGGTAGATGCGTTCCATTTGTGACTCAATGGAATCAATTCTTTTGGAAGTATGGTGCACCTGATTGGAGACATGATCAAGCTTGGAATCAAGGCGTTTGAGTACAGTATTTTGAGCTGTAGCATTCTGGGATTGCCAGTTAAGGACTAATTCAAAGGGTTTTGGTTCTTTAGGTTGACCAGCAGGAGTAACAGGTGAAGAGACAAAAGGTTGGGACACAACTCTGGTTCTAGAGTCTATACTTTTCTCAAGAGATGGAAAGGACTCATTGTATGTACTGGAGAAAATGGAAAACATGTAGCAATTTGCTACTGGTGGTGTAGGTAAAAGAGGAGGAAGTTCAGATCTGCAGGGTTTGTAGGAAGGATCTGATCGGATGATCTTGAGAGCTTTGTTGTAAATAGGTAGAGGAGGTGTCGGTTTAGGAGGCTCTGGAGGAGGAGGTGAAGGAGATCTGTAAGGAGTAGGATGGATCACCTTCTTTTTGCGCCTTCTTGGTTCATCTAAGCTTGATCAGTGTGCCCTTCAGTCTACCTTATCTGAGCAATATGTCACCTTAGAAATTCCTTCTGAGCTCATAACCTCTTGGAAACGTGAAGGTTATACTCATCTACACCTAGGTGGTATTCGTCTCATCCTTACTCTCCATGGCCGAAAAGGTCTTCCGGTTACTGCTCGTCTAGCACTTCTAGACACCAGATTCAAAGACTACCAACATGCCGTTATCGGTACAGTCCTCACAACACTCCATGCCGGTAATGCTTTGATCACCTTCTACCCAAATTTCAACCTATCCTTGCAAGATCCAAACTTGCCCACAGCTTTAAAAGTTCAGATCCAACTCCAAGGAGCTGAACAAGTTGTCACTTCCAAGATGGCAACTTTGCACCATCAGCTGGTCTACCGTCTCCAAAATCATGCCCTTGATCTGCCTACTCCTTACACTTCCACAGATACAGTCATGATTCTGGCTGATACAGACACTACTCCCACAATTATCCAAATTCCCAGGCAAATCTCCAAACCTGACCTCCTAAAGCTTATGCCTTTGGAATGGCTCACGAATTACGAGCAATTCCACCAAAACTCCCAACCAATTCAAACTTCAGAGGCTATGTTTGAAAAACGGAATGATGGAACCGTTCGAATGACTTTCAAACAGCCCCAGGCTCCGGAGCAAGAACAGACTCTTCCCCGGCTATCCTTTATAGCTATGATCCAGTCAGTCCCAAATGTTCAAGAAAAAATACCCATCTACTCTTTTGACAAAGATGGTCATCCTATCTATGTCGCAAAGATCGATGGTCACTTCATCTGGGATGTTCCTGGTTCTGGTATGTGTGATCCAGGATGTACTTGCCTTGATGATTATTATCTTGAAGATGATGAAGATAATGAACCTCGCCGTAGGCGAAGAGGAAAGAAAATCATCCATCCTCGGTCTCCTTGCAGATCTCCTTCTCCTCCTCCTCCAGAACCTCCAAAGCCTGCTCCTCCTTTGCCTATCTACAAAAAATCCTTGAAGATAATCAGATCTGAGCACTCCTATGCACCTCCTTGTAGATTTGACTTACCTCCGCTTATGCCAACACTGCCACAACCCTTGGCTTGCTATATGTTTACCCCGGTTTCTCCGGCGTATACATCACAATTTCCTGCTCTTGAAAAGTCCGTGGATCAACAGACATCCACAGTTTCCCGACCTTATGTCCCTTCAGCCATAGCTTCAAATGGCCAACCTGAAGAACCAAGACCCTTTGAAACAATCTTGAATTGGCAAACACAAAATGCCTTAGCTCAGAACAATATGCTCCAAAAAATCGATTCAAAGATCAACCTGGCTTCCAGGCTTGAACAGATCCACCTTGGCCTAAAGAATCGTATTCAACAACTTGATACTGAGCTCAGACAAATGATCCAACACAGCTATTGGGGTCCTAAGTTTACCCAGAAAGAAGCTGAAATCAGAAGGCTAAAAGCTGAACTTTCCAGAATTGAAGCTGACAAGCAACTTCCATTGTTTCCACCAACAAATCAATTACCTTCTTTTACTCCAGTTTTCAGCCAATATCAACCTTTCTATAATCCCTCACAAACCAAACAACCTACAGATTATTCCAAAGTATTTGGAATGACTTCTACCCTCTTCCGAAAACCATCAAAACCTCAAGCTCCAACGTATGTGCCAAAACCGAAACCAACTCCGGTTCAACAACCAACTCAAGCCTCTTCATCCTATACTGCACCTCCACAACAATCTCATACTCCTCACTCTCCAGGATACACCCAATTTCCAAAACCAGTGTCTATGCCTCCTCTTACAATATCTGAGCCAACTCCTCCTCCACCAGACACGTCTCATTTCACCCAAAAAGATAAACAACATGCAGATCCTTACACAACTCATATGCTATCCCAGCATATGCTTTCTTCAAATCTTCCTCCTAGTGAAGATTCTGAAGAAGAGTTATCTGCCCAGTCCTCTGATTCCTCAAGCCTTAATGCATCCACTCTACCAACAGAATCCTCTTCTGATTCTGAAAAAGATTATGCTGATGTTTCCCGACTTCTCATGGTAGACACAAACCCGGATGCTCCTATGACACCTCCTGAGGAAACCACTGAGGATCCTCTCAACTTTGAGGATCTTCCCCATGATATCCCTCATGTACCACAACAACCTGCTTCAACCAAACCATCAAATGGTCCCTGGTTCACTTTTGATGATGTTCCTCGCATCAAATGGCCTGCTAGAATTCAAGAATTTTCTGCCTGGATTGATCTCCAGCTGACCAGACCAGATACTGATCTTCCAACTGTCCTCAGAGAATTCGCAACCCGGTTTTTGGGTTCACTCCGAGATTGGTGGGATAGTCTTGGAGAATACAGACAGTTACAGGTCATACAATTTCCAAATGCTGCTTCTGTTCTTGGCACCATTTATGAAACCTTTATTGGTGAATCCACTGCAGCATTAGATATTGCCAGAAAGGAATACATGCAAATAAAGTGTTGTTCCCTACAACAGAAAGATCTAGATTATCACTTCAAACGAATGTCCACTTTGTTCTACAAACTTGGTGGCTTCAATGATTCCACTTTAAAGCATGTCTTCATTGCCTCTCTCCCCAAAGAGATTCAAGCAGACCTCCAAGGCCAGTTACAAACGCTTCACTTAAGCGTTGACAATCTTTCTCTAGGAAAGATTTATCAGCTTGCACTTTTCTGTTTAGAGCGCATCTGTGAGAGAAAAGAATTCTTCAAAAATCTCATGAAGAACAACCAGCCACTCAAGAGTGCATGCAAGAAACCTCATCTACAAATCAAATGCAAAGATGAGAAAAAGTGTCACTGTTCCCCGAAAAAATCCAAACACTTCACCAAATACAAAACCAAACGTCCAGCCAATCCATCTAAACCTCGGTCAAAGAAATCTTATCGCTATTTCAGGCGAAAAGATCCCTCAAAGTCCAGATCAGCAAAACACAGCCGTTGTTTTCTTTGCAAAAAGAAAGGCCACTTTGCAAAGGATTGTCCTCATAAACCTGCCAAGTCTGCCCGGCTCATCCAACATCTCCAGTCATCTCTTTCTCCAACAGATGACATTGAGTCTCTCTATTCTGAACAAGAATATGCAGACCAAGATACAGCCTTTGCCTTGGCTTCCTCAGACAGTGAAGACAGTGTGGTTGACGATTTTGATATTGTCCATGCTATCCAGCCAGGTACAACAGCTTCTCCAGCTCTGTTAGCACAACCCCATGTTCCTTCAATCAAAATCCACATTGTCCCCAGCAAGTATGAAAAACCTGTTCCTGCCATTGGATTCATTGACACAGGCTCTCAAAGAAGTATGCTCCATACTTCCATTCTTCCTGCTCACCTCTGGACTACTCATCATGAATACTTTAGAGCCGCAGATGGCCAACTTTTCTAAACTCACTTGATCACCAAACACCCTATTGGGATTCAACTCTTCTCCAATTGCATCATTTGGTCCAAACTCATTGGATCAGACTTACCCAACAAAGACTTGCTCATTGGCTTTGACCTCCTCTCCAAAACCTCTAAGATCGACATCACTGCAGATGGTATCTTGTACAAGAAGCAATACAAAGCTTATACAGACGTTCTCCGTTTGTATTCTTTATCCGATACAATACCATCATATTAGCCCATTTCCCAAAAGCTTCTAAAATTTTGTGCTGATTCTCAAACACAGTTCAACCATCCTTTTCCCCTCTGGAAAAATCCAAATTTCTTTATTAAGCTTCCCTTTAAGCTTAATGAGGATCTTAATCCTACCAAAGCCACTCATCCTGGCATGTCACCTTCAGACCTCGTCTTGGCCCAACAAGAATGTGCCCAGTTGCTCTAACAAGGCCTTATTGAGACCACAGACTCTCAATAGGCTTGCCAAGCCTTTTATGTGGAAAACGGTCTGAAAAAGTTCGAGGAAAAAAGAGACTGGTCATTGACTATCAACCCTTGAACTGTTTCCTCAGGGATGATAAATTTCCTTTGCCCAAAATTCAGTCCTTATTTGTCCATCTCCAAGATGCAAAGGTATTTTCTAAATTCGATCTCCAAGCTGGTTTTTGGCAACTTGGTGTTCACCCTGATGACCGGCCCAAAACTGCCTTTTGTATACCTAATGCCCATTACCAATGGCGTGTCATGCCATTTGGGCTTAAGGTAGCCCCGTCATTGTTCCAAAAAGCTATGGTAAAAATCTTTGAGCCCATTCTTTACAGCTCATTGGTTTACATAGATGACATTCTCCTCTTCTCAAAAGACCATAAAACCCATGAACTTCTCTTGGCCCAATTCCATGAAATCCTCCAAACCTATGGCATCATGCTCTCTGATAAAAAGAGTATTCTGGCCCAATCTTCCATCAACTTCCTAGGAATGGTCATACAAGATGGTACTTACCACCCCGGTCCACACATAGCCCAAGAACTGTTACATTTCCCTGAGTCCAATTTCACCAAAAAACAAGTCCAATAGTTTTTAGGGATCATCAATTACCTTCGTGACTTTATTCCTAGAGTTACTATTCATGTTAGCCAGCTGTCCCTCATGTTAAAAAGAATCCTCCTCCCTAGGGTCCTGCCCAAGATACAGTTGTCGCCACACTCAAAAAGATTGCCCAAGATCCTCCTCCACTCAAAATCCCATCCAATGGAAACCGAATCCTTCAAACCGACGCCAGTGATCTTTATTGGAGTGCCATCCTTCTTGAGGAAGTAAACGGAAAAGAACATTTCTGTGCACATGCAAGTGGCAAATTCTCCACCGCGGAACAGAATTATCATGTGATCTATAAAGAGATCCTAGCAGTAAAGTATGGCATAAAGAAATTTGAATTCCACCTCATCAGCCATAACTTTCTTGTCCGACTTGATAATTCGGCTTTTCCAAAAATCCTTGACTTCAAACAAAAAACACTCCCAGACAAACGACTCCTCAATTTAAAGACTTGGTTCTCCCGATATGACTTCACGGTCCAGCATATAAAAGGGGATACAAACATCATCCCTGATCTCCTCACTAGACCACCAGCCTCCAAAGAAATTGTCCATATCTCCTCAAATCTCTCATTTCCAGTCACAGCAATGGTGACTCCTTCAGTTCCTCCTTTTTCCCAATCTACTCATCCATATATGAACCATGCTTTATCTATTAGAGCTTTTCCTCCACAAACCACTTTCTCCAGTGTCCATCAAATTCAAGATTATGCCAAAAAGTTTATCTTTCGATATCTTTTTAATGTCCAACATCACACCCCTGAAAGTTTCCTTTCTTTCCATCCTGACTGTGTATTTCTTACAGGTCTTTTCCTTCATCCTACCAGAGAATTCACAGATGATGAGTTATGGTACATGTGGTGCCTCACGGCATTATATGCTACTACTCTTACATTTCCTCTTGTTCCTTTACAGAATCACCTCAATGATCACCAGAATGCAACTTCCCTCATCTGGACCCTCCTGGAATGGTTTTCTCCACTTACATGGTGGCGGAAAGAACTCCACACTCTTTACTACCAAAACAATCTCCACCATCTTCCACTAGACCAAGCCAACCAGTATGTCTCCGTCTTCATTGTCCACCGACCCTATTTCCAACATCCAGTCACACGTCTGTTCTGGACACAAAACTAAGTGTACGAATGGAATACCTTTCCAAGTACATTTCCTCTCCTCTATCATCCACCAGTTATCTCTGAACTTAAAAGGTTCCTCTATGAACTCAACCACTACAGTCCTCCTGAAAGTCTTATTCACCATACTTCTCTCGGTCCCCAGCATGAGATGTTTTTTATTCCTACTCCAGGCCAAGATTCCACTCATGTCACAAATCATTCTCCTCCAGCCTCCGGTATTGTTATCAAAGAAGAACGTCCTGACTACACAGATGTCCTATGGCAAGATTCTCAAGATCCATGGGAAGAATTCATGTCTCTCTTCTCCCAACCTCATTCAGATACACCAATCCAAGTTCCTGATCTGACATGTACAGAAGCTCCATCCTCCAGTATGTTCAACACCCTAGGTTCCAGCTCGCAAGCTCCGGATCCGAATGTGGCCTCCAGTTCTCAACCACCTTGCTCTCACTCACCAGATCCATATGAAGGTACCACCAAGTACCCTCTGCATTATGAATCTCTCCCTTGCGGTCATTTCCGACCTGTCTATGATGATGAACCACCATCTCCTCCATCCAAAAGACAGACGTACCGTTTCATGAAAGAAGTTCCTTCCTCTGATATTCCAGATCGCTACGCGGACCCACCAAAGCGAAAACCCAAGATTAAAGTCCGCTATCGAGACAATTGTCCCTGCTCCGCAGACTGTTCCCACTACAACACATACTATTCTACGGGTGACACTACCGACAGCAGTAGCACTGACGGTGATGGTGACATCACCTATGACACAAGCTAGTCCACCCGGACCACAAGAAGTCGCCAGCTGTCTTGTATATTATGCTTGGATAAGGGTCCTGTCTTATCCATATGCTTTATAACTTTGTCACTTTGTCATAATTAGTGTGCTTGTCTATTTCCTTTTTTGGTTTTAGCGTGGTATGTTCTCCACCTTTCTTTTTGTCTCTAAAGGCCAACGCGTGGAATGTTCTCCTCCTTTCCTTTTGTCTCCAAAGGTGTGCGATCTTAATACGTGGGTGGTTTTCTTCCTTGTGTAATCAGAATAGGTGTGCCCATAAGTATGCTTTCTAAAAAGGTGTGCTTGCTTTGTCAAGTACGGTGTGCTTGGTTTCTCCCCTATATAAAGGGGTCTTGTAAGCCTTTCAAGGCAAGAAGAAATCAATCAATAATATATGAAGTTTGCTTACCTTATGGCTTTTTAAGTTTCTCATCTCTCTCTCTCAACTATCTTAGAAATCTCAATAGGAACTTCCGTAGTTCATCTTCTATCTTTGATCAACAAGTATGCTCTACACTTGCCTCTCTGAGGATCCTGTGTATCAGAACGTTGTGAACTAGCTCCCTGAGTCTTAACCTCTCAGATTCAAACAGTTAAGCCCAGTTCCGAAGTCACCGTTGTGCCTAAGATGGCTGTTTAGGTGAATAAGTAGGGTTAGTGGTAAGACTGTTAGAAGAATGTCAGTGTTAATGACAACCTAAATGGTATCAGAGCCACTGTGTCGTCCTTCCTGAGGGTGGTATATGGTAATTCTTAACTAGTTTGTCTTAGAAAAGTTGAGAGAGAAACTTCCAAACATGGCTTCAACCTCAAACAATACTGCATCAGTTACTCCTGTTACTTTATCATCTACCTTGTCGCTACCTCCATCATGTTCCAAGTCAGTTGCGTCTAAAATAGAAAATCTAGTAGAATATTCGTATATTCCCGAGTCTGCACAATTTAGTGAGTCTGCTATGCCGTTAATCAGTCCCTATTCCTTGTATAGGAGAAATACGTCTTTAGTTCGTAGTATCCGTACTCTTATCTCTACTCGTCGTCCTACTCCCAAAGAATATATTCAGTCGTCTAAGCTTGATCAGTGTGCCCTTCAGTCTACCTTATCTGAGCAATATGTCACCTTAGAAATTCCTTCTGAGCTCATAACCTCTTGGAAACGAGAAGGTTATACTCATCTACACCTAGGTGGTATTCGTCTCATCCTTACTCTCCATGGCCGAAAAGGTCTTCCGGTTACTGCTCGTCTAGCACTTCTAGACACCAGATTCAAAGACTACCAACATGCCGTTATCGGTACAGTCCTCACAACACTCCATGCCGGTAGTGCTTTGATCACCTTCTACCCAAATTTCAACCTATCCTTGCAAGATCCAAATTTGCCCACAGCTTTAAAGGTTCAGATCCAACTCCAAGGAGCTGAACAAGTTGTCACTTCTAAGATGGCAACTCTGCACCATCAGCTGGTCTACCGTCTCCAATATCATGCCCTTGATCTGCCTACTCCTTACACTTCCACAGATACAGTCATGATTCTAGCTGATACAGACACTACTCCCACAATCATCCAAATTCCCAGGCAAATCTCCAAACCTGACCTCCTAAAGCTTATGCCTTTGGAATGGCTCACGAATTATGAGCAATTCCACCAAAACTCCCAACCAATTCAAACTTCAGAGGCTATGTTTGAAAAACGGAATGATGGAACCGTTCGAATGACTTTCAAACAGCCCCAGGCTCCGGAGCAAGAACAGACTCTTCCCCGGCTATCCTTTACAACTATGATCCAGTTAGTCCCAAATGCCCAGGAAAAAATACCCATCTATTCTTTTGACAAAGATGGTCACCCTATCTATGTCGCAAAGATTGATGGTCACTTCATCTGGGATGTCCCTAGTTCTGGTATGTGTGACCCAGGATGTACTTGCCTTGATGATTATTATCTTGAAGATGATGAAGATAATGAACCTCGCCGTAGGCGAAGAGGAAAGAAAATCATCCATCCTCGGTCTCCTTGCAGATCTCCTTCTCCTCCTCCTCCAGAACCTCCAAAACCTGCTCCTCCTTTGCCTATCTACAAAAAATCCTTAAAGATAATCAGATCTGAGCACTCCTATGCTCCTCCTTGTAGATTTGACTTACCTCCGCTTTTGCCAACACCGCCACAACCCTTGGCTTGCTATATGTTTACCCCGGTTTCTCCGGCGTATACATCACAATTTCTTGCTCTTGAAAAGTCCGTGGATCAACAGACATCCACAGTTTCCCGACCTTATGTCCCTTCAGCCATAGCTTCAAATGGCCAACCTGAAGAACCAAGACCCTTTGAAACAATCTTGAATTGGCAAACACAGAATGCCTTAGCTCAGAACAATATGCTCCAGAAAATCAATTCAAAGATCGGAACTGTTACTGAACAGATCCAGGCCACTTCATCTCAAGTTGACAACCAAATAGAAAATAGTTCCTCATCCTTTCCCTCTTACCCATGATCCTCATGTGGTAAATGCTTTACGAAGTTACCTTCTGGAACTAAATCATGTTCAGCCTCCAACTACTGATGTCTAACACATATCCCTTGGACCAAAACATGAACTCATGGTGATTTCTCCACCATCCACTCAGCACTCATCCTCCAGCAACGGGATCCTCATTAAAGAAGAAAGAACGGACTATACTGATATTCTTTTCCAAGACGGTCAAGACCCTTGGGAAGAATTCAATTCTCTACTGCAATCTTCCAGTGAAGTTTCTCCACCTGTCTCAGCACCACCTACCTCAACACCGACAGATCAGCCTTCCAGCTCATCTAGTCAGCATGATTCACATGACTCTGCTTTACCTTGGTGGGCTTATCCTTTTGTAAGAATTGACAGTGATGTTGACAACCTGTCCCCATCGCACAGCTTTTAAGGCTCCTTTCATTAAAGTTTAGTCTTTGCTTTTTCCATTTTGGCGTGTTGTGGTTCTGTTCCCTTTTGTAAGGATAGGGGTCCTGTCCTATCCACGTTTGCTTTTTCTCTTTCCGCATGGTGTATTTGTAGCCTTTGCTTTTGCTTTTCTTGTTTGGTGTGCTTGACTCTTGTTCCCTCTTTGTAAAGGATAGGGGTCCTGTCCTATCCAAATTCTCCTATATAAGGCGTTTTTGCCTCATTGTTTTCCAATGAGAGTTTACGGTTTAAGTTTGAAAAAATAAAACCTTTCATGGCTTTCTAAAGCTCTTCCTTCTTTCTTTGCTAATCTGAATGATGAATAAGCACTCTTAATAGTTCACCTCTATCTTCAACGAGTATGCTCTGCACTCGCCTCTCAGTAGGATCTTGTGCACCAGAAAGTTTCCTCATTTCAGTCTCCCATAAATGAACCAGTGTTTAGAAAGTTATTAGCATTGTTCACCCTGTCTCTAGCCATGGTGGCATTTATATTTAGGTGGTATATGCGAAGTTCTTTTCTTCCATTGGTTTCTTTATCTTTGGGTATATCGACTGGAAACCCAAGCATGCGGGCTATTGGTCTAAAGGGCAATTTGTTTGCCATTGCTCTGGGCACCAACTGGTATTAGAGCCTCCTCTCTGCCGCTGTGGTAAATTAAGTACGTCTATTCATCGGAATGATTATCTAAGGAAAGATCTTTGAAAATAATGGCACCTTCTTCAAATACTTCCAACTCTGCAGATTTATCTCTAATCTTCTTTTCTTCTACTCTTTCTCTTCCTAGATCTTGTACTAAACACACAGCTACAAAATTTAAAAACCTCGTAGAATACTCTTATGTTCCTGACTCCGTTCAGATCAATGAGTCTGCTATGCTTCTTATCAGCCCTTACCAGCTGTATAAGAGAAACAATTCCTTTACTCGTAATACCCGTACCCTCATCTCCACCACACGACCTGCTCCCAAAGAATATGTTCAGTCTTCATGGTTAGATCAGTGTGCACTCCAAGCCATCCTGTCTGAACAGTATGTTACTCTGGAAATCCCTCCAAATCTGATTACCCAGTGGAAAAGAGAAGGTTATACTCTCCTTCATCTTGGTGGTGTCCGTCTCATTCTTACTCTCCATGGGAGAAAAGGCTTGCCTGTGACTGCTAGGCTTTCTAGACACCAAATTCAAAGAATACCAACATGTTGTCATAGGAACTATCCTCACCACTCTTCGTGCAGGAAGTGTCCTACTTACTTTTTATCCCAACTTCAACCTCTCACTTCAAGACCCAAACCTGCCTACTACCTTCAAGGTTCAGATCCAGCTCCAAAGAGCTGAACAATCTATCACATCCAAAATAGCTACTCTTCATCACCAGTTAGTCTATTGTTTACAAAACCATGCTCTTGACTACCTGCACCACATACCACCACAGACACCCTTATGATTCTGGCTTACACAAACATTATTGCCACTATCGTTCAGATCCCACGTCAGATCATTAAGCAAGAGCTTCTACAACTCATGCCTATGGAATGGCTCTCGAACTATGAGAAGTTTCATCAGAATTCTCAACCCATACAGTTTACCGAAACATCCTTTGAAAAACGAAATGATGGTACTGTCAAGATGACGTTCCAGTAACCATCAGATCCGACTCCAAGGATCTCTTTCTCTTATTCCTCAATGATCAAGGTTGTTTCCACTGCATAAGAAGACATTCTCATACATAGTTTTGCTTCTGATGGCTATCCTATCTATTCAGACAAGATAGATGGTCATTTTATTTGGGATGTCCCTGGGGCTCATATGTGCAATCCTGAGTGTCCATGTCTTGATGATTTTTCGGAAGATGATGAAGACTATTCTCGCTGAAGGAGACGATGACGGAAAATGCCTTCCCGAAAATCACCATGTAGGACCCTGCCTCCTCAGTCTCTCAGAGATGCTGATTCCGCAGCTCCTCTACCCATTTACATATTTTATTAATTTTTTTGATAATACAATGTAGTTTGAATATCTAGATCCATAATTAATCATATTTATTTTCAAATAATTGGAACAAATCAATCCTATAATACACATATTGACTCAAATGTCTACCTACCAATCTAAGGATAATTTTTATCTAACTATCGGATAATTATGAAACAATTATTATAATTAAATGTAAAATATTATTATTTTCATTATTTTTTATTCTATATGTTTAAATGGACACTTACATATGTAATGTTAATTTTTGATCTATTGCTATAAGTGGTGTTGTGATTAATGATCTTATAACATTGAACTCTTTTATATTGTTAATAGCCATAATTGTTAGCCAATTTTAATTTAATTAAACAAAATTTAATTGAAATACTTATTATCAATATTAGACGTCTATTATGGGGTCTATATATGATATCATTGTTTTAATAATTAATTATTGTTGTTGTTGTTGTTATTATAACAAAGGACGGGTTTAGAATCCTACATGAGTTTAACTTGTCCCCTTAGGATATAGTACTATTATTAGTTATAATTACAATTCGTATTCCCATTGTATAGCAAATATTAGGGAAAATAACAACAACAAACCATAGTTTATAGGTTTAGCCATAAAAACCAAAATGCATTGAATCTAGACATATTGTTAAAAAAAGGATCTAAATGGTAAAAAGTATATGAGTGACATATGTGTTTGGGATACAAATTAGGTTACAAATATTGGGATTCTATAGTTATCGTAAAGTATTAGTATGATAATATTAAATTAGTTTCGGACCCAAGGTCGTTGCTGGGTGGATTTTAAATAGTTTGAATTTCGGGGAGGTAAAGAGTTAAAAAATGATTATAAAATTAAAAAAATCAATTTTTAAAAATAATATAAGTAAATCAATTATTTTTCACTTAGGCGGGTAAAATTAGTGCCTGAACGAAATATTTAATAAATTTTATTTTATTTTTAATCTGTATCAAATTGAATTTTTATAACTTTTCACCCAAAGTATAAATACTTCATATTCTACTATTTTTTTAGCCCCACCCTAGCCGCCCTCATAGTATCTCAGCCCTCGTGTACTCAAAGCCTCACCGGCCACTAGCCGAGCTGCCATCGCTATTCCAACATGACTAAACTGCTGTCGGATTCACCATCGCAAGCATAGCTACCAGCTTGATTGGAGCCAAAAATGGAGACCGTGGAGCTGAATGACCCGATAATCGTCAAAATATAGAAGTGAGTACGGATCGTCAAAAGAAAGGGCTCAACAAGTATGCATTCATCTGTGCTCTTTTGGCCTTGGTTAACTCATTGGGTTACAGTGAGTCTTCATTCAACACCCTTTTCCTGTTTGCTTTTAATTTTTACTCAGAATGTTAATATATAACTATTATGCTGACGTGACGGTGACGGCAACGGTGAAATGAAGCTTTTGGAGTGTAGAGATTTGAGTGATGAGTGGTGCAATTCTTTTCATAAAGAAGATCTTGACATAATGATACTCCAACTAGAGGTTTTGACAAATTCTTGCAGCATATTCATGATAAATCCTCTCTTTTCGTTCCTTATTTCCAAATTCTTGCATGTTTATATAATTTTTTAAATTATTATTATTATTATTAATTATTAATAGTAAATAAATATAATTCTATTAAATTAAATAAATATAATAATATTATATTTTTAAATAAAGATAGTATATAGTATATTATTAATTCTTTATGAACATAATAATATTTTATTTAATAAATTTAATATTATTTAAATAAATATAATATTATTTTATTTTAATAAATATAATTATATTAATAAAAGGAGTAATAATAATAAATTATATTATCTTTAATAAATATAAATTATTTATTTTATTTAACTAAATATAATATTATTTTATTTTAATAAATATAAATTATATTAATAAAATGAGTAAAAAAGAAAGTGGTGGGAGTGAATTTCCACTCCCACCTCCCTCATGATAGTGAGAATCTCACTCCACACTCTAAAAATGGGTGGGACCCATAGAGTGAGACTCCCACTTCCCCCTTTAAACAAGTAAGTAAATATTGAAGTAGAATGACTTTACACTCCCCACTCGCACTTCTACTCCAGTAAGTAAACCCTACATAATAGTTGAACAAATATAAATAAAATCATAATACTACTTATAATAACATGAATTTTTTGTTGAAGTCATGAGAAACTAAAGAAACTATTTTTAATAGAAAATAGAGTGGTAACAACTTTATACGAATTAAGTTTTTCTTGATAACTTTTTTTTAAAAATATAAATAATTAGAATTGAAATGATAAAATGCGCTATCCTAAAAAAAATAAATAAATAAGTTTCAACACAAATAGATTAAGTAAGCTTCAATTTTGTAAGTTATAATATTTTTGTAACTTAACTTATACCATCATAACTTTAGAAGCATTCATTCTTACCAATTATTTATATATTTACCATTGAAGTTATGAAAAATAAAAGAAAATATTTTGAAAAGTAAAGAGAAAGATGAAAATAAATACATAAATTTATTTTAAGGATAATTAAATACCATTAATTAAAATGATAAAATGAGAAAAATATGTATAAGATTAAAAGCTCAAGTATACATACAATCAAGTTCAAAAGATCTCTTGAAGTAATGAAGATGAAAAAAAAAAAAAAGGACTTAAATTATGGACCCAAAATGTTGGAAAAAATTAAAATAAAGATTTTTCAATATTATATGGTAAACTAATATTTGTTCAAATAGTAAGGGTTAAACATAATTCATCTTATTAATATTACTGTTATTTAAAAAAAAAATTATTACTATTAGTTGGGAAAAAAAAGCAACTGGAACATGCACCTATAATGTTATAATATAATGAAAATAATAGGAACATAAAACCATGATAATGTTTAACACAAATAGGAATAACTTAATATAAAAGTTGAAAAAATTTACTAAAATGTTGAAAAATTATAACAAAAAGCAAGAATTTAACGAATTTAGTAGGAATATCAAACATAAAAGTAGTGAAACAATTACGTGGAACATGAGAACCATGAAACAAGAAAGTTTAACAAATATAAGAACAAATATCAAACAAAAAAAACTAAAAAATATACGCAGTATTTAACCCATAGCATTGGAATATTATCTAGTTAGTTGAAACACTCAACACAAAGCTAGACATCAGAACCATAAATTGAAAAAGCATATTGAATTATAGGAACAGAACAAACCAAAAAAAGAACATATAAATCTTATTTGTTATCTGACCTAGAAGATTAAAATATTGCCTAATTAGTTAGAATACACAACACAAAAGTAGTGAAACTATTAGGAATGAGAAAGTGTAAAGAAATATAGAAACAAATCACAGCCAAAAAAGAAAAAAAAAACCTAAAAAGCATATGAGTACTAAAATATTACCTAATTAGTCGGAACACTCAACCCAAAGCTATTGAAACTATTAGGTGAAACATCAAAACTGTAAATTAAGAAAGTATAATGAATCGTATGAATAAATAGAACTCAAAAAAGAATTTAAAAATCATATTTGGTGTCTAAGCCAAAATATTAGAATATGATCTAGTTTGTTGGAGTGCATAGCACAAAATTAGTAAAATTATTAGGTAGAACATGAGAACCTTGAAACTAGAGAGTATAACGAAATAAAAGAACAAATCAAACCCAAAAAATTAATTGAAAAGCATACGTGGTATTTAACCCGTAAGACTGAAATATTACCTACTTAGTTGGAACACTCAATCTAAAGCTAGCGAAACAATTAAATGAAACATCAAAACCACAAACTGAGAAAGTGTGACGAAATAAATGAACAAATCAAACCACAAAAAAAATATTAAATTAAAAGTATACGTGGTATTTAACTCATAATACTAGAATATTACATAGTTAGTTGGAACACTTAACCCAAAGCTAATGAAACTATTAGGTGAAGTATCAAAACCATAAATTGAGAAAAGTGTAATGAATTGTAGGAACAAATAGAACCCAAAGAAGAATTTACAAATCATATTTGGTATCTAATTGAAAATAAGGGAGTTTATTAGAATATAGAGCACAAAGCTAGTGAAATTATTATGTGGAACATGAGAATCTTGAAACGGGAAAGTATAATGAAACATAGGAACAAATCAAAAAAAAAAAAAAACTAAAAAAGATATGTGGTATTTAACCTATGTATTGGAATATTACCTAGTTAGTCGGAACACTCAACTCAAAGCCAGTAAAACTAATAGGTGAAACATCAAAATCATAAATTGAAAAAATGTAATGGATTATTGGAACAAATAGAATACAAAAAAGAATTTATAAATCATATTTGGTAGCTAATTGAATATATGAGAATATTACCTATTATGTTGGAATACACAACACAAAGTTAGTGAAATTATTAGGTGGAGCATGAGAACCTTGAAACGAGAAAGTATAATAAAATATAGGAACAAATCAAACAAAAAAAAATGTAAAAAGCATATGTGGTATTTAACTTATAGTACTATAATATTACCTAGTTAGTCAGAACACTCAACTCAAAGCTAGTGAAATTATTAGGTGCAACATCAAAACAAAAAATTGAGAAAGTCTAATGAACTGTAAGAACAAGCAGAACTAAAAAAAGAATCTATAAATTATATTTAGTATCTAACCCAGAATATTAAAATATTACTTAGTTAGTTGGAATAGACAACATAAAAGTAGTGAGATATTAGGTGAAACATTAAAACTATAAATTGAGAAAGTGTAACGAATTGTAGAAATAAATAAAACCAAGAAAAGTATCTATAAATCATATTAAGTACTTAACCCAACATATTGGAATATTACGTAGTTAATTGAAATAGACAACATAAAACTAGTGAAATTTTTAGGTGGAACATGCGAATCATAAAACAAGAAAGTTTAAGAAAATATTAGAAAAATTACCCTACGTATTGATATTTAACCAAATTATCTAGAATGTAATTATTTCGTAGGTTTTTTTACAATTCATTATCTTTTCAAATTAATTTTTTCCAGATATTTTACAGCATTCCACTGCTTTTCTGATAATTATTTGCAATTTTTCTCTATTTCTAATATTTTTTCTGGTACAAAATCAATTAAATAAATTAAAAATTATTTACAACCGGTAGAATACCAATTGTCCAAGTTGCACATTGCATTGTTCAACCGGCTATATTTCATATAGCCCTGTACTTTAAGATGACTCAGATGCTGCAGTGATGGTGTTAGGAATGCACTAGAACACAAGTTAGTGCGATTCAGATTCCAGAATTTTAAAGCAAAAATAAAAGTAGTAGAAAATGAGTTAAATACATTTTGTTGAATCAAACAATGGATTTCTATTTTTGTATTGCGCGGAGGAAATCAACAAACACCCTGGATGTTAAATACATTTTGTTGTAGCTACTGCAGATAAATGGAATGTGCTGCCGTAGAAAGGCAGTTACAAATGAAGGAGTAAATCCATAGAAGAAATGAAGAAGATGTTAATTACATGAAGAAGTAATAGGAAAAAATCCGAGTCTAAAATTGTCAGGGAAAAGAATAAACAAAACAGCCAATGACGATTGTTACTCTTAACGGTGTAACTTAATCACAAATGAATCCCCAATTCGGCTGAACAAAACGTTAATCTTCATTGTAGCCATTGACCCTATAAGCTCAGTACGAAGACGATAATGCTGACAACCGTCGCTTGGACACTTTAGCCATCTCGAGAATTCTTAACCAAGATGACTATGATTATACAAAAAATTCCTTTTTTTTTTTTTTTTGATGTTTTACTGCTGATACAGATTCAGCCGGGAAGCCACTAATTATTGTTTTCCAAATTTTAAATTTCAGCCGTTAGATATCTTTATTCGCATCTAAAGGTTCATTCCCTATAAGACAAACAACCGACGACCGGGGTACCATACCCACGAGACAAAATGGTTGGACCCTCTTTTCAAAATCATCATTTTATCACTTGTGTGAAAAATAATAATAGTGTGAACTCATTCATTTTTTCTACCCAAAATAATTTAAATGTAAGTTCAAAAAATTCATTGATAATATTTCATATTTTTCATAGGTAATTATATGAAATTATTCACACAATTCAGCTTCCTAATCAGAAAGGAAAAAAGTTATATCATAAACAATCCAACGAAATTTAACAAGATCTAACATAATATATATCTTATTTATCCAAATATCTAAGCGAAATTGTGTATTATTTGATTTTTTTTTTTAAATATGAAATTTGCAAATTACAATTTTGTCAATTACACCTAAAATAATGAAACATATTATAATAGAAATGATAAATTATCACTCGGATATCAGGTTCCAACATAGTAGCCGTGCCTTATACATTAACTGAAGGCCTTATCCAGTTAACGTAAATACAAATTTGGCGCCTGAAAAATTAAAGAGTTGGTGCTTAGAAGTGAAATTTTCATTTCTATCCAAATCTTAAAAAATAATTAAAATGAAAACGATAAGATTGTGAAAGTTCTGGTCCGAAATCTTCTCCCAAATTCCACTTCGTTGATTGAAAACGAAATAGACCAGAGAGAATTAACTAATACACAAATTTTTCATTATCAAGAAAAGTAAAAAACGATAAATGAATAATGAACTATTTTGAAAGGCCAAAACATGAATGAATTCCTTTCCACTGAACCCCCCAATTTGCACCCCTATGAAAAAACTGAAATGGTTGCTTTTTAAACCCTAGACACATGCTTGCAACCGTTGCAGGTACAAACATTCTAAGAAAAGTATGATGTACCAATATATTCTTTATATTTCTATAAACAAAATGCCAATGTACACTATCAATGTCATCAAGACCTAAATCATAAGAAAATTTGAAGCACCTGATGGTCTTGAAAGATTTCAAGCCTAAACGTAACCCACCAACAATCTACACAGATGCTAAACCACTGATGTAATCATCCCACATTTCAGTTGCAACGGAATCACGGAAATGTGAAGCAAGTTCTAGTTGTTCTGTTTGAAAACCAAACTCCAGAGCCCGGGTGTCAACATGCACAATTGGTTGTTTTCCCTCCAATGGGAGCAAGGATTCTGCTATTGGCAATAAAGTGTCCTGTTCATACATTCTGAAAAGCCAATCATCTGGCTTCTCCCTTCGTATGTAATTATGTAATGCACAGGCAGCCACCACCAACTTCACTTGTGTTTGTAATGGGTATGGAGGAGCAGACAACAAAATGGGGAACCGCTCCTTTAAGGCCCCAAAAGTACGATCAGTTGCATTCCTTAATAATGAATGCCGTTGATTAAATAGCTCTTTGGCATCTTGTGGATGATAACCACTGGTATTTTGGTTTGTGCAATAGGAAACAGCTTGATATGGGGCAATGAAGCCTGGCATATTTGCGTACTTGTTATCCACAAGGTAGTACTTTCCTGGATCATTAAAGATTTTATCAACAGAAGAGAGTTAAAGGAAAATGTGTATGATTTTTATTCCCATTCTTAAAACCACAAGAAGATATTATATATTAAGACAGAAGATTTTATATATTTCACCCTAGATCTTCTCAACTTCTATGTTTGCATGCAATTAATTTGGATCTGCAATCAACCTTTTAGTGAGTCACATGTAACAATAAATAATACCTTCGGGGACTTGTAATTTATTGTGTCTTGTGAGCGCTGAATTTAGAACTCGCAAATCTGATGCTGAGCCTTCCCAACCGGCCAGGACGTAATGAAACTTCAAATCAAATGAGCAAGCTGCCAGCACGTTTTGTGAAAGTAATCCACTCTTGTTACGGAAAGGTCCTTGCTCATCTACACCTACCATAACTGGAATGTGTATACCATCAACGGCTCCAACACAATCCTGGGATAAGATTGTTATTAATGAAAACAAAAATTTGACTTATTTCACCAAACAAGAGAACCTATTTTAGTTTATACACCAAAAGAGACAACAATCAAATTTAATTACTATTTTAATATAGGATTACCTTAAAATAGGGATAAAGTCTAGGATCCAAGGATATTTCTGGGGGAACATCAGGCCCTGGAGGCTGAAAAAAATCCAACGATATTGCCATAATGGCATTTAAAACATTGTTGAAATGACGGCTAATGGTTTCTCCGGAATATCGAAATAACTCTTGAACAGCTCGAGTCCGTAGATTATGACCAACAATAAACATAAATATAGCTAATTGCTCTTCAATCTTGATTCGATTTGTGTGACGTAGTAAACCTTTTGATTGCAGAATATCACACAATTTGTAAAATACCTTCTTATCCATGCGAAAGTTTTCCAAACAACGTTCACTTTGTCCGTAAAGTACCTCATCTACAAATTTCATTCCATTGGGAGGCAAATTATGATTCAGATCTTTTGGTATATGATTCCCATAGACTCCATCCTTTTCATCATCAGAGCTATCCATGATCAAGCTTGCCTCTGCAATTAATCAGAGATAGTTGTCAGAAAAATAAAAATTTTCTGTCATTTGGAAATATAGATAAACCTTATACAGGGCAAAGGAATCCATAAAAGGACAATTATCGTTGTGATATTTAACCCATCGAAGGATCACAGAAGAGGCATAATCTGATCCTTTGAATACACCTCATGGAATCGAAAGTAGCAAAATGAATGTTTCTCTTAAGGATATCCCTTCCTCTCCCTTTGACTAGAAAAGGTAAGCTTCAAGACTCAAGAGTACACCAGCTCAATTAGAAAAAGGGCTTAGAAGAAAAAGAAAAACAAGAATCATCACATCCTTCCACTAAATTCCATGATTCGAAAAAAAAAAAATGAAATGATTGGTTGATTATCTAGACAAACCACATTAATTAAATAAAAAAAAATCAGAATATGAAATTGAATATTACAGCATTTCCCTGTGTTTAATAAATAAAATTGAATAAAAGAAATATCCGATGAAGCAATGCCCAGTGCAATTACAAGCAAAAGCTACCTGAAAGAATTGTTTTCAACTGCTTCTCCTTTGAAACAGACACAGATGGATGAGTAAAGAAAGACTAGAGAAAAGTAACGTTCCGTTTATCGGAAATGAGAAATTTCCAACACGCGTTGGTTACAAGTTTGGAGGGTTATATATATGTGTGTGAGTATGCGTGCGCGCGCGCGCCCGCCCCGCTGCTCTGCTCGCTCACCGCCGAAGGAAGCTCAAATGTTGTTTTATATACTTTTTAGGATGAATTTAGGATTAGCTTTAGTGAAATGATAATATTAAAATATCTCTCAAATTAATTGAAAATACAAAAGTTTTCATCAAAAAATCCATCTTTTTTTTTTAATAAAAATACGGTACATAATAATTTAACGAATATTTTAAAGATTACCATTTCACTAGAGACAGATTTTCCTATTTTTTAATTTAGTTTGAAAAATAAATCTATATGTAATAATAGTAATAATTTTACATATTGTATTTAGTTTATTGTACATATTTTAATATTTATAACTCTCAATTACAATTTTAGACTTGAATTTTGTTTTATATGTTTTATTTTTAAAAAAAATATTGCTTTTTTTTTTGTTAACGTTAATTAGTTATAGACAACTAAAAAAATTGTCATTGCAATTTAGAGATAATTTGGGGTTGTGGTAGTTGATTAAATAAGATACTCATGTTGTGGGGTTGTAATAAGCAGCTGATTAAAAAAGTAGTTTGGTATTTGTTAAATTGTGTCGTTGTAGTTGTTATAAGTTTAAAAAACAATGTACACGTATTTGATAAATTTTATTACAAACATGTTATTTTGTTATATAACGATCAAAATAGACATAAATTTATATTACCTTTTATTTTTTAAAAGTATGCTTAATAATGGCTAGACATGGCTTTTTCTTTTTAAAACACGTAAAATTATATTAAGTGAAAAAAATCTCAATAATTTGTTATATAAAATATGATAAAAATTCATATTAATACATAATCCAGATAAAATAAAGTAAAAAAGTATTATGCATTACTTTCACATAAAATTTGTTGCATAAACACCATGACTATAGAAAAAATATAAATAGATTGAATGTTAAAAGCCATGGTTATGAAATTGATTCAAAAAGTCATGGTTAATTTTCATGTGAAATTGTTCATGGTTCCAAAAAATTTACATAATTATATGAACCTATTAGATCAAACCTTTGAAATTGGAGACAATATACAATAGTTGTGGTGGTAATTTGATTGTGGTGATAACATGATATCTAATGGCTCATATATTAGAGTGTATGGAAAAATAAGACATAATTATTTTTTAAAAAAATTTTAATGAAGGTTATAATAAGAACTTTAAAAAAATATGGTAACTTATTTAATAAACTGTTTATGAAAAGTAATCCCCTATTTACTTTTACTAAAATAGAGAAAATTATGAAATAAGCAGTACCAAATAATATTTTTATCACAAATTATGAAATAAGTAACTTATTGAACTTCAACCTCAATTCTAAACGGGGCCTTTATCTTTCATTTGATAAACAGATCTGAATAATTGTAAGTTAAACAAATTAAATGATTCTATTTTTTCAATTTATTGATATTAAATCTCTATTTTTTAATTTAGTTTGAAAAAATAAATCTATATGTAATAATAGTAATTTTTACATCTTATATTTAATTTATTGTAAATATTTTAATATTTATATCTCGATTACAATGTTAGAGTTGAATTTGTTTTATATGCTTTTGTTTAAAAAAAAAATCCGCATTTCTTTTTTTGTTTACGTTGATTAGCTATAGACACCTAAAAAAAAATTGCCATTGCAATTTACTTGTTCATTTGATAAACCGAACTGAATGACTGTAAGTTAACCGAATTAAATAATTCTATTTTTTTAATTGATTGATATTAAATCATACTTTTTGGTTTATAGTCTACACGAGTTCGATACATAAATCGTCCATTTGTGTAGGACTTTAGGATTTGAGGGTCATTCTATGATGCCGTCATTAAAGTTGCGGCATCAATACTGTAATTAAATATAAATTATGTAAATAAGACATAAAATTTGTAAATATAACATAAAACTTGTAAATCAACATTAACTGTAAAATAAAACATAAATTTTGGAAATAGAACATAAGACTTGTAAATGGAAGGTAAAACAAGTAAATTAATATAAAACTAGTAAAATTAATGTGTTACTAGTAAACAAAACAAAAACTTGTAAATATAACATAAAACTAGTAAATCAACACTAACTGTAAAATAAAACATAAATTTTGGAAATGGAACGTAAGACTTGTAAATGGAAGGTAAAACGAGTAAATTAATATAAAACTAGTAAAATTAATGTGTTACTAGTAAACAAAACAAAAACTTGCAAATATAACATAAAACTAGTCAATCAACACTAACTGTAAAATAAAACATAAATTTTGGAAATGGAACATAAGACTTGTAAATGGAAGGTAAAATAAGTAAATTAATATAAAACTAATAAAATTAATGTGTTACTAGTAAATAAAATAAAAACTTGTAAATATAATATAAAACAAGTAAATCAACACTAACTGTAAAATAAAACATAAATTTTAGAAATTGAACATAAGACTTGTAAAAGAAAGGTAAAACAAGTAAATTACGATAAAATTGGTGAATTGATGCATTACTGGTAATTAAAATAAAAACTTACAAATATAACATAAAACAAGTAAATCAACATTAAGTGCAAAATAAAACATAAACTTTGTAAATTATGCCAAAAACTTATGAATAAAAGCTAAAATGAATATATTAATATAAGAGTTACTATTAAAAAAAATTCATAATTGTAAAATAAAATCTCATTGTAATGTTTATTAGTTTATATATTTGTTGCATTTTTTAATTTAAATTGAATAATGTTAACTTTGTATTTATGTAATACATATGGTGTTTTATTAAAGATAAAATTTATTCTCAAAATCGGATTTTAAAAAAAATATATTATTTTAATATTTTTTATAGTTGTTGTAAGATGATGATATTTTGCATCTTTCTACACTTCCTCAACAATAACCTTAAATGGTCTCTAAGTACAAGTAAAAAATTTAAAACTACACGACGTATGCATAAAACTCAAAATAAAATCTAATTTTATTGACATATCATATATGTGTCTAGTAATATAAGAATTTTTTTTATTTTGTTTTTGCTTGCTCCGCATCAAGATAAATAATTGCGCTTGATTAACTTGTGTAATAAATAGATATTATATATAAAAAAAATGGGGAAAAAAGTATACAAATGTCCTAGAATAAATATAGAATTTATGGTTAAACCAATTCAATAAAACTTATTCTATTTTTTTTCAGTACAATTTTTTGTTTAATTAATGAGTACTTTTTTTCCATGTTTAATTAAAGAAAATATTTTTTTAATAAAATTTTCACTAAAATTATATAGAAACAATGTTAATTTTTTAAATAATTAATAATCTTGTATAAATTTACTAGTTTTACTTTATATTTATTAGTTCTATGTGTAATTTACAATATTTATGTCTATCACGGTATTGATGACGTAATTTTCATTACGGCATTATAGAATTTTCCGATTAAAAAAATGAAAAGGATATTGAATACTTTCTTTAAATGGTAAGTGGCAGGCTTGCCGTAAATAATTCTGTATGGAGACATGCCAAGTGGGGTTTTGTAAGTTGTTCGGTAAGCCCATAAGGAGTCATTTAGTCTGATAGACCAATTCCTTCTGTTGGAATTTACCACTTTCTCTAGAATCTTTTTTATCTCCCTGTTGGACACTTCTACCTGACCACTTGTTTATGGATGGTATGTTGTAGCAACCATATTTAGCTAATGCTGCAGCAAATATTCCGTTGCAGAAATGAGTTTTTTCATCACAGATGATGGCTCTAAGAGCACCAAATCTTGAGAAAGTGTTCTTCTGAAGGAACTTCACCACTACCTTATCATTTGTTGGCAATATTGCAGCTTCGACCCACGTAGATACATAGTCCATAGTAACTAAGATGTATAAGTTGCCAAAAAATGGTGGGAATAGTCCCATAAAATTTATTCCCCATACATAAAAAAGTTCTGCTTCTAAGATGTTGGTTAGTGGCATTTCAGGCTTTTGAGAGATGTTTCCTGTTCTTTGGCTCTTTTCACAGTATTTAACAAACTCATAGGCATATCTAAAAATAGAGGGCTAGTAATAACCTGATTGAAGAAGTTTTGCTGCTGTTCTGAGTCCTCTAAAGTGTCCACCATATGCTGCAGCATGATAAGCCTACAGAATATTTGAAATTTCTTCATCAGAATACATCTTCTGATCACATGGTCTTAGCACATCTTGTGCAAGTAAGGGTCAACGCACTGGTAGCTTCTAACATCATAGAGAAACCTCTTTTTCTGCAAGTAGTTTAAGTTAGGTAATAGTAACATACTCACTAAGTAATTAGCAAAATTTGCATACCATAGGAATCCAAATTGCTGTAGCATTTGTGCATGTTGTGCCATTAGAAACTGATCATCAGGAAAAGATTCTGCTATGTCCTGCTTAGTGAGAGTGCCTGCATCTGTTTTCAGCCTTGAGAGATGATCTTCTACTTGATTCTCTGTTCTTTTTCTATCCTTAATCTCTAGGTAAAACTCTTATAGTAAAAGAATCCACCTAATCAACCTTGGTCCTTGGCATCCTTTTTTGAAATCAAATACTTTATAGCTGAGTGATATGTGTAAATAGTCATTTTGATACCAACCAAATAGGTTTTGAATTTATTAAATGCAAAAACAACCGCCAGCAACTCATGGTATAATTGAGTTATGCATCAGCTAGGTTTTGCTGGCATAATAAATGGAGTAAAAAATCTTCCTTTCCTCTGTCCTAGCATCGTTTCAACAGCGTGGTCATTAGCGTCACGCATCAACTCAAAAGGCATACTCCAATCGGGTGCTACCACAACTGGTACTGTAACAAGAGCTTTCTTTAACTCAACAATGGCATTTGAGCAATTTTCATCAAAATTAAAGAGTATATCATGCTCCAGTAGCCTGCATAATGGTTTGGATATTTTGGAAAAATCTTTATAAACATTCTATTAAACCCATCATGTCCTAAGAAACTTTTCCCAATTTAACACTAAGTTTGTATCTTCACATCTCTTAAGCACATTATTTAGATTATGCAAATGGTCATCATATGATTCTCCAAAAACTGAAAAATCATCCATGAATACCTCAAGTGTTTGCTCAATCATATATGAAAAAATAGACATTATATGCTTTTGAAAAGTTGCTGGAGCATTGCACAGGGCAAAGGTTCCATAAGGACAAGTGAATGTTGTCTTCTCCTACTCCTCTAATGCTATGGCAATTTGGTTATAGCCTAAGTACTCGTCTAAGAAATAGTAGTACTCTTTTTTAGCAAGTTTGTGCAACATCTGATCTATGAAAGGTAATGGAAAGTGATCATTCCTTATGGCTTTGTTTAACTTTTGATAATCTATGTCGACTCTCCATCCAGTTACTGTTCTTATAAGAATGAGCTCATTCCTTTCATTTGCTATAGCTATTACTCTACCTTTCTTTGAAACACGTTGTACTGAGCTTACTCATGAGCTGTCTGATATTGAGTAAATAATTTCAGCAGCAAGCCACTTGATAATCTCTTTCTCACAACTTCCTTCATGATAGCATTTAGTCTTTTTTTTTGCTCTACAAAATTGCTGTAGCATATGGAGAGGCTGATTCTTTTGATATCTGCCATGGTCCATCCAATGGCCTTGTTTTAACTTCCCAATACATCAACTAAGCTCTTCTCTTTCTCTGCATTCAAAGAAGATGAAATGATTACAGGAAGTATGTCATTGTCACCAAGATAAACATACTTCAAATGTGAAGGTAAAAGTGCTTAATTCTAAAATAGGAGGTGACTTAATAGAGGGAACAGAAGGTTTTACTTTCCTGTTTGAAAGATCACAAGATTCAAAGTGTTTGTTTGTTCTGAAGGGTTGTTTCTCTCCTAGCTATGCTATGTCACAGGCTTGATTTCTTCATTGTTGCAGCAACTGCTTAATCTCTCTGCTACAGTAAAATCTACAGCATAGATAAAATTACAGTTTTCAGCATCATTAGAGCTCTTTATTGCATCTAGCACATTGAATGTAACTTGCTGATCATTAATTCACATAGTCAGTTCTCCTTTTTGCACATCAACTATATGAAGTTTTATAATTCCATGGCCTTCTAAGTTTCTCTAATCTCTTTCAACTATCTCTGATGTCCTAATAAGAACTCCCGTAGTTCATCTTCTATTTTTGATCAATAAGTATGCTCTACACTTGTCTCTTTGAGGATCCTGTGTATCAGAATGTTGTGAACTGTCTCTTTGTGTCTTAACCTTTCAGATTCTAGCAGTTAAGCCCAGTTCCAAAGTCATCGTTGTGCCAAGGATGGCTGTTTAGGTGAATAAGTAGGGTTAGTGGTAAGACTGTTGTGAGAATGTCAGCGTTAAGTATTGTTATTGTTCACTGAATCGTCTGGTATATCGGCTGGAATACCCGAGCATGCGGGCTACTGGTCCAAAGGGTACTTTGTGTATCATTGCTCTGGTTTAACAATGCCACGTACTGACAGATTTGGTGTATATGGCACCCTAGTTGGTATCAGAGCCACTGTTTTGTCCTTCCTGAGGGTGGTATATGGTAATTCTTAGCTAGTTTGTCTTAGAAACATTGAGAGAGAAAATTCCAACCATGGCTTCAACTTCTGCAAATACAACTACATCTACTACTCTTGTTACGTTATCGTCTACTTTGTCATTACCTCCGTCATGTTCAAAGTCAGTTGCGTCTAAAATAGAAAATCTAGTAGAATATTCTTATATTCCTGAGTTTGCACAGGTTAATGAGTCTTCCATGCCGTTAATAAGTCCCTATTCCTTGTATAAAAGAAATACGTCTCTTGTCCGTAGTATTCGTACCCTAATCTCTACTAGGTGTCCTACACCAAAAGAGTATATACAATCATCTAAACTTGATCAGTGTGCCTTTCAGTCTACTTTAGCAGAATAATATATCACTTTAGAAATTCCTCTTGAGCTCATAACCTCTTAGAAACGAGAAGGTTATACTTATCTATATCTAGGTGGTATTCGTCTCATTTTTACTTTACATGGCTGTAATAGTCTTCCTGTTACTGTTTGTCTAGCACTCTTAGACACTCGATTCAAATACTACCAACATGCTGTTATTGGTACTGTTTTACAACTCTTCATGCCAGTAGTGCTTTACTCACTCTTTTCCATTGGGTGATTAGATCTGGTGGAATCTCAAGGGTAACATATTGTTCAAAAAGGGTAGCTTGGAGAGCACACTGGTCAAGCTTAGAGGACTGAACATATTCTTTAGGAACGGGTCTACGGGTAGAGATGAGAGTACGAATACTACGGGTAAGAGAAGTATTTCTTTTATATAAATGATAGGGAGATATGAGAGGCATGGAAGATTCAGAGATATGTGCAGAGTTGGGAATATAGGAATATTCTATAAGATTCTCAATTTTTGAAGCAGAATGTTTTGTGCAAGATTTTGGAAGAGATAAAGTAGAGGAAAGAGTAACAGGAGAAATCTCACTTGAATTTGAATTGGATGCCATGGTTACGAAGCTCTTTCTTTATCTTTCTTATCGGGAAACCAATAATCATATCATACCACTCTGAAAAAGGGTGTGGCTCTCATACCTGTCGACTGCTTTGAAAGTTCAGATCCAACCCCAAGGAGCTGAACAAATAGTTATTTCGAAAATGCCTACTCTACACCATCAACTGATCTACCATCTCCAAAATCATGCCCTTGATCTTCCTACTCTTTATACTTCCATAGATACAGTCATGATTCTGGCCGACACAGATACTATTCCCACAATTATCCAAATCCCTAGGCAAATTTCCATAACTGACCCACCATAATTCTCAGCCCATACAAACTTCTCAGGCTATGTTTGAAAAAAGAAATGATGCAGACACTGCCTCGGCTATCCTTCACAGCCATGATCTAGTCTGTTTCTACTCTTCAAGAGAAGTTACCTATCCATTCCTTTGACAAGGATGGATGCCCAATCTATCATGCCATAATAGATGGACATTTTATCTGGGATACTCCTGGTTCTGGCATGTGTGATTCAGGATGCACCTGCATCTATGATTGGGATCTTGCGGAAGATGATGATGAACCTCGTCAATGACGAAGAAAAAAGAAAATCATTTATCCTAGATCTCCTTGTAGATCTCCATCTCCTCCTTCTCCGGAGCCTCCGAAACCTGCTCCTCCTCTACCCATATACAACAAAGCCTTAAAGATAATCAGATCCGAGCGATCCTATACTTCTCCCTGTAGATTTGACTTACCTCCTCTTTTACCAACACATCCATCAGTTACTGCTTGTTATATGTTTACCCCGGTTTCCCTAGCGTACGCATCTCAGTTTCCTGCTCTTGAAAAATCCGTGGATCCTCAGACATCCACTGTTTCCCGACCTTATGTTCTTTCAGCTATAGCTTCAAATGGCCAACCAGAAGAACCAAGACCCTTTGAAGCTATCTTAAATTGGCAAACCCTGAATGCCTTAGCTTAGAACAATGTTCTCCAACGAATTGATTATAAAATTGGAATTGTCACTGAACAGATCCAGACCACATCATCTAAAGTTGATAATCTAGCTTCTCAGCTAGAACAAATTCATCTTGGTCTCAGGAATCAGATTCACCAGCTTGATACTGAGCTCAGACAAATGATATAACACAGGTATTGGGGTCCTGAGTTTTCTTAAGAAGAAGCTGAAATCAGAAAGTTAAAAGCAGAACTTTCTAAGATTGAAGCTGACCAACAACCTCCTCTCTTCCCACCTACAAATCAGTTACCTTCTTACACACCAGTGTTCAGTCAATATCAACCTTTCTACAATCCTCCAACAACCAAACAACCTACCGATTATTCCAAAGTCTTTGGAATGACCTATAAGTTGTTTCAGAAACCATCTCCACCTCCTGCACCAACATATGTTCCCAAACCTAAACCTACTCCGGTACAACAGCCAACTCGGCTTCATCTTCGTATACTCAACCTCCACAGTATACTCACTCTCCACAGTCACCCACATACACTCAACTTTCAAAAACAGTGTCAATGCCTCCTCTCACTATTTCAAAACCTATTCCTCCTTCGGAAACACCTCAATCACTTCAGAAAGATAAACATCCAGCAGATCCATACACTACACATATGCTTTCTTCAAATCTTCCTCCTGAAGAAGATTATATTGAGGAACATTCCTCTGCTGAATCTTATGTATCCTCGAGTATAGCTGCATCCACTACTCCATCAGAAACTTCCTCTGATTCTGAGAAGGATTATACTGATGTCTCTCGCCTTCTCATGGTAAACTCCAACCTTGATGCACCTATGACTCCTCCTGAAGAATTCACTGAAGATCCTGTCAATTTTGAGGATCTCCCTCCTATGCCTCCTCCTGCTCAACCACCAGGATCAACCAGACCCTCTAACGGTCCCTGGTTCACCTCTGATGATATTCCTCGGGTTAAATGGCCAGTCCGTATCCAAGAGTTTTCTGCCTGGCTTGATGTCCAGTTAACACGACCAGATGTCAATCTACCATCAGTACTCAAAGAATTCACATCCAGATTTCTGGGTTCTCTTCGTGATTGATTCGACAGTCAGGGTGAATATAGGCAGTTACAGATCGTCCAGTTTCTTGATGCTGCTACTGTCCTCGGATTGATCTATGAAACCTTTATTGGTGAATCTACGGCAGCATTAGAAATTGCTCGAAAAGATTACATGATTTGGACTATCACTTCAAACGGATGTCAACTCTGTTCTATAAACTTGGTGGCTATACTTTAAAGCATGTGTTCATTGCCTCTCTTCCTAAAGAGATCCAAATCGACCTCCAAGCACAGATGCGGACCCATCATCTGAATGTTGACAACCTTTCTTTGGGAAAAATTTACTAACTTGCTCTTTTCTGCCTAGAGCGCATTTGTGAAAGAAAGGAGTTCTTCAAGGACCTGATGACGAACAATCAGCCGCTCAAGAGTGCATGTAAGAAACCTCATCTGAAGATAAAGTGCAAAGAAGAGAAGAAATGTCACTGTTCCTCGAAAAAATCCAAACACTTCACCAAACACAAATCCAAAAAGTCCTATCAATATTTTAAACGGAAAGATCCTTCACAATCCTGTTCAGCAAAAATAGCCGATGTTTTCTTTGTAAGAAGAAGGGTAATTTTGCCAAAGGCTGTCCCAATAAACCTACTAAATCTGCCAGACTTGTTCAACATCTTTAGTCATCTCTTTCTCCTACGGATGACATTGAATCTCCTTACTTAGAACAAGACTATGCAGACCAAGACACAGCGTTTGCCTTGGCTTCCTCAGATAGTGAAGACAATGTTGTTAAAGATTACGATATTGTCCATACTATACAGCCACCCATACAGCCTTCTTTAGTTTTGCTTGCTCAGCCAATAATCCCTTCCATCAAAATCCACATACTTCCTGCTAAGTATGAAAGACCAATTCCAGCCATCAGTTTCATCGATACTGGTTCTCAAAGAAGCATGCTTCACACTTTATCCTTCCATCACATCTTTGGATTGCTCACCAAGAATATTTCCGAGCAGGAGATCGCCAACTCTTCAAGACACAGTTAATTACCAAACAACCCATTGGTGTTCAACTGTTTTTCAACTGTATCATCTAGACCAAACTTATCGGATCCGATCTTCCCAACAAAGACCTTCTTATGGGGTTTGATATTCTTTCCAAGGTCAACAAACTGCACATCACTGCTGACAGTATTCTGTTTAAAAAATAATACAAGGCCTATACGGATGTTTTACGTCTGTATTCCTTATCAGATGCCGCTCCATCCTATCAGCCTATTTACAAAGTTTCAACACCCTTTTCCTCTATCGAAAAACCTTGAGTTCTTTGTTAAGCTCCCTTTCAAGCTTAATGAAGATTTAAATCCAACTAAAGCAACCCATCCGGGAATGAGTCCAACAGATCTTGCTTTAGCCCAGCAAGAGT